>JBBBDQ010001990.1:0-375000 GCA_037127315.1 Ascarosepion bandense | reverse complement strand
TCTTTCTTTCTTTCTCCTTTTTGATTTTCTTTCTTTCTTTCTATCTCCTTTTTGATTTTCTTTTTCTTTCTTTCTTTCTTTCTTTCTTTCTCTCTTTCTTTCTTTCTTTTGATTTTCTTTCTTACTTTCTATTGTTCTTTCTTTTTTCTGTCTCATTCATCTTTTTTCTTCAATATTTTCCTTCTTTCTTGCTTTCTTTCTTTCTTTCTTTCTTTTGATTTTCTTTCTTTCTTTCTTTCTTTTTCAGTTCTGTGTTGTTGATTCTAACAAAAAACCCCAAATCACCAAACTACTCCCACCCCCCCAAAAAAGAAAGCGGTTTTCATCTTCAACGTAAATGATAACGCTGTCAGGAACGAACGCAAAAATCTTTTCTTTTCATCTTTCTTCGTTTTTCATTTTGCTCTTCCAATTTTTCTCGGATTCGTGTTTAAAGCGAAATGTTGCATTTATCTCGGACAGAAAGCAACAATCAAAGCAACGTCACTAAATCGTTGTTTGCAATGTCGAAAATTCTGTGTGGAATTCGATTAAAATATTTAGTTTATACGTGGATTATACCATCGCGTGGAATCTTTATTTATTTTTTATTTAAACGCTAATATCAATTGTCTTTCTTAGTATTAAGAAAGGTTTGATGAAAAATTCATGAAGCCAAAGAACATTGGCTGAAGAAACGTGTTAAATACATTCATGAAAAAATATATTCATGAATTCAAATGCTCTCTACAAAGGAAGCAAAGTAATGCGGAGTGACAGAACGCGTTATCGTGCTCTCGACATACGCCATATTTGTATATTAAAGGAAACAGCTAGAAGCCTGGAAAGACTAAATCCCTACTACACAGATACAGATTTAGAGGTTAGAAATCTGTTTAGGTATATCCGTATCGAGATTAGTACTTATAAAACCCTTAATTTTTTTAAGGGGGCTACATAAGAGTAAATGTTTAAACAGGAGGAGAGTGAAGATAAAGATGAACCAGTTACAGCGGGTGTCAGAGAAAGGGCAAGAGAAGGATGGCAACTCAGGTGTGAAAACAGTTACGAAGGTAGAGAGAAAGGAAAAGAACAAGATACACGGGGTGATGTAGAAAGAACTGGAGTCAAATGGATAAGAATGGGTATTGACATTGCATTTAAATTCCTGAAGGTCATAGTCGTCAGGAAAGCAAGTAAGCACCTACAGGGGGTGAAAGAGAAAGGGCAAGAGAAGGATGGCAACACAGGTGTGGAGACAGTTGCGAAGGTAGAGACAAAGGAAAAAAACAATATATACGGAGTGATGAAGAAAGAACTGGAGTCAAGTGGATAAAAGATGGGTATTGACAGTGAGTTAAGTGCGATACGTGATACACGCTTGGGTGATCATGTCTCTTTCGAGACATGACTGATTGGGCAGAAGATTATTCCGCAATAGGTTGCCATTACTTTATGCGGTATACTGGTTGCCATCCAAGACTATAGAATCCAATCTGCTCTGTTATTTAACTCATAACTGGAAGGAAGAGACGGATTAATACCTTTCCCAAGGGTATTTCCGCGTAGGTGAATGCAAGGGATTCAACTAGGAATTCGAACTCGGTTACCCGATTTCTCGTTCAGAGCCGATATCCATTGTATTGGCATGGCATATAAATTCCTGGAGGTTGTAGCCGCCAGGAAAGCAAGTACATGGAAGGGAGTTCTACAGACAAGAAGTGCGAGGAAAAAAGCTGATGGAGTAGAATTGTCGGCTGCATGTGGTTGATCTAACTGTGAATGGGTGGGACCTAGTTGCCAGTCTGGTTGCACAAGTAAACTCATGTGGCAGGGGCACCAGTGTCTTAAGTTCGTCAGAGCAGAAGCCATGAAAATATTTTTAAAATAGACAAAGGGAAGCCACGCTCCGCCGGTGAGAAAGTGGCTGCAGTCAGTAAGTCTTAGAAGGAAAATATTTCTATGTTTAAAATGGAAAGGTGTTCGTATGAGTGGAACATTTTTAATGGTACTGTTCGTTAGAAGGATTTAACCTTTGAATGTTTTGGGGAAGAGGATACAAACACACGCACACGCAGACACTTACATTTATACAGACATAGCCAACAGATACACACAGCACAAATAAACGAACTCACTGACACAAAACCACTCATACACTAACATACATATATTACTTTGAACAATAGAAATGGCTGACAGATACATCCGGTCGTAGGTAAGATCAACAAAAGACAAGAGCGGTTGACAGTTAGATCCGGTCGTAGATTATGTCAACAAAGTCTAAAAAAAAAAACAAAAAAAAAAAAACAAGCGACAACCGACTTGAAAGGCGAAGGCCGGAAAGGATGTGATTGACAGATACATCCGGCTATAGATACAAGTGAACCAAGGTCAAGGATGGTTGACAGATATATCCGGCCGTAGATGATGTCAACAAAGCAACAAACCGAAAAAGCAAAAAATGCGTGGTAGTTTTAAGACTATATGAAGTCTAGAATTTTGGGCTGAAGGGACCCTGCGTGTACGTGACTCTCTCCGGCTTCTCTCTTGCTCTACACAACTATCACTGTCGAAGAATAAAAATGTAAGTCGATGTTTTCATATATACGACTTCGTTGTCGTCGTTTTCCAGCGTAATACGCTACACATATATCGGGGTAAAATTTCAGATATAACTAAAAGTATCTATATATAAAATTCTGTAACATCCGTAAGTCTGTCCGTTCGTCCGTCACACTCTTTAAAATAGCCATATATTTACCGATCGAAACCAAATTTTGGGGAGATGTGTAAACATGTAAGTAAGGGTAAAGTGTAGGGAGCTGGTTAATGCTTCTTTTGTTCGGCCTTGTGTCCCTACAGCTTACAAGTTTTATGCAGAATTTATCATCAGAAGGTTTTCATCAAAAGGTTGGTTGTCAGTTGGAATGTGTGGATTAGTGTGGAAGAGTAAAATATACATTGTGCAATTTAAGATAGAAATTTATTAAAAGGAAGAATAACAAGAATTCGCAGAAATTAATGTTCAATGAGGGAGTTAAGGATATCAAGAGTTCGTACAAAATGTTCTAGTAGTAATTGTTGAAATAGATAAGAAAAAAAGAGAAAAAGGACAATGTCCGGGTCGCTTGAAGTTTGAAGTTACATTTTAGATGTGTCTCTCTTTCGTTGCTTCCATCTCTCTAACTCTTGACTGACGCCGAGGTCATTTATATATTCTTTTTGAATTTCGCACTGGATCGCCAAGTCCTTCCAAGTTTTACAAGTCGCTCCCATTAGTCAAAAATCATTTTAACACCTACTTGCGAAATCTGGTTTCGACTTTTTGTTAAGCACATGGTCAATCGTTTTCTATTTGGGAAAACACATCGTTGTGAATTTTTGTAAAAGTGAAGAAAAGAATTGATTTTAATTAATTTCTTATCCGCTACAAGGGTACAGAGTACAGTTCGTTATATTAGGTTGCGAAGGTTAGTGTAATAAATTTTCATTCATTTTTTTTAGAAAAATTAAAAGTTTTATTATCTAACATACAAAATACTCCCACTATTTAAAAAATAATTTAATGGTGAAAATGACAAATACTTATTTAATAAAAATGTAATATTGTTTTTTTATATATCTTTCTCTTTAAGTTTTATAGACAAAAATCTAGTTTTCAGTTCCCATCAATACTGAAAAGAGCGCTAACAGCTACTAAAACCGAAAAACCTGTTTTCCTAAAAAACAGTGTTTTTCGAGAAAGGTTTTATAAATTTCAAACGAAAACATGACTGGCTGATCAGTCAGTGAATGCCAAATGTTTCCTTATAGAGAAATGGCTAATATTACTGTTACCATTAACATCTATTACACTACCCACACATCGACGCTTACAACATCTTCTTCTTCTTGTGCCGTGTCCCTTCAAGACGTAGGCGATCGTAGACTTCCACTTACCCCTATCTCTTATCACTCTTAACATTTTTACTATTGGTATCTCTCCCAAACCCCGTTCTGTCAGCAACTTGCTCAAGCCCATCAAGTATGTCTCGTACTGATTTCATCTGTCTCTATTTCCTTCTATTCATCCTGTGAGTATTAGATTCTCCAAGCCCACCGTCCTCATTACGCGTCATAGAAAACTCAGATGTCTCTTCATGATGTCAAGTATAAGTTTTCTCGTTTGCATCCTTTCCAAAACCTTGATTTTGTTCACATGTTTAGTCTATTGTATCCTCAGCATCTTTCTGGAGGACCTCATCTCTGTTGCTTCAAGCCTATTCCTCATCTTTGAGAAGATTTTCCAGTATTCGAGAGTATATAGGAAAACAGATATCACATAAAAGTCCAGTACACTTTACTTTGCTTCCAACGAAAGATTCCTGTCTCTCAATAATCTGCTTAGCTTTGGAAAAGCGTCTTTGGCCATCCCAGTGCAACTTCTGATCTCCTATGGGATGGATATATAACAGAGTAGTACTCTTTACTTTGTTACCAACGAAATCTTCCTGTCTCTCAATAAACTGCTTAGCTTTTGAAAATCGTTTTTGGCAATCACAATGCACCTTTTGATCTCCTATAGAACGGATATATAACAGTCCAGTAATCTTCATTTTGCTTCCAACGAAATATTCCTGTCTCTAAATAATCTGCTTAGCTTTTGAAAAGCGTCTTTGGCTATCCCAATGCACCTTCAGATCTCCTATAGGACGGATATATAGCAGCCCAGTAATATTTATTTTGTTTCCAACCAAATCTTCCTGTCTCTCACTAATCTGATTACCATTTGAAAAGCGTCTATGGCCATCTTAATGCACATTCTGATCTCATATAGGACGGATATAATACAGTCCAGTACTCTTTATTTTGTTTCCAACGAAATATTCCTGTCTCTAAATAATCTGCTTAGCTTTTGAAAAGCGTCCTTCGCTATCCCAATGCACCTTTTGATCTCCTATAGGACGGATGAATAACAGGCCAGTATTTTTCATTTTTTTTTACAAGGAAATCTCTATGTCTCTCAATACTCTGCTTATCTTTTGAAAAGCGTCTTTGGCCATCCCAATACACATTCTGGTTTCCTATTGGGTGGATATATAACAGTCCAGTACTCTTTATTTTGTTTCCAACGAAATATTTCTGTCTCTCAATAATCTGTTTAGTTTTGAAAAGCATCTTTGGCCATCCCAATGCACTTTTTGATCTACTAGAGGACGAATGAATAACAGTCAAATACCATGTATTTTGTTTCCAACGAAATCTTACTGTCCCTTAATAATCTGCTTAGCATTTGAAAAGCGTCCTTGGCAATTCCAATGCACATTTTAATCTCCTATAGGACGGATATAGAACAATTCAGTAATCTTCATTTTGTTTCCAACGAAATCTTACTGTCTCTCAATAATCTGCATAACTTTTGAAAATCGTTTTTGGCCATCTCAATGCACCTTTTGATCTCCTATTGGATGGCTATATAACAGTCCAGTATTATTTATTTTGTTTCCAACCAAACCTTCCTGTCTCAATAATCTGATTACCATTTGAAAAGCGTCTTTTACCATCCCAATGCACCTGTTGATCTCCTATAGTACGAATATATAACAGTGCAGTACTCTACATTTTCTTTCCAACGAAATCTTTCTGTCTCTCAATAATCTACTTAGTTTTTGAAAAGCGTCTTTGGCCATCCCAATGCACATTTTGATCTCCAATAGTACGGATATATAACAGTCCGGTTCTCTTTATTTTGTTTCCAACGAAATCTTTCTCTCACTCAATAAGCTATTCAGCTTTTGAAAGCGTACTTGGCTATCCCAATGCACATTCTCATCTCCTATAGGACGGATATATAACAGTCCAGTACTCTTCATTTTGTTTCCAACGAAATATTTATGTCTCTCAATAATGTACTTAGCTTTTGAAAAGGGTCTTTGGCCATCCCAATACACCTTTTGATCTTTTATCGGACGGATGAATAACAGTCCAGTACTACCCAGTTATGGGTTAAATAACAGGACAGATTGGGTTCTATAGCCTTGGTCGGCAACCAGTCTACCGCAGAAAGCAATGGCAACCTACTGCGGGATAATCTTCTGCCCAGTTAGTCATGTCTCTTTCGAGACATGATCTCCCAAGCGTGTATCACGTATGGCACATAACTGACTGACTCTTTATTTTGTTTCCAACCAAATCTTCCTGTCTTTCAATAATCTGTTTAGCATTTGAAAAGCGTCTTTGGCCATCCCAATGCACTTTCTGATTTCATATAAGACGGATATATAACAGTCTAATACTCTTTAATTTGTTTCCAACGAAATCTTTCTGCCTCTTAATAAACTGCTTCACTTTTGAAATGCATATGTGGCCTTCCCAATGCGTCTTCAGATCTCAGTGTCACACTTTCCATCCTCTGCAGAACACTTCCCAAATTTTAAGACTATTGTTCTAATCTTGGTTGTTTCTATCACCACATTTTGTGTCTTCCAATCCACCTGAAGTGTCCATGGAACTGGGTAACATATATTTGTTAAAAGGTCTGATTTGTGAATTTGATAACATAGTGGTTGTGAGTCCAATACCTATCTCGGGCTGTGCTCATTGGAAACGGGCATGCAGTATCTGAAGAGTATGAAATAAAAACAAGAACGAGACGAGATATCCCGGGACATGAACAATGGAACGGGATATCCCAAGACATGAACAGTGGAATGAGATATCCCGAGACATGAGCAGTGGAACGAGATATCCCGAGACATAAGCAGTGAGAACAGACTAACCTCGTAGATTAATTAAATGGTTTAGTTCAGAATTGCCTGTAGGCTCACCAGATCGATATGCACCTGAGGAATGTTGCAAGGCACAACTGTTGAAACGTTGTAATAAAAACAACTAATATGAGGACAATATTCCGAGTATAAATAATGTAAATTAAAGTCATTTATTTGTAAATATTATTTCATGAGATAAGAAGATTTCATATTGGAAAAATGCATAAAATTTAATAAATTAATATTAAAATAACCAGTTAAAAGCAAGTGTATGTTTAGTTTGATTATATTGTTAGATTTGTTTTAAAAAGTATCGCCAGCTGTAGTTTCGTTTGTAGGCAACAAAAATTTACGTAAAGTTTTAACATACTTTTTTTTTCTTGATGATTTCAATTCAGGAATTTAAATTATCATAATCTCTGTAAAGTTCAATTTGATTTGCTTGATACTAAGCCTTTGTTTAAAAAGAAAGAAAGAATAAATGAATGAATGAATAAAAGAAAGAAAGAAAGAAAGAATAAATGAATGAATGAATAAAAGAAAGAAAGAAAGAAAGAAAGAAAGAAAGCACGAACGAAAGAAAGAAAGATTTTTAATCCTCATTGAAAATATCGAATCAAATAAAGTCTACGCCAGTTAAACATTTACGCTGAAACCAATTCAGTCATCTGTTTCCGGACAGAAGATGCGGGGTTGTGTTTTGCACTTAAAAGAGACAGACAGACAGAGAAAGAGGGAGAAAAAAGAGAGAAAGACAAAGAAAACGAGAGAGAAAGAGAGAGTGAGATAAAGAGATCAAGAAAATGAGAGAGAGAGAGAAAAGAGGGAAAGATATAGAAATAGAGAGAGAAAGATACAAAAAATGGTGAATTTGAAAAACTACTGTTCAGATGCTTGCCTTAAGATGGAAAACCGAAATAGTTTGAATATTTCAAAACGAATAATATTCCGTAATGAAGGAGATAAACAACAATATACGCTATACAAATAAAAATAGGACAATTTTATATTTTATGAATATGCACAACGTATATATATAGTACTGTGCAAAAGTATTAGGGAAATAACTATTTTATCATTTATGAGGACATACTGACAGAAAATAAACAATTTAATTAAAGTAATTTTATTTGATTTACTCAACAAATGCTTTAACGAGAACAACTTGTTACAAAATAAATTTAATATTTAGTATAATAGCCTTTTCCTTTGATCACAGCCTTCATTCTGTCAGGCATTGACATCACAAGCTTCTTCATTGTACCTGATGGTATCTCCTGCCAAGCAGCTTGTATTTGTTCCCAAAGTGTGTCTTGCGAAGTAACATTAGATTTATCAATTCGAGAGGGAGGAATAAGAAAAAAGTCAGTCATATCAAAGGGAAATAGAATAATGAGTAGTTTCAAAATAACTTGTTTAATAGAAAATAGGAAAAATTAAATAAAACTTCTTTTTAATACATTTCTTTTACACCTAGTTTGAAATAATCAATATTTATTACCAATTTACTTGGCTTTTCAGCCTGTATTTGAATTTCAGTGAGGTTTTTAGGAAAATCACCCCTGTCCTAATACTTTTACACACTACTGGTAGTGTGCAAAAGTGTTAGGACAGGGTTGTTTTTAAACTTTATTTTGATGCCTCATAAAAGATAAAATAGTTCTTGTCCTAATACATTTGTACAGTACTGTATATATATATATATATATAGTATATTTAGAGAGGAAGAATTCCTCTAAACAAAGGTCTGGTCTATATGTTTTATTTCTTATTGTATTTTTTCAAAACTCTCCGAAGCTTATGTTTGTTTTGTTCCCGTATAAGAAGTGTGGTAAAAATTCAACGTAATTTTTCATTTGTTAGAAATGGAAAGAGAGATCAGGCAAAGCAAACGAATAAAGTTTATCCTGAGTGCATTTGATTTTATGAATAAAATGTAACCGAAAAGGATATTAAATTTACTTTCTGTGTAAAATGTTAAATTGACTTCTATTTAACAAGGTAAATTTTTATAAATTATATTTTTTAACAAATTTTGCACAATATTTGATTTTTTCTATGAAAAGATAAAATAATATAATAAGTTCAAAGGAAATAAAATAAATCTAAGTTATTTAAAATATAAAATTAAAGCCAACCTAAAAATAGAAGCAGACCCCACGTATAACATCTGTCTACGTCCGAACTTGGGCGCGTGGCCGAAAGTTTAGAACGTTCGTTTTCTGACCATAATGCCCGGGTTCAAATCTTACCATGAGTAAAGTGACTTCTTGAGGTTATCGTAGGCGATAATTTGGAAAATGCCTGAAAACCATACCATGAATTTAGGTACACGGGATCATTGGCTGGCAATCTTCCTTAAGATGGTGTCTCGTATATAAAAGCACCAGTATTTAGAGGGTCGGTGATCTAAGTCTGTATTGGTCATGACGTCCACACACAGCACCAGGGTTTGAGTACAGCAATGCTTGGCCGTGTTGTGCTGGGTGGAATGTCAATGGGTTTCGAAGGAATGATGATGATGACGACGACAATTAGACTTTCCAGAAGAAGAACTCCATCCTCATCATGTTTATCCTCCTGCTCCTCTCTGAAACTGGTATCAAGGATTCAATCCTATTGTAGGAGCTCACGTTTGAACTTAGTGGGTGCGTGGCCGGTTGGTTAGAATGATCAGCATGTGGCGCCTTTGTCAGGTGCCTGAAAACTATACCACGTGTTGACCTAAGCTTTGTGAGTGAATTTCGGCAGATTGGAACCTTTGGGAGCCATCAGTGTCTAGCAAGAAGTCTTGAGCTTTGGTTATCAATCTTCCTTTAGATGGTGTCCCGTATATAAAAACACCAGGATAGTGGGTTCACGTCTTTATCAACCATGACATTCACTCATGGCACCAGGGTCGACCGGGTTGTGTTGGTTAGGATTGTCGATAGATTTCCGACCAACCATTGTTTGAAAGATAATAATGATGACGTTTGAACTTTCCAGAAATAGAACTCTATCTTCTTCAGTCTAAACCTGACATCCTGTTCCTATTTGAAACAGGTATCAATGCCTCAATCCTCACAATTCCGGGTTATTCACCAATTATAACAAAAGATGGCCACCTAAATAGCCACACTCTCGAATTCGGTGTCTACATCAAGGACTAGTTTCCCTGGGGTAAGCACACAAAAAACGAGGACCCTAATCTTATGCATATTTGCTTCCGCGTGGCACTCATCCATAGTACCACATTCGTCTTTGCTCTGTGTCATCCTCAGGATGAAGAGCCGGTAATCTTCAATCGAATATCAGAGAAGATAGACAGTATTTTACAATTTCCTTTCTACAATGTTCCCCATAAAGGGTGGTTAGTTCACTTTAACAAAACTGACGAGGAAGGCAGATATTGCAGAAACTTCTTTATTGCTTATGAATTGAATCAGATCATTGATGAACTCACCTAAGTCAAGAGTGCAGGTAAACCTCCTCGGTCTTTCTCTAATATCCTGCTCTAACAAATGCTCAGAAAAAGTTTTATAGCCCATTGGCGCTTCAGACCATTCCCTAGTCATTGTTCTGATTGGTTCCAAACCGATTAAATACCCTGAATTACCGCTCTAAAGAACTGGTGCAGCTTTCGGTGCTATATGACGGAAGCTCCTGTCCAAACTTTCTTCAAGCGCACTGCCCCAAAAACTGTTGTCATGATCTCTGAATAGATCCTTTCTGGAATGGAGGGTTTAATATTTCAGCAACAATTTAATCAAAAACCAAACAGTTAGCTATGGTTCACCCCTGAAGGCTCTGCGTCTGCCACCATAGCTCACCGGAAATCTATTGCTAGAAGCTGTATAGTCTGGCCCTTCATTCAGTACCGCTCACAATCGCTGTAAGAGAGAACTGGAAAACGTAAAGTGCAGCAATACACAAGCTGTCCAGGGCAAAGTTGAAAAGAAACAAATTAGATCTCGCGAATTCTGGAAGATCACTAACCAAATTATAAACGTAGAAAAAGGGGCAGTGCCCAGTATTCACACCTGAATGGGAATCTGCACATAATTTTGATGTCTTTCCAAAGATAATCAGGTAGAGTCAGGTATCTTCAGTTGGTGTATAGAATAATATTCAATAAGACATAGATACAATAGATTGTTTAATTTTGTATAATCATTCTCTCTCTCTCTAAAATTTAATAAATTAAACATATATATACAGCACTGTGCAAAAGTATTAGGACAAGAATTAACTTTTATGAGGCATCAAAATAAAGTTTAAAATCAACCCTGTCTTAACACTTTTGCACACTACCGGTAGTGTGCAAAAGTATTAGGACAGGGGTGATTTTCCTAAAAAACCTCACTGATATTCAAATACAGGGTGAAAAGCCAAGTGAATTGCTAATAAATATTGATTATTTAAAACTAGGTGTAGAAGGAATGTACTAAAAAAAGTTATATTTAATTTTTCCTATTTTCTATTAACCAAGTTATTTTGAAATTACTCATTATTCTATTATCCTTGGATATGACTGACTTTTTTTTATTCCCCCCTCTCGAATTGATAAATCTAATGTTACTTCGCAAGACACACTTTGGGAACAAATACAAGCTGCTTGGCAGGAGATACCATTAGATACATTGAAGAAGCTTGTGATGTCAATGCCTGACAGAATAAAGGCCGTGGTCAAAGCAAAAGGCTATTATACTAAATATTAAATTCATTTTGTAACAAGTATTTTTTTCTTATTAAAACATTTGTTGAGTAAATCAAATAAAATTACCTTAGTTAAATTGTTTCTTTTCTGTCAATATGCCTCATAAAAGATAAAATAGTTCTTGTCCTAATACTTTTGAACAGTACTGTATTTGTTTATTTAAATATGTAACACTACACATCACTTTTAATTGGTCACTGCTTATCGTAGTGGAGGGGATTATGTGGTGTAATAACGATACCATCGAGATTTATAAACTCCTGTTACAGAAACCCTAGTATGGTCGAAAACGGGGGCCCAGACTAAGCCACACCAACCGTAAAGTCTCCAGCTGCGGAACAAGTGGATGCTGATTGATAAAGATCTCAATGGTTGAAGAGGCGGATGAAAAAGGCTACGCATGAGGTAAATTGTTTTCTCTTTTGACGAATATGGTGTTTTTGTTATGTCGAAATTGTGGTCGAATTTCTTTCTTTGTATGACCAGTGCATTAGCTAAATTATTATTTATGAGGTCAATTCTGTGTTATTAGAATCATTTTTTATTTAATTTTCTCCATGTTTTTCCTGTGTACAGAGAAGGAAAGTTCTCAAGAGCGCCGCTATCAAATATCATCAAAATATTAATCTACGCCCCGGATTTTTCCCAATATCACCTTTCCTAATGGAAACAATACTTTCTCAGACCAACATACACAACAAAAATATAAAAAATCTAAAGAATACGGCTAATTTCCATCTCTTTTTAACATCTCATAACATAACATTATAGGGTACATAAAAAAATATTTCAAACATGAACTATAACTTTTTTAAATGTTAAATATTTTCAGTTAATCTTATGAATATTTATGAATGTTTTTTCTAATAGCCAACAATATTTTTATAGATATTTTATTTAAAATAAAGTTAATTCTAACTCCATGCATTGATAAAGTTCGTCACGGGCCGAAACGTGTAGGTGAGAAAATATAGTTGTCTTTATTTTCATAATCATATATATATATATATATATATATATATATATATATATATATATATATATATATATGTTATTGAAATCGCCTAAAGACACCAGTCATGATAGAAATCTAAGTCGTGTAATAACTCATTTAGAAATGAAAATTATATATATATATACACACACACACACACACACACACACATATATATATATATGTGTGTGTGTGTGTGTGTGTGTGTGTGTGTGTGTGAAAAAGTGTATATATATAATTATAAATATCAATATATATATATCTGTTTAGGATGTAGTTTCCGGCTTTCTCTTTTCCAATCTTTTCACTTTTCTTTTCTTTTTTTTTTTCAATTGGAGTAGATAGACTAAACTATCGCCCGGTTCACACTCCACCCATGTCTATTGAACAGGTGAAGAGGCTCATCCCTTGTTCCCTGTTTAGGATGTGGTTTCCGGCTTTCTCTTTTCCAATCTTTTCACTCTTACGTAGCCCCCTGCACATCAGTGACATTACCGCCTTGCTCGGGGTGATATGATTAAAAAAAAACAACATATATATATATATATATATATATATATATATATATATATATATATATAATAATGATAATAAAACCGACTCTGTCCGTATTCTACTCTTAAAATATTACACAAGAATCTTTTAAAGACTATGAATAAGCAACAGAATCTAACTCCGTTACCGTCCTCGGCTATAAAGCTTTGGACAAAGAGGGGACAAAAAAAGAAAACTGCGTAGGACCGACAATGCATACGGTTCTTCACAGTAAA
Source organism: Ascarosepion bandense (assembly GCA_037127315.1). Lineage (NCBI taxonomy): Eukaryota > Metazoa > Mollusca > Cephalopoda > Sepiida > Sepiidae > Ascarosepion > Ascarosepion bandense. Next base: position 361,806 of record JBBBDQ010001990.1, on the reverse strand, counting down.
GAAAAAAACCCTCTAACGGAACGAACCACCAGGAAAGAAAAGTGCTCGATACAAACTAACCAAAAGTGTTAACCAAAAGGCAGTTACGCAGAGCAAAAACACACGAAAAAAAATCGCAAGATCGCCAAGACCTACCGCGGTTTCGCACAACGGCTCGTCAGGGCAAAGGCAGACCAAGGACTAATCAAATAAATAGACCTCTATTAAGACTAACCCATTTATGTATGGGAAATAAAAGCCAAAATTAAAAAGGATCCCATTCTGAAATGGGAAATAATAAAAAAGTGCCCTAGCGATAATAAAAACAATAAATTTTGTAGGGTATGTGACGAGGAGAAGCTAGCAATAGCTAAATTTGAACCTACAAGCAAACTCATTAACGCTAGAACAGAAATACTAAATAAGTGTAGAATGCACAAAATGAAGTTTCTTGCGTAGACTATCGGTGTTAATGTAAACCCCGCCCCCAATATCTTTTTTTTTTTTTCTCTTCCTTCAACCCCTTCCCCCAAATGGGTTAGTCTTAATAGAGGTCTATTTATTTGATTAGTCCTTGTCTGCCTTTGCCCTGACGAGCCGTTGCTCGAAACAGAGTCGCCGTCGGCTTTTTGATTTATTGCAAATTGGATTATCTACGTATTTTGTTACCCGAAGTTTTGTGAAACTGTGAGTACGTGTTCTGTTACTTGTTTTTGTTCTGTCTTCGTCGCGCGTTTTGGGCTTTTGTTGGATTTTTGTGTTTTGTGAGGGGGGGCGGGTCAAGCTGTGGCTTTGTCTCCCCAGCCCTCAGCTTCTGACGCTGTGCCCGCGGTGGCTCCCTCACCGACGGTATGGGTGGGGGCACCAGTGGATAAAGACTGTAACTGTTGCCTGCAAATGCAGGAGAAGTATAAAGACTTCATTTCCGACAATGAATTGATGGTGGTCCCGGAGGTGGTGAATGTTGTCGCACCAGGGACGGTCTCCCTGCTGACATCTGAGGTCAAGGCGCGGAAATTTATTAGTGTAAGCAGGGAGAGCATGGAGGAGGCTTTGGAGGCCTTAAATGTTGTGCCCTGTGTCCTGGCGGGGGGTCCCGTGCTGTGTGGGTTGTTTTGTTGAGCTCGGAGGCGGAGGCGAGGAATTTGGCCGGGAGTGCCTTGGAGGCCGGGGGTGTCCGGATGCAGACGGAGTGTCTGGGTGCTCGAAAAACAAAGATAACGGTTCATGGTGTGCCAGTCGAAGTTTCTTGTGGCCATATGGGAGCGTTTTTTGCTCAGTTTGGAGCGGTGGAGGGGGTCGCAAGGGTGAATAGTGGGGCCGGTGTGGCCGCGGAGGACGTCAGCGTCGGCTTGGTCGTGGACGGGCCGAACTTTGTGAGGGTCCCGGATATTTTATTGTGCCGTGGCCGGAAGCTTTTTGTTGTGGTGGAGGGGAGGGGGCCGCACTGCTGGGCGTGTGGTCTGGCCGGACGCACATTCAAAATGTGTCCGGCAGGGAAGCCGCAAGAGAAGGAGGTGACACCGGCAACACCGCCGGTGGCAAAAGCAACAGTCCCTCCGGAAAAAAAACCCGAAGGAAAACCCGAAGGAAAACCCGAAGGAAAAGGCGGTGAATGGACGGAGGTGGTCAGGAGGGGGAAGAAAGTTGCTTCCCCTCCTCCACAACATGACAAGACCCCGTCTCCCGAGAAGAAGAAGCCTCGTGGGGAGGCAAAGCAGCAACATCAACAACAGCAAAAGCAACAACAACAAAGTCAACGGAGAGAGCAGCAGCAGCAGCAACAACAAGAAGTAATGGAGGTGGAAATGCCTCCCCCCGTTCCTTATCGTTGAAGAGAGGACGGGAGGAGGATGAGGAGGTGACCCAAAAAAAGGGAAAGAAGGAAGTGCAGGAACGAGGCAGAGCGGAGAGGGTAAAGGAAATTACCAGAACCCAATCCGCCCCTACATCACCCACCAGAACTGTGTCTCTTGAGGGGAGGGAGTAAGTCCACCTCCCCGATAAGAAAAATAACTTCTCCTCCCCCCACACCTCCCACACCCTCCACCCAATCAGAAACTTCCTCCCCTGCAGCTGATATTCCCTCCCCGATTCCATCCCCGAATCCTGAAAAACCCTCCCCGAAACGGGAGAAAAACAAGAACATTTTCGCAAAAGTAGATGTTTGCAAAATAGACAGACAGGCCTTAGAGAGGGACCTTTCTTCTCAGAAGAAGGCCCTCCTAAGGCCTCTATTCAAATTGAAAAACATAGACGGAAAGTCTATCGAGGACCCTGCCAATTTCCCAGGGGCCCCCGGGGTACTGACCTTAATCAGAAATACCGGGGGTAGCAGAACAAAAGCCTGGGAATTTGTGCAGGGGGCCGTCGAGGCCTTTCCAAACATAAAAATGGCCCAAACGGGCACAAAATATCTTCAGCGGCTTTCACATTTCTGTGCCGGGAGGGTCCCCGTCATCCTCCACCCATCTTTATATAGGGCTGTAAAGCTAACATTCCCTACGGACGTCGGCGGCATTGTCCAGGACGGACGAATTACGTCCGATATTGGTACAGGAAACCTTGGACAATCCGTCGGGGTCCCTACTCCCATAGATTTTCGCTCTGTATGTGACCAGAAGTAATTTTCTGCTTTCTCTTTTCAGGTCTAAACGATGTCAATTAAGTTAGCCAGTATGAACGTGAAGGGCCTTAGGGATCGGAGTAAGGCGGCCCGCCTGCTCCGGGACCTCTTGTCCTTCGGCGTGGATGTCGCCGCGATCCAAGAGACTCACTTTGTTTGCAAGGTCGATGCTTGTGTGCTGTCTAACGACTTTGTCGTCTATTCAGCATATGGGAACCGGCTGGCCAGAGGAGTGTCTTTGCTGGTCAAGCGTACCCTGGACGCGAAGGTGGATCTTGTCCATGTCGGTGCCGAGGGCCGGCTGATCGTGGCCGATATTGCAGTGAAAAGCAATGCGTTTCGTCTGGTTGCGGTTTATGCGCCCAACGACCGGGAGGAGCGCGTCTCGTTTTTTCGGCGGTTGGAGCCCTTCCTGGTGGATTCCAAGCGACTCGTCTTAGTGGGGGACTGGAATGCCATCCTGAACCCCAAGTTGGATAGAGGGCGGGGAGCTAGAGGGAAGGAACGTGATCGTAGCTTGGTCGATCTTATCGAGGACTTCGGTCTTGTCGATAGATACCGGGCCGATCACAAGGGCGGGAGAATGTGGACGTGGGCTAATAGTTGGCCTTCTACCAAGGTGGCTAGCTACCTTGATAGAATGTTAGTTCGTGAAGCCGAGCTAGATTTCTTAGATTGTCCCACGTTCCACTGGCTAGGTTACTCGGACCACAAACTCGTTTGTGCCCGGGTAAATTTAGAAAATAGGGTTAGAATGGCTGGTTACTGGAAGTTCAACGTGTCCTTACTGGACAGGCGGGACTTCCGGCGCCAGCTAATTAACTTAGTGCAGCGGGCGTTAACTGGGGGAGTCATCGGGAATAAGTGGTGGGATAACCTTAAGGATAGTATTAGGTCTTTCACCACTCAGTTCAGCATTCGGCTCAAACTAGATAAGGCTGACAAGGTGAAGACACTTAGATCTAATTACTCCCGGGCGGTGGCTGGTGGGGATCCCCTAGAGATAGCCATAGCTAAGGAGGCCGTGGACCGGTCGAATAGCGATCGTTACATGGGCCAGGTAGTTAGACATAAGTTAAGCAAGATGTCTTCCGAAGCTGTGAACATGGGCGCAGAACTGCGCAAGGAAGAAATTCGCCGCGGAGGCGACCGGTACATTCGAGAGGTTCGCAACCCGGAGGGACACACTCTTCGGTCGACTGACGACATGTGCGAGGCGTTTCGGCGGCATTTCGAGATCCTGTTTACCAAGGAGCCTGGTCTCCGTGATGAGGAGTTTCGCAGCTATTTGGCTGACTTCCCCCGGCTTTTGCCGGCTGATGCAGCTAGCTGCGAGGGAGAGATTACGGAGGGCGAAGTCTACGCGGCGCTGAAGAAGGTCGGCAGAGGCAAATCGCCGGGTCTCGATGGTTTGCCCTATGAATTGTACTTGAGGCTGTCGCACATCTTTGTCCCGATTTTGACTGTCGTGTTCAACAACTGGTTCCGGCAGGGGTCCATCCCCAAACGGTTCACCAGGGGTGTGATCACGCTGTTGAGAAAAGGCAAGGATGTGGGGAGGGAGCTAGAGGGTTACCGGCCCATAACTCTGCTAAACACAGAGTTAAAGATTTTGGCCAAGATCTTGCAAAATCGTTTGCAATTAGTTGCCGAGTCTCTGTTGGGACCTGAGCAGACTTGTGCTGTGAAGGGCCGAACAATTCAGAGCAACCTGCATCTGATACGCACGATCATAGAGGGGATAAAAGACGACGACGAAGCCGCGCTGATCCATTTAGATCAGTCCAAGGCATTTGATAGGGTTGACCATCGGTACCTGGCGGCTGTCCTGCAGGCAGCTGGATTCGAAACCAACTTCCGCCGCTGGATTAGCCTCCTGTATCAATCCCCGACGGCTGTGGTACAGGTGAACGGAAAGTTGTCGGGCGTTCTGGCGCTGTCTAGGTCGGTCCGACAGGGTTGTCCACTGTCGCCCCTACTTTATGCTTTGGCGTTGGAGCCCCTCCTTCGCCGGCTAAGGGACAGGGCGTGCAGTCCGGCCCTACGTGGAATCGCTGTCCCTGGTGGTGCTCGAGCCAGGGTTTCCGCGTACGCCGATGACGTCACTACTTTCGTGTCCTCCCGCAGGGACATCGAGGTGGTACAGAAGGCGCTTGAACGGTACGAACAGGTGACAGGGGCCAAGATTAACCGCAACAAGTCGTCCGGCTTGCGGTTAGGCGCCTGGAAGGGTCTGACCCTCCCGGGGCCCTTCGACTGGACGGACGGCCCGGTCTGCATTCTTGGAGTGTGGTTCGGGCCCGACCTACAGTTGGAGAAAAATTGGTCTGAAGTACTGGCAAAGGTAGGCGCGTCGGCCAAGATTTGGCGCCGAAGGAGGTTGTCCTTAAAGGGTATGGCTGAGGCGTGTGCTACATACGTCTTTCCCATCATCCTTTACCAGTTGTCAGTACTTCCACTTTGTAAACGGCATAAGAAGGCGATCGAGCGTTTGCTATTCTCCATTTTATGGAGAGGACGCAAACACTATGTCGACAAACGTGTCTGTTACCAACGTCCGTGTCATGGGGGCCTGGGAATGCCATACCTGATGGGCCATAAGGTTGCGTCAAGGTTGGTTTTTCTCAGGCGAGCGATTTCCGAAGACTCATTGCTTAGGGGGATAGTGAGGGACATGTTCCCTAGACTTACTATCACTCCCCCCATCTTGAGGCGGTGCCGTAAGCCTCGAGAGCGATCGAGTTTTCTCCTCGAATGTCTGGCGGCCCTGCGGGCCATTCCACGGTCCAGTGACCTTTCACGGCCTAGGAAAGTCTTCTATCGTGGGTTAGTGGAGGGCGTCGCAAAGGATTCACTACGTGATGTGCTGCGCTTGTCGGAGGACGAGTTTCGCTCGTTCTGGTCTTGGGCGCCAGGGAGTGATTATCTCAACAACTCTGAGTTTTCGCTCACCTGGCGATTAGCTCGGAATCGCTTGCCTCTCAATGACATGGCCTTCATATGGGGCCTGGCGGATTTGCCAGATTGTGAACGCTGCAACCTTGGCTTGGAAGAAACGGCTTCGCACGCCTTCTACCATTGTTCGCGGGTTCGCCCTCTATGGGACCGTGTCGGCGAGTTGACTGCTCGTATCGAGCCGCGAGAGCTTGTGCTCATTGATCGTGCATTCGCCTGTGATAATGTGTCGCCCCCGTTCTCTGGGATGAAGCGTATGGTGTTTCTGTCGCTGCTAGCCACGGCTCGAATGGTGATTTGGACGACGCGAATGGAGGAAGTCTTGCGAGGTCAGCGTCTTTCACATCAGGATCTGATCTGTTATTTTGAGCATCAGCTCAAAATAAAGATTAGAACTGATTGGAAACGTTTGACTTCGACAGACTTTAGCAAAAGGTGGGTAAATGTGGCGAGCCTGGTTCGCTTGAACGGGGCTAATCTTGATTTTCTCTTTTAGATCTGCTGGTTACATCGGGGTGGATTCCTGTGGAACCCTCCCCTGGTTAAGCTAGTTCTCTCTTGTGTACCTAGTTAAAGTGAATGAATGTGTTCCTAGCCTGTACCCGGCTTTCTCTTTTGTTATGATCCATGTCGAGATTCCCAATCTCCCCAGTTTGTTTTGGTCTCCGTTTATCTCGGCTGGTTCAGCCTTTTATTGTCCCTTCCGCTAATTTTTTACCCCCTCTCCACTCCCTTAGCGAGTGTGCTTCTTGATTTCGCCGTTTGGCGGAATACAGCGGCCACTCTGTTTTCTGGGATGGACGGTTCTTACTAACATTGATTATTATTTTATTTAAAAAAAATTTGTTGTATTTTAGTTTATTTTTGGGTTCATCCCCCTCCCATCATTTCATTTTTCATGAAATATTTTACATTATATTGTATATATTATATTGTATATAAATACATTTTTATTGTCATGGGTTAATTTCCCCACTTTTTAGGTGTCCCTTGTAAGTTTCTGGCATTGTGGTGTACGAAGGATTGGGAGTAGATGGATGGGTTCTTTTGGTGACTGTGCAAATTGTAATGAGTGGATGGGTCGTGATAGTGTTTAGCTAGGTATAGGATAGTTAAGCGAGAACCAACCTCTCCCCCTCCCCTTTTAGGCCTTGTGCCATAATTTTTTGTATTTTTACAAAAATAAATACAGCCCTGACGAGCCGTTGCTCGAAACAGAGTCGCCGTCGGCTTTTTTGATTTATTGCAAATTGGATTATCTACGTATTTTGTTACCCGAAGTTTTGTGAAACTGTGAGTACGTGTTCTGTTACTTGTTTTTGTTCTGTCTTCGTCGCGCGTTTTGGGCTTTTGTTGGATTTTTGTGTTTTGTGAGGGGGGGCGGGTCAAGCTGTGGCTTTGTCTCCCCAGCCCTCAGCTTCTGACGCTGTGCCCGCGGTGGCTCCCTCACCGACGGTATGGGTGGGGGCACCAGTGGATAAAGACTGTAACTGTTGCCTGCAAATGCAGGAGAAGTATAAAGACTTCATTTCCGACAATGAATTGATGGTGGTCCCGGAGGTGGTGAATGTTGTCGCACCAGGGACGGTCTCCCTGCTGACATCTGAGGTCAAGGCGCGGAAATTTATTAGTGTAAGCAGGGAGAGCATGGAGGAGGCTTTGGAGGCCTTAAATGTTGTGCCCTGTGTCCTGGCGGGGGGGTCCCGTGCTGTGTGGGTTGTTTTGTTGAGCTCGGAGGCGGAGGCGAGGAATTTGGCCGGGAGTGCCTTGGAGGCCGGGGGTGTCCGGATGCAGACGGAGTGTCTGGGTGCTCGAAAAACAAAGATAACGGTTCATGGTGTGCCAGTCGAAGTTTCTTGTGGCCATATGGGAGCGTTTTTTGCTCAGTTTGGAGCGGTGGAGGGGGTCGCAAGGGTGAATAGTGGGGCCGGTGTGGCCGCGGAGGACGTCAGCGTCGGCTTGGTCGTGGACGGGCCGAACTTTGTGAGGGTCCCGGATATTTTATTGTGCCGTGGCCGGAAGCTTTTTGTTGTGGTGGAGGGGAGGGGGCCGCACTGCTGGGCGTGTGGTCTGGCCGGACGCACATTCAAAATGTGTCCGGCAGGGAAGCCGCAAGAGAAGGAGGTGACACCGGCAACACCGCCGGTGGCAAAAGCAACAGTCCCTCCGGAAAAAAAAACCCGAAGGAAAACCCGAAGGAAAACCCGAAGGAAAAGGCGGTGAATGGACGGAGGTGGTCAGGAGGGGGAAGAAAGTTGCTTCCCCTCCTCCACAACATGACAAGACCCCGTCTCCCGAGAAGAAGAAGCCTCGTGGGGAGGCAAAGCAGCAACATCAACAACAGCAAAAGCAACAACAACAAAGTCAACGGAGAGAGCAGCAGCAGCAGCAACAACAAGAAGTAATGGAGGTGGAAATGCCTCCCCCCCCGTTCCTTATCGTTGAAGAGAGGACGGGAGGAGGATGAGGAGGTGACCCAAAAAAAGGGAAAGAAGGAAGTGCAGGAACGAGGCAGAGCGGAGAGGGTAAAGGAAATTACCAGAACCCAATCCGCCCCTACATCACCCACCAGAACTGTGTCTCTTGAGGGGAGGAGTAAGTCCACCTCCCCGATAAGAAAAATAACTTCTCCTCCCCCCACACCTCCCACCCACCCTCCACCCAATCAGAAACTTCCTCCCCTGCAGCTGATATTCCCTCCCCGATTCCATCCCCGAATCCTGAAAAACCCTCCCCGAAACGGGAGAAAAACAAGAACATTTTCGCAAAAGTAGATGTTTGCAAAATAGACAGACAGGCCTTAGAGAGGGACCTTTCTTCTCAGAAGAAGGCCCTCCTAAGGCCTCTATTCAAATTGAAAAACATAGACGGAAAGTCTATCGAGGACCCTGCCAATTTCCCAGGGGCCCCCGGGGTACTGACCTTAATCAGAAATACCGGGGGTAGCAGAACAAAAGCCTGGGAATTTGTGCAGGGGGCCGTCGAGGCCTTTCCAAACATAAAAATGGCCCAAACGGGCACAAAATATCTTCAGCGGCTTTCACATTTCTGTGCCGGGAGGGTCCCCGTCATCCTCCACCCATCTTTATATAGGGCTGTAAAGCTAACATTCCCTACGGACGTCGGCGGCATTGTCCAGGACGGACGAATTACGTCCGATATTGGTACAGGAAACCTTGGACAATCCGTCGGGGTCCCTACTCCCATAGATTTTCGCTCTGTATGTGACCAGAAGTAATTTTCTGCTTTCTCTTTTCAGGTCTAAACGATGTCAATTAAGTTAGCCAGTATGAACGTGAAGGGCCTTAGGGATCGGAGTAAGGCGGCCCGCCTGCTCCGGGACCTCTTGTCCTTCGGCGTGGATGTCGCCGCGATCCAAGAGACTCACTTTGTTTGCAAGGTCGATGCTTGTGTGCTGTCTAACGACTTTGTCGTCTATTCAGCATATGGGAACCGGCTGGCCAGAGGAGTGTCTTTGCTGGTCAAGCGTACCCTGGACGCGAAGGTGGATCTTGTCCATGTCGGTGCCGAGGGCCGGCTGATCGTGGCCGATATTGCAGTGAAAAGCAATGCGTTTCGTCTGGTTGCGGTTTATGCGCCCAACGACCGGGAGGAGCGCGTCTCGTTTTTTCGGCGGTTGGAGCCCTTCCTGGTGGATTCCAAGCGACTCGTCTTAGTGGGGGACTGGAATGCCATCCTGAACCCCAAGTTGGATAGAGGGCGGGGAGCTAGAGGGAAGGAACGTGATCGTAGCTTGGTCGATCTTATCGAGGACTTCGGTCTTGTCGATAGATACCGGGCCGATCACAAGGGCAGGGAGAATGTGGACGTGGGCTAATAGTTGGCCTTCTACCAAGGTGGCTAGCTACCTTGATAGAATGTTAGTTCGTGAAGCCGAGCTAGATTTCTTAGATTGTCCCACGTTCCACTGGCTAGGTTACTCGGACCACAAACTCGTTTGTGCCCGGGTAAATTTAGAAAATAGGGTTAGAATGGCTGGTTACTGGAAGTTCAACGTGTCCTTACTGGACAGGCGGGACTTCCGGCGCCAGCTAATTAACTTAGTGCAGCGGGCGTTAACTGGGGGAGTCATCGGGAATAAGTGGTGGGATAACCTTAAGGATAGTATTAGGTCTTTCACCACTCAGTTCAGCATTCGGCTCAAACTAGATAAGGCTGACAAGGTGAAGACACTTAGATCTAATTACTCCCGGGCGGTGGCTGGTGGGGATCCCCCTAGAGATAGCCATAGCTAAGGAGGCCGTGGACCGGTCGAATAGCGATCGTTACATGGGCCAGGTAGTTAGACATAAGTTAAGCAAGATGTCTTCCGAAGCTGTGAACATGGGCGCAGAACTGCGCAAGGAAGAAATTCGCCGCGGAGGCGACCGGTACATTCGAGAGGTTCGCAACCCGGAGGGACACACTCTTCGGTCGACTGACGACATGTGCGAGGCGTTTCGGCGGCATTTCGAGATCCTGTTTACCAAGGAGCCTGGTCTCCGTGATGAGGAGTTTCGCAGCTATTTGGCTGACTTCCCCCGGCTTTTGCCGGCTGATGCAGCTAGCTGCGAGGGAGAGATTACGGAGGGCGAAGTCTACGCGGCGCTGAAGAAGGTCGGCAGAGGCAAATCGCCGGGTCTCGATGGTTTGCCCTATGAATTGTACTTGAGGCTGTCGCACATCTTTGTCCCGATTTTGACTGTCGTGTTCAACAACTGGTTCCGGCAGGGGTCCATCCCCAAACGGTTCACCAGGGGTGTGATCACGCTGTTGAGAAAAGGCAAGGATGTGGGGAGGGAGCTAGAGGGTTACCGGCCCATAACTCTGCTAAACACAGAGTTAAAGATTTTGGCCAAGATCTTGCAAAATCGTTTGCAATTAGTTGCCGAGTCTCTGTTGGGACCTGAGCAGACTTGTGCTGTGAAGGGCCGAACAATTCAGAGCAACCTGCATCTGATACGCACGATCATAGAGGGGATAAAAGACGACGACGAAGCCGCGCTGATCCATTTAGATCAGTCCAAGGCATTTGATAGGGTTGACCATCGGTACCTGGCGGCTGTCCTGCAGGCAGCTGGATTCGAAACCAACTTCCGCCGCTGGATTAGCCTCCTGTATCAATCCCCGACGGCTGTGGTACAGGTGAACGGAAAGTTGTCGGGCGTTCTGGCGCTGTCTAGGTCGGTCCGACAGGGTTGTCCACTGTCGCCCCTACTTTATGCTTTGGCGTTGGAGCCCCTCCTTCGCCGGCTAAGGGACAGGGCGTGCAGTCCGGCCCTACGTGGAATCGCTGTCCCTGGTGGTGCTCGAGCCAGGGTTTCCGCGTACGCCGATGACGTCACTACTTTCGTGTCCTCCCGCAGGGACATCGAGGTGGTACAGAAGGCGCTTGAACGGTACGAACAGGTGACAGGGGCCAAGATTAACCGCAACAAGTCGTCCGGCTTGCGGTTAGGCGCCTGGAAGGGTCTGACCCTCCCGGGGCCCTTCGACTGGACGGACGGCCCGGTCTGCATTCTTGGAGTGTGGTTCGGGCCCGACCTACAGTTGGAGAAAAATTGGTCTGAAGTACTGGCAAAGGTAGGCGCGTCGGCCAAGATTTGGCGCCGAAGGAGGTTGTCCTTAAAGGGTATGGCTGAGGCGTGTGCTACATACGTCTTTCCCATCATCCTTTACCAGTTGTCAGTACTTCCACTTTGTAAACGGCATAAGAAGGCGATCGAGCGTTTGCTATTCTCCATTTTATGGAGAGGACGCAAACACTATGTCGACAAACGTGTCTGTTACCAACGTCCGTGTCATGGGGGCCTGGGAATGCCATACCTGATGGGCCATAAGGTTGCGTCAAGGTTGGTTTTTCTCAGGCGAGCGATTTCCGAAGACTCATTGCTTAGGGGGATAGTGAGGGACATGTTCCCTAGACTTACTATCACTCCCCCCATCTTGAGGCGGTGCCGTAAGCCTCGAGAGCGATCGAGTTTTCTCCTCGAATGTCTGGCGGCCCTGCGGGCCATTCCACGGTCCAGTGACCTTTCACGGCCTAGGAAAGTCTTCTATCGTGGGTTAGTGGAGGGCGTCGCAAAGGATTCACTACGTGATGTGCTGCGCTTGTCGGAGGACGAGTTTCGCTCGTTCTGGTCTTGGGCGCCAGGGAGTGATTATCTCAACAACTCTGAGTTTTCGCTCACCTGGCGATTAGCTCGGAATCGCTTGCCTCTCAATGACATGGCCTTCATATGGGGCCTGGCGGATTTGCCAGATTGTGAACGCTGCAACCTTGGCTTGGAAGAAACGGCTTCGCACGCCTTCTACCATTGTTCGCGGGTTCGCCCTCTATGGGACCGTGTCGGCGAGTTGACTGCTCGTATCGAGCCGCGAGAGCTTGTGCTCATTGATCGTGCATTCGCCTGTGATAATGTGTCGCCCCCGTTCTCTGGGATGAAGCGTATGGTGTTTCTGTCGCTGCTAGCCACGGCTCGAATGGTGATTTGGACGACGCGAATGGAGGAAGTCTTGCGAGGTCAGCGTCTTTCACATCAGGATCTGATCTGTTATTTTGAGCATCAGCTCAAAATAAAGATTAGAACTGATTGGAAACGTTTGACTTCGACAGACTTTAGCAAAAGGTGGGTAAATGTGGCGAGCCTGGTTCGCTTGAACGGGGCTAATCTTGATTTTCTCTTTTAGATCTGCTGGTTACATCGGGGTGGATTCCTGTGGAACCCTCCCCTGGTTAAGCTAGTTCTCTCTTGTGTACCTAGTTAAAGTGAATGAATGTGTTCCTAGCCTGTACCCGGCTTTCTCTTTTGTTATGATCCATGTCGAGATTCCCAATCTCCCCAGTTTGTTTTGGTCTCCGTTTATCTCGGCTGGTTCAGCCTTTTATTGTCCCTTCCGCTAATTTTTTACCCCCTCTCCACTCCCTTAGCGAGTGTGCTTCTTGATTTCGCCGTTTGGCGGAATACAGCGGCCACTCTGTTTTCTGGGATGGACGGTTCTTACTAACATTGATTATTATTTTATTTAAAAAAAATTTGTTGTATTTTAGTTTATTTTTGGGTTCATCCCCCTCCCATCATTTCATTTTTCATGAAATATTTTACATTATATTGTATATATTATATTGTATATAAATACATTTTTATTGTCATGGGTTAATTTCCCCACTTTTTAGGTGTCCCTTGTAAGTTTCTGGCATTGTGGTGTAAGAAGGATTGGGAGTAGATGGATGGGTTCTTTTGGTGACTGTGCAAATTGTAACGAGTGAATGGGTCGTGATAGTGTTTAGCTAGGTATAGGATAGTTAAGTGAGAACCAACCTCTCCCCCTCCCCTTTTAGGCCTTGTGCCATAATTTTGTATTTTATACAAAATAAATTCAGCCCTGACGAGCCGTTGTTCGAAACAGAGCATTTTTGTATTTTTTGACATTGCAAGTTGGATTTACGTGTTTTTGTTGCCCGAAGTTTACCTGTGAGTACCTGTTTTTTGCTGTCTTTGTTCTGTCTTCGTGGCGCGTTTTGAACTTTTGTTGGATTTTTGTGTTTTGTGAGGGGGGGCAAGTCAAGCTATGGCTTTGTCTCCCCAGCCCTCAACTTCTGATGCCGTGCCCGCGGTGACTCCCTCACCGACGGTATGGGTAAAGGCACCAATTAAGAAAGATGCCGACTATTACCTGCAAATGCAGGAGAAATATAAAAATTATATTAACGATAACGAGTTAATAGTGGTCCCGGAGGTGGTGAATGTTATCGCACCAAGGACGATCTCCCTGCTTACATCCGATGTCAAAACACGGAAATTCATCAGTGTAAGCAGGGAGAACATGGAAGAGGCTTTGAAAGCCTTAAATATTGTACCCTGCGTACTGGCGAGAAGGTCCCGTGCTATGTGGGATGTTTTATTAAGCACAGAGACGGAAGCGAAGAATTTGGCCGGGAATACCCTGGAGGCCAAGGGTATCCAGATGCAGACGGAGTATCTGGGTACTCGAAAAACAAAGATAATTATTCATGGAGTGCCTATAGACATTGCTTGCGACCATATTGGAGCGTTTTTTGCTCGATTTGGAGCGGTGGAGGAGGTCGCAAGGATAACAAGTAAGGCAGGTGTGGCCACGGAAGACATAAACGTCAGCATAGCGGTGGATAGGCCGAACTTTCTGAAGGTCCCCGATATTTTGCTGTGCCGTGGCAGAAAGCTGTTTGTTGTGGTAGAAGGGAGGAGGCCGCACTGCTGGGCGTGTGGACTGGCCGGACACACATTCAAAATGTGTCCGGCAAGGAAACCGGAGGAAAACCAGGTGACACCGGCAACACCGCCGGTGTCAAAGACAATAGTTTCGCTGGAAAAAAAAACCGAGACAAAAAGCGGCGAATGGACGGAGGTGGTTAGGAGGGGGAAGAAGGTTGCTTCCCCTCCTCCGCAACATGACAAGACCCCGTCTCCTGAGAAGAAGAAGCCTCGTGTAGAGGCAAAGCAGCAACAACAGCAGCAGGAGCAAAAACAACAACAACAAAGACAAACGAGGGAGCAGCAGCAGCAGCAGCAGCAACAACAAGAACAAGGAATGGAGGAAGAAATGCCTCCCCCCCCGTTCCTCATCGTTGAAGAGAGGACGGGAGGAGGATGAGGAGGTGTCCCAAAAAAAGGGAAAGAAGGAAGTAAATGAACGAGGCAGGGCAGAGAGGGTAAACGAAATTACCAGAACCCAATCCGCCCCTACATCACCCACCAGAACTGTGTCTCTTGAGGGGAGGAGTAAGTCCACCTCCCCGATAAGAAAAATAACTTCTCCTTCCCCCACACCTCCCACACCCTCCTCCCAATCAGAACCTTCCTCCCCGAAATCGTATCATCCCTCCCCGAAACCCTCCCCGAATCCAGACAAACCCTCCCCGAAAAAGGAGAAAAAGGAAAAAAAGAAAAACATTTTTTTTACAAAAGATATTTGTAAAATAGATAGACAGGCCTTAGAGAGGGACCTTTCTTCTCAGAAGAAGGCCCTCCTAAGGCCTCTTTTTAAACTCAAATTAATAGATGGAAAGTCCATCGAGGACCCTGCCAATTTCCCAGGCGCCCCCGGAGTACTGACTTTGATCAGAAATACCGGGGGTAGCAGAACAAAAGCCTGGGAATTTGTGCAGGGTGCCGTCGAGGCCTTTCCAAACATAAAAATGGCCCAAACGGGCACAAAATATCTTCAGCGGCTTTCACATTTCTGTGCCGGGAGGGTCCCCGTCATCCTCCACCCATCTTTATATAGGGCTGTAAAGCTAACCTTCCCTACGGACGTCGGCGGCATTGTCCAGGACGGACGAATTACGTCCGATATTGGCACGGGCAACCTTGGACAATCCGTCGGGGTCCCTACTCCCATAGATTTTCGCTCTGTATGTGACCAGAAGTAATTTTCTGCTTTCTCTTTACAGGTCTAAATGATGTCAATTAAGTTAGCCAGTATGAACGTGAAGGGCCTTAGGGATCGGAGTAAGGCTGCCCGCCTGCTTCGGGACCTCTTGTCCTTCGGCGTGGATGTCGCCGCGATCCAAGAGACTCACTTTGTTTGCAAGGTCGATGCCTGTGTGCTGTCTAACGACTTTGTCGTCTATTCAGCATATGGGAACCGGCTGGCCAGAGGAGTGTCTTTGCTGGTCAAGCGTACCCTGGACGCGAAGGTGGATCTTGTCCATGTCGGTGCCGAGGGCCGGCTGATCGTGGCCGATATTGCAGTGAAAAGCAATGCGTTTCGTCTGGTTGCGGTTTATGCGCCCAACGACCAGGAGGAGCGCGTCTCGTTTTTTCGGCGGTTGGGGCCCTTCCTGGTGGATTCCAAGCGACTCGTCTTAGTGGGGGACTGGAATGCCATCCTGAACCCCAAGTTGGATAGAGGGCGGGGAGCTAGAGGGAAGGAACGTGATCGTAGCTTGGTCGATCTTATCGAGGACTTCGGTCTTGTCGATAGATACCGGGCCGATCACAAGGGCGGGAGAATGTGGACGTGGGCTAATAGTTGGCCTTCTACCAAGGTGGCTAGCTACCTTGATAGAATGTTAGTTCGTGAAGCCGAGCTAGATTTCTTAGATTGTCCCACGTTCCACTGGCTAGGTTACTCGGACCACAAACTCGTTTGTGCCCGGGTAAATTTAGAAAATAGGGTTAGAATGGCTGGTTACTGGAAGTTCAACGTGTCCTTACTGGACAGGCGGGACTTCCGGCGCCAGCTAATTAACTTAGTGCAGCGGGCGTTAACTGGGGGAGTCATCGGGAATAAGTGGTGGGATAACCTTAAGGATAGTATTAGGTCTTTCACCACTCAGTTCAGCATTCGGCTCAAACTAGATAAGGCTGACAAGGTGAAGACACTTAGATCTAATTACTCCCGGGCGGTGGCTGGTGGGGATCCCCTAGAGATAGCCATAGCTAAGGAGGCCGTGGACCGGTCGAATAGCGATCGTTACATGGGCCAGGTAGTTAGACATAAGTTAAGCAAGATGTCTTCCGAAGCTGTGAACATGGGCGCAGAACTGCGCAAGGAAGAAATTCGCCGCGGAGGCGACCGGTACATTCGAGAGGTTCGCAACCCGGAGGGACACACTCTTCGGTCGACTGACGACATGTGCGAGGCGTTTCGGCGGCATTTCGAGATCCTGTTTACCAAGGAGCCCGGTCTCCGTGATGAGGAGTTTCGCAGCTATTTGGCTGACTTCCCCCGGCTTTTGCCGGCTGATGCAGCTAGCTGCGAGGGAGAGATTACGGAGGGCGAAGTCTACGCGGCGCTGAAGAAGGTCGGCAGAGGCAAATCGCCGGGTCTCGATGGTTTGCCCTATGAATTGTACTTGAGGCTGTCGCACATCTTTGTCCCGATTTTGACTGTCGTGTTCAACAACTGGTTCCGGCAGGGGTCCATCCCCAAACGGTTCACCAGGGGTGTGATCACGCTGTTGAGAAAAGGCAAGGATGTGGGGAGGGAGCTAGAGGGTTACCGGCCCATAACTCTGCTAAACACAGAGTTAAAGATTTTGGCCAAGATCTTGCAAAATCGTTTGCAATTAGTTGCCGAGTCTCTGTTGGGACCTGAGCAGACTTGTGCTGTGAAGGGACGAACAATTCAGAGCAACCTGCATCTGATACGCACGATCATAGAGGGGATAAAAGACGACGACGAAGCCGCGCTGATCCATTTAGATCAGTCCAAGGCATTTGATAGGGTTGACCATCGGTACCTGGCGGCTGTCCTGCAGGCAGCTGGATTCGAAACCAACTTCCGCCGCTGGATTAGCCTCCTGTATCAATCCCCGACGGCTGTGGTACAGGTGAACGGAAAGTTGTCGGGCGTTCTGGCGCTGTCTAGGTCGGTCCGACAGGGTTGTCCACTGTCGCCCCTACTTTATGCTTTGGCGTTGGAGCCCCTCCTTCGCCGGCTAAGGGACAGGGCGTGCAGTCCGGCCCTACGTGGAATCGCTGTCCCTGGTGGTGCTCGAGCCAGGGTTTCCGCGTACGCCGATGACGTCACTACTTTCGTGTCCTCCCGCAGGGACATCGAGGTGGTACAGAAGGCGCTTGAACGGTACGAACAGGTGACAGGGGCCAAGATTAACCGCAACAAGTCGTCCGGCTTGCGGTTAGGCGCCTGGAAGGGTCTGACCCTCCCGGGGCCCTTCGACTGGACGGACGGCCCGGTCTGCATTCTTGGAGTGTGGTTCGGGCCCGACCTACAGTTGGAGAAAAATTGGTCTGAAGTACTGGCAAAGGTAGGCGCGTCGGCCAAGATTTGGCGCCGAAGGAGGTTGTCCTTAAAGGGTATGGCTGAGGCGTGTGCTACATACGTCTTTCCCATCATCCTTTACCAGTTGTCAGTACTTCCACTTTGTAAACGGCATAAGAAGGCGATCGAGCGTTTGCTATTCTCCATTTTATGGAGAGGACGCAAACACTATGTCGACAAACGTGTCTGTTACCAACGTCCGTGTCATGGGGGCCTGGGAATGCCATACCTGATGGGCCATAAGGTTGCGTCGAGGTTGGTTTTTCTCAGGCGAGCGATTTCCGAAGACTCATTGCTTAGGGGGATAGTGAGGGACATGTTCCCTAGACTTACTATCACTCCCCCCATCTTGAGGCGGTGCCGTAAGCCTCGAGAGCGATCGAGTTTTCTCCTCGAATGTCTGGCGGCCCTGCGGGCCATTCCACGGTCCAGTGACCTTTCACGGCCTAGGAGAGTCTTCTATCGTGGGTTAGTGGAGGGCGTCGCAAAGGATTCACTACGTGATGTGCTGCGCTTGTCGGAGGACGAGTTTCGCTCGTTCTGGTCTTGGGCGCCAGGGAGTGATTATCTCAACAACTCTGAGTTTTCGCTCACCTGGCGATTAGCTCGGAATCGCTTGCCTCTCAATGACATGGCCTTCATATGGGGCCTGGCGGATTTGCCAGATTGTGAACGCTGCAACCTTGGCTTGGAAGAAACGGCTTCGCACGCCTTCTACCATTGTTCGCGGGTTCGCCCTCTATGGGACCGGGTCGGCGAGTTGACTGCTCGTATCGAGCCGCGAGAGCTTGTGCTCATTGATCGTGCATTCGCCTGTGATAATGTGTCGCCCCCGTTCTCTGGGATGAAGCGTATGGTGTTTCTGTCGCTGCTAGCCACGGCTCGAATGGTGATTTGGACGACGCGATTGGAGGAAGTCTTGCGAGGTCAGCGTCTTTCACATCAGGATCTGATCTGTTATTTTGAGCATCAGCTCAAAATAAAGATTAGAACTGATTGGAAACGTTTGACTTCGACAGACTTTAGCAAAAGGTGGGTAAATGTGGCGAGCCTGGTTCGTTTGAACGGGGCTAATCTTGATTTTCTCTTTTAGATCTGCTGGTTACATCGGGGTGGATTCCTCTGGAACCCTCCCCTGGTTAAGCTAGTTCTCTCTTGTGTACCTAGTTAAAGTGAATGAATGTGTTCCTAGCCTGTACCCGGCTTTTTCTTTTGTTATAATCCATGCCGAGATTCCCAACCTCCCCAGTTTGTTTTGGTCTCTTTTTATCTCGGCTGGTTCAGCCTTTTATTGTCCCTTTCCGCTAATTTTTTACCCCCTCCCCCTACTCCCCTTAGCGAGTGTGCTTCTTGATTTCGCCATTGGGCGGAATACAGCGGCCACTCTTTTTTCTGAGATGGTCGGTTCTTACTAACATTGATTATTATTTTAGTTCAAAATTTGTTGTATTTTTAGTTTATTTTTGGGTTCATCCCCCTCCCATCATTTCATTTTTCATTAAATATTTTACATTATATTGTATATATTATATTGTATATAAATACATTTTTATTGTCACGGGTTAATTTCCCCACTTTTTAGGTGTCCCTTGTAAGTTTCTGGCATTGTGGTGTACGAAGGATTGGGAGTAGATGGATGGGTTCTTTTGGTGACTGTGCAAATTGTAACGAGTGAATGGGTCGTGATAGTGTTTAGCTAGGTATAGGATAGTTTAGTGAGAACCAACCTCTCCCCCTCCCCTTTTAGGCCTTGTGCCATAATTTTGTAAATTTTACAAAATAAATAGTGCCCTGACGAGCCGTTGCTCGAAACAGAGTCGCCGTCGTCTTTTTGATTTATTGCAAATTGGATTATCTACGTATTTTGTTACCCGAAGTTTTGTGAAACTGTGAGTACGTGTTCTGTTACTTGTTTTTGTTCTGTCTTCGTCGCGCGTTTTGAACTTTTGTTGGATTTTTGTGTTTTGTGAGGGGGGGGCAAGTCAAGCTATGGCTTTGTCTCCCCAGCCCTCAACTTCTGACGCTGTGCCCACGGTGGCTCCCTCACCAACAGTATGGGTAAAGGCACCAGTGAATAAAGACTGTAACTATTACCTGCAAATGCAGGAGAAATATAAAGACTTCATTTCCGACAATGAATTAATGGTGGTCCCGGAGGTGGTGAGTGTTATCGCACCAAGGACGGTCTCCCTGCTGACATCTGGAGTCAAGGCACGAAAATTTATTAGTGTGGGCAGGGAGAGCATGGAAGAGGCTTTGAAGGCCTTGAATGTTGTGCCCTGTGTCCTGGCGAGAGGGTCCCGTGCTATGTGGGATGTTTTGTTGAGCTCGGAGACGGAGGCGAGGAGTTTGGCCGGGAGTGCCTTGGAGGCCAGGGGTGTCCGGATGCGGACGGAGTGTCTGGGTGCTCGAGAGGCGGAGATAACGGTTCATGGTGTGCCAGTCGAAATTTCTTGTGACCATATGGGGGCGTTTTTTGCTCGATTTGGAGCGGTGGAGGGGGTCGCAGGGATGAATAGTAGGGCCGGTGTGGCCACGGAGGACGTCAGCGTCGGCTTGGTCGTGGACGGGCCGAGCTTTGTGAAGGTCCCGGATATTTTGTTGTGCCGTGGCCGGAAGCTTTTTGTTGTGGTGGAGGGGAGGGGGCCGCACTGCTGGGCGTGTGGTCTGGCCGGACACACATTCAAAATGTGTCCGGCAAGGAAACCGCAAGAGAAGGAGGTGACACCGGCAACACCGCCGGTGGCAAAAGCAACAGTCCCTCCGGAAAAAAAACCCGAAGGAAAACCCGAAGGAAAACCCGAAGGAAAAGGCGGTGAATGGACGGAGGTGGTCAGGAGGGGGAAGAAAGTTGCTTCCCCTCCTCCACAACATGACAAGACCCCGTCTCCCGAGAAGAAGAAGCCTCGTGGGGAGGCAAAGCAGCAACATCAACAACAGCAAAAGCAACAACAACAAAGTCAACGGAGAGAGCAGCAGCAGCAGCAACAACAAGAAGTAATGGAGGTGGAAATGCCTCCCCCCCGTTCCTTATCGTTGAAGAGAGGACGGGAGGAGGATGAGGAGGTGACCCAAAAAAAGGGAAAGAAGGAAGTGCAGGAACGAGGCAGAGCGGAGAGGGTAAAGGAAATTACCAGAACCCAATCCGCCCCTACATCACCCACCAGAACTGTGTCTCTTGAGGGGAGGAGTAAGTCCACCTCCCCGATAAGAAAAATAACTTCTCCCCTCCCCCCACACCTCCCACACCCTCCACCCAATCAGAAACTTCCTCCCCTGCAGCTGATATTCCCTCCCCGATTCCATCCCCGAATCCTGAAAAACCCTCCCCGAAACGGGAGAAAAACAAGAACATTTTCGCAAAAGTAGATGTTTGCAAAATAGACAGACAGGCCTTAGAGAGGGACCTTTCTTCTCAGAAGAAGGCCCTCCTAAGGCCTCTATTCAAATTGAAAAACATAGACGGAAAGTCTATCGAGGACCCTGCCAATTTCCCAGGGGCCCCCGGGGTACTGACCTTAATCAGAAATACCGGGGGTAGCAGAACAAAAGCCTGGGAATTTGTGCAGGGGGCCGTCGAGGCCTTTCCAAACATAAAAATGGCCCAAACGGGCACAAAATATCTTCAGCGGCTTTCACATTTCTGTGCCGGGAGGGTCCCCGTCATCCTCCACCCATCTTTATATAGGGCTGTAAAGCTAACATTCCCTACGGACGTCGGCGGCATTGTCCAGGACGGACGAATTACGTCCGATATTGGTACAGGAAACCTTGGACAATCCGTCGGGGTCCCTACTCCCATAGATTTTCGCTCTGTATGTGACCAGAAGTAATTTTCTGCTTTCTCTTTTCAGGTCTAAACGATGTCAATTAAGTTAGCCAGTATGAACGTGAAGGGCCTTAGGGATCGGAGTAAGGCGGCCCGCCTGCTTCGGGACCTCTTGTCCTTCGGCGTGGATGTCGCCGCGATCCAAGAGACTCACTTTGTTTGCAAGGTCGATGCTTGTGTGCTGTCTAACGACTTTGTCGTCTATTCAGCATATGGGAACCGGCTGGCCAGAGGAGTGTCTTTGCTGGTCAAGCGTACCCTGGACGCGAAGGTGGATCTTGTCCATGTCGGTGCCGAGGGCCGGCTGATCGTGGCCGATATTGCAGTGAAAAGCAATGCGTTTCGTCTGGTTGCGGTTTATGCGCCCAACGACCAGGAGGAGCGCGTCTCGTTTTTTCGGCGGTTGGAGCCCTTCCTGGTGGATTCCAAGCGACTCGTCTTAGTGGGGGACTGGAATGCCATCCTGGACCCCAAGTTGGATAGAGGGCGGGGAGCTAGAGGGAAGGAACGTGATCGTAGCTTGGTCGATCTCATCGAGGACTTCGGTCTAGTCGATAGATACCGGGCCGATCACAAGGGCGGGAGAATGTGGACGTGGGCTAATAGTTGGCCTTCTACCAAGGTGGCTAGCTACCTTGATAGAATGTTAGTTCGTGAAGCCGAACTAGATTTCTTAGATTGTCCCACGTTCCACTGGCTAGGTTACTCGGACCACAAACTCGTTTGTGCCCGGGTAAATTTAGAAAATTGGGGTAGAATGGCTGGTTACTGGAAGTTCAACGTGTCCTTACTGGACAGGCGGGACTTCCGGCGCCAGCTAATTAACTTAGTGCAGCGGGCGTTAACTGGGGGAGTCATCGGGAATAAGTGGTGGGATAACCTTAAGGATAGTATTAGGTCTTTCACCACTCAGTTCAGCATTCGGCTCAAACTAGATAAGGCTGACAAGGTGAAGACACTTAGAGCTAACTACTCCCGGGCGGTGGCTGGTGGGGATCCCCTAGAGATAGCCATAGCTAAGGAGGCCGTGGACCGGTCGAATAGCGATCGTTACATGGGCCAGGTAGTTAGACATAAGTTAAGCAAGATGTCTTCCGAAGCTGTGAATATGGGCGCAGAACTGCGCAAGGAAGAAATTCGCCGCGGAGGCGACCGGTACATTCGAGAGGTTCGCAACCCGGAGGGACACACTCTGCGGTCGACTGACGACATGTGCGAGGCGTTTCGGCGGCATTTCGAGATCCTGTTTACCAAGGAGCCCGGTCTCCGTGATGAGGAGTTTCGCAGCTATTTGGCTGACTTCCCCCGGCTTTTGCCGGCTGATGCAGCTAGCTGCGAGGGAGAGATTACGGAGGGCGAAGTCTACGCGGCGCTGAAGAAGGTCGGCAGTGGCAAATCGCCGGGTCTCGATGGTTTGCCCTATGAATTGTACTTGAGGCTGTCGCACATCTTTGTCCCGATTTTGACTGTCGTGTTCAACAACTGGTTCCGGCAGGGGTCCATCCCCAAACGGTTCACCAGGGGTGTGATCACGCTGTTGAGAAAAGGCAAGGGTGTGGGGAGGGAGCTAGAGGGTTACCGGCCCATAACTCTGCTAAACACAGAGTTAAAGATTTTGGCCAAGATCTTGCAAAATCGTTTGCAATTAGTTGCCGAGTCTCTGTTGGGACCTGAGCAGACTTGTGCTGTGAAGGGCCGAACAATTCAGAGCAACCTGCATCTGATACGCACGATCATAGAGGGGATAAAAGACGACGACGAAGCCGCGCTGATCCATTTAGATCAGTCCAAGGCATTTGATAGGGTTGACCATCGGTATCTGGCGGCTGTCCTGCAGGCAGCTGGATTCGAAACCAACTTCCGCCGCTGGATTAGCCTCCTGTATCAATCCCCGACGGCTGTGGTACAGGTGAACGGAAAGTTGTCGGGCGTTCTGGCGCTGTCTAGGTCGGTCCGACAGGGTTGTCCACTGTCGCCCCTACTTTATGCTTTGGCGTTGGAGCCCCTCCTTCGCCGGCTAAGGGACAGGGCGTGCAGTCCGGCCCTACGTGGAATCGCTGTCCCTGGTGGTGCTCGAGCCAGGGTTTCCGCGTACGCCGATGACGTCACTACTTTCGTGTCCTCCCGCAGGGACATCGAGGTGGTACAGAAGGCGCTTGAACGGTACGAACAGGTGACAGGGGCCAAGATTAACCGCAACAAGTCGTCCGGCTTGCGGTTAGGCGCCTGGAAGGGTCTGACCCTCCCGGGGCCCTTCGACTGGACGGACGGCCCGGTCTGCATTCTTGGAGTGTGGTTCGGGCCCGACCTACAGTTGGAGAAAAATTGGTCTGAAGTACTGGCAAAGGTAGGCGCGTCGGCCAAGATTTGGCGCCGAAGGAGGTTGTCCTTAAAGGGTATGGCTGAGGCGTGTGCTACATACGTCTTTCCCATCATCCTTTACCAGTTGTCAGTACTTCCACTTTGTAAACGGCATAAGAAGGCGATCGAGCGTTTGCTATTCTCCATTTTATGGAGAGGACGCAAACACTATGTCGACAAACGTGTCTGTTACCAACGTCCGTGTCATGGGGGCCTGGGAATGCCATACCTGATGGGCCATAAGGTTGCGTCGAGGTTGGTTTTTCTCAGGCGAGCGATTTCCGAAGACTCATTGCTTAGGGGGATAGTGAGGGACATGTTCCCTAGACTTACTATCACTCCCCCCATCTTGAGGCGGTGCCGTAAGCCTCGAGAGCGATCGAGTTTTCTCCTCGAATGTCTGGCGGCCCTGCGGGCCATTCCACGGTCCAGTGACCTTTCACGGCCTAGGAGAGTCTTCTATCGTGGGTTAGTGGAGGGCGTCGCAAAGGATTCACTACGTGATGTGCTGCGCTTGTCGGAGGACGAGTTTCGCTCGTTCTGGTCTTGGGCGCCAGGGAGTGATTATCTCAACAACTCTGAGTTTTCGCTCACCTGGCGATTAGCTCGGAATCGCTTGCCTCTCAATGACATGGCCTTCATATGGGGCCTGGCGGATTTGCCAGAGTGTGAACGCTGCAACCTTGGCTTGGAAGAAACGGCTTCGCACGCCTTCTACCATTGTTCGCGGGTTCGCCCTCTATGGGACCGGGTCGGCGAGTTGACTGCTCGTATCGAGCCGCGAGAGCTTGTGCTCATTGATCGTGCATTCGCCTGTGATAATGTGTCGCCCCCGTTCTCTGGGATGAAGCGTATGGTGTTTCTGTCGCTGCTAGCCACGGCTCGAATGGTGATTTGGACGACGCGATTGGAGGAAGTCTTGCGAGGTCAGCGTCTTTCACATCAGGATCTGATCTGTTATTTTGAGCATCAGCTCAAAATAAAGATTAGAACTGATTGGAAACGTTTGACTTCGACAGATTTTAGCAAAAGGTGGGTAAATGTGGCGAGCCTGGTTCGTTTGAACGGGGCTAATCTTGATTTTCTCTTTTAGATCTGCTGGTTACATCGGGGTGGATTCCTATGGAACCCTCCCCTGGTTAAGCTAGTTCTCTCTTGTGTACCTAGTTAAAGTGAATGAATGTGTTCCTAGCCTGTACCCGGCTTTCTCTTTTGTTATAATCCATGCCGAGATTCCCAACCTCCCCAGTTTGTTTTGGTCTCTTTTTATCTCGGCTGGTTCAGCGTTTTATTGTCCCTTTCCGCTAATTTTTTACCCCCTCCCCACTCCCTTAGCGAGTGTGCTTCTTGATTTCGCCATTGGGCGGAATACAGCGGCCACTCTTTTTTCTGGGATGGTCGGTTCTTACTAACATTGATTATTATTTTAGTTCAAAATTTGTTGTATTTTTAGTTTATTTTTGGGTTCATCCCCCTCCCATCATTTCATTTTCATTAAATATTTTACATTATATTGTATATATTATATTGTACATAAATACATTTTTATTGTCACGGGTTAATTTCCCCACTTTTTAGGTGTCCCTTGTAAGTTTCTGGCATTGTGGTGTACGAAGGATTGGGAGTAGATGGATGGGTTCTTTTGGTGACTGTGCAAATTGTAACGAGTGAATGGGTCGTGATAGTGTTTAGCTAGGTATAGGATAGTTAAGTGAGAACCAACCTCTCCCCCTCCCCTTTTAGGCCTTGTGCCATAATTTTGTAAATTTTACAAATAAATAGTGCCCTGACGAGCCGTTGTTCGAAACAGAGCGCG
Organism: Ascarosepion bandense; assembly: GCA_037127315.1. NCBI lineage: Eukaryota > Metazoa > Mollusca > Cephalopoda > Sepiida > Sepiidae > Ascarosepion > Ascarosepion bandense. The sequence continues at coordinate 336,471 of JBBBDQ010001990.1, read as the reverse complement.
CCTCGCATTTTGTATTTTTCTATTGCAAGTTGGATTTACGTGTTGCCCGAAGTTAATTGTGAGTACCCGTTTTTTGCTGTCTTTGTTCTGTCTTCGTCGCTCGTGTTGAACTTTTTGTGGATTTTTGTTTTTGTGAGGGGGGGCAAGTCAAGCTATGGCTTTGTCTCCCCAGCCCTCAACTTCTGACGCTGTGCCCACGGTGACTCCCTCACCAACAGTATGGGTAAAGGCACCAGTAAAAAAAGACCACAAATATTACCTGCAAATGCAGGAGAAATATAAAGAATTCATCACCGAAAATGAGTTAATAGTGGTCCCGGAAGTGGTGAATGTCATCGCACCAAGGACGATCTCCCTGCTGACATCTGATGTCAAAACACGAAAATTCATCAGTGTCAGCAGGGAGAACATGGAAGAGGCTTTGAAGGCCCTAAATATTGTACCCTGCGTACTGGCAAGAAGGTCCCGTGCTATGTGGGATGTCCTATTGAGCACGGAGACGGAAGCAAAGAATTTGGCCGGTAATGCCTTGGAGGCCGGGGGTATCCAGATGCAGACAGAGTATCTGGGTACCCGAAAGACAAAGATAATTGTTCATGGAGTGCCGGTGGACATTGATTGTGACCATATTGGAGCGTTTTTCGCTCGATTCGGAGCGGTTGAAGAGGTCGCAAGGATAACGAGCAAGGCCGGTGTGGCCACGGAAGATATATGTGTTAGCGTGGGTGTTGACCGCGAAAATTTTTTGAAGGTACCAGACATTTTGCTCTGTAGAGGAAGAAAGTTGTTCGTGGTGGTGGAGGGAAGGAAGCCGCACTGCTGGGCGTGTGGTCTGGCCGGACACACATTCAAAATGTGTCCGGGAAGGAAACCGGAGGAAAACCAGGTGACACCGGCAACACCGTCGGTGCCAAAAACAACAGGTTCCCCGGATAAAAAACCCGATCCGAAAAGCGGGGAATGGACGGAGGTGGTTAGGAGGGGGAAGAAGGTTGCTTCCCCTCCTCCGCAACATGACAAGACCCCGTCTCCCGAGAAAAAGAAGCCTCGAGGGGAGGCAAAGCAGCAACAACATCAACAACAGCAAAAGCAACAACAACAAAGTCAACGGAGAGAGCAGCAGCAGCAACAACAGGAAGTAATGGAGGTGGAAATGCCTCCCCCCCGTTCCTTATCGTTGAAGAGAGGACGGGAGGAGGATGAGGAGGTGGCCCAAAAAAAGGGAAAGAAGGAAGTGCAGGAACGAGGCAGAGCGGAGAGGGTAAAGGAAATTACCAGAACCCAATCCGCCCCTACATCACCCACCAGAACTGTGTCTCTTGAGGGGAGGAGTAAGTCCACCTCCCCGATAAGAAAAATCTCTCCTTCCCCCACACCTCCCACACCCTCCACCCAATCAGAAACTTCCTCCCCTATAGATGATATTCCCTCCCCGATTCCATCCCCGAATCCTGAAAAACCCTCCCCGAAACGGGAAAAAAACAAAAAGAACATTTTTGCAAACGTAGATGTTTGCAAAATAGACAGACAGGCCTTAGAGAGGGACCTTTCTTCTCAGAAGAAGGCCCTCCTAAGGCCTCTATTCAAATTTAAAAATATTGATGGAAGGTCCATCGAGGACCCTGCCAATTTCCCAGGCGCCCCCGGGGGGGGTACTGACTTTAATCAGAAATACCGGGGGTAGCAGAACAAAAGCCTGGGAATTTGTGCAGGGGGCCGTCGAGGCCTTTCCAAACATAAAAATGGCCCAAACGGGCACAAAATATCTTCAGCGGCTTTCACATTTCTGTGCCGGGAGGGTCCCCGTCATCCTCCACCCATCCTTATATAGGGCTGTAAAGCTAACCTTCCCTACGGACGTCGGCGGCATTGTCCAAGACGGACGAATTACGTCCGATATTGGTACAGGAAACCTTGGACAATCCGTCGGGGTCCCTACTCCCATAGATTTTCGCTCCGTATGTGACCAGAAGTAATTTTCTGCTTTCTCTTTTCAGGTCTAAACGATGTCAATTAAGTTAGCCAGTATGAACGTGAAGGGCCTTAGGGATCGGAGTAAGGCTGCCCGCCTGCTTCGGGACCTCTTGTCCTTCGGCGTGGATGTCGCCGCGATCCAAGAGACTCACTTTGTTTGCAAGGTCGATGCCTGTGTGCTGTCTAACGACTTTGTCGTCTATTCAGCATATGGGAACCGGCTGGCCAGAGGAGTGTCTTTGCTGGTCAAGCGTACCCTGGACGCGAAGGTGGACCTTGTCCATGTCGGTGCCGAGGGCCGGCTGATCGTGGCCGATATTGCAGTGAAAAGCAATGCGTTTCGTCTGGTTGCGGTTTATGCGCCCAACGACCAGGAGGAGCGCGTCTCGTTTTTCGGCGGTTGGGGCCCTTCCTGGTGGATTCCAAGCGACTCGTCTTAGTGGGGGACTGGAATGCCATCCTGAACCCCAAGTTGGATAGAGGGCGGGGAGCTAGAGGGAAGGAACGTGATCGTAGCTTGGTCGATCTTATCGAGGACTTCGGTCTTGTCGATAGATACCGGGCCGATCACAAGGGCGGGAGAATGTGGACGTGGGCTAATAGTTGGCCTTCTACCAAGGTGGCTAGCTACCTTGATAGAATGTTAGTTCGTGAAGCCGAGCTAGATTTCTTAGATTGTCCCACGTTCCACTGGCTAGGTTACTCGGACCACAAACTCGTTTGTGCCCGGGTAAATTTAGAAAATAGGGTTAGAATGGCTGGTTACTGGAAGTTCAACGTGTCCTTACTGGACAGGCGGGACTTCCGGCGCCAGCTAATTAACTTAGTGCAGCGGGCGTTAACTGGGGGAGTCATCGGGAATAAGTGGTGGGATAACCTTAAGGATAGTATTAGGTCTTTCACCACTCAGTTCAGCATTCGGCTCAAACTAGATAAGGCTGACAAGGTGAAGACACTTAGATCTAATTACTCCCGGGCGGTGGCTGGTGGGGATCCCCTAGAGATAGCCATAGCTAAGGAGGCCGTGGACCGGTCGAATAGCGATCGTTACATGGGCCAGGTAGTTAGACATAAGTTAAGCAAGATGTCTTCCGAAGCTGTGAACATGGGCGCAGAACTGCGCAAGGAAGAAATTCGCCGCGGAGGCGACCGGTACATTCGAGAGGTTCGCAACCCGGAGGGACACACTCTTCGGTCGACTGACGACATGTGCGAGGCGTTTCGGCGGCATTTCGAGATCCTGTTTACCAAGGAGCCCGGTCTCCGTGATGAGGAGTTTCGCAGCTATTTGGCTGACTTCCCCCGGCTTTTGCCGGCTGATGCAGCTAGCTGCGAGGGAGAGATTACGGAGGGCGAAGTCTACGCGGCGCTGAAGAAGGTCGGCAGTGGCAAATCGCCGGGTCTCGATGGTTTGCCCTATGAATTGTACTTGAGGCTGTCGCACATCTTTGTCCCGATTTTGACTGTCGTGTTCAACAACTGGTTCCGGCAGGGGTCCATCCCCAAACGGTTCACCAGGGGTGTGATCACGCTGTTGAGAAAAGGCAAGGGTGTGGGGAGGGAGCTAGAGGGTTACCGGCCCATAACTCTGCTAAACACAGAGTTAAAGATTTTGGCCAAGATCTTGCAAAATCGTTTGCAATTAGTTGCCGAGTCTCTGTTGGGACCTGAGCAGACTTGTGCTGTGAAGGGCCGAACAATTCAGAGCAACCTGCATCTGATACGCACGATCATAGAGGGGATAAAAGACGACGACGAAGCCGCGCTGATCCATTTAGATCAGTCCAAGGCATTTGATAGGGTTGACCATCGGTATCTGGCGGCTGTCCTGCAGGCAGCTGGATTCGAAACCAACTTCCGCCGCTGGATTAGCCTCCTGTATCAATCCCCGACGGCTGTGGTACAGGTGAACGGAAAGTTGTCGGGCGTTCTGGCGCTGTCTAGGTCGGTCCGACAGGGTTGTCCACTGTCGCCCCTACTTTATGCTTTGGCGTTGGAGCCCCTCCTTCGCCGGCTAAGGGACAGGGCGTGCAGTCCGGCCCTACGTGGAATCGCTGTCCCTGGTGGTGCTCGAGCCAGGGTTTCCGCGTACGCCGATGACGTCACTACTTTCGTGTCCTCCCGCAGGGACATCGAGGTGGTACAGAAGGCGCTTGAACGGTACGAACAGGTGACAGGGGCCAAGATTAACCGCAACAAGTCGTCCGGCTTGCGGTTAGGCGCCTGGAAGGGTCTGACCCTCCCGGGGCCCTTCGACTGGACGGACGGCCCGGTCTGCATTCTTGGAGTGTGGTTCGGGCCCGACCTACAGTTGGAGAAAAATTGGTCTGAAGTACTGGCAAAGGTAGGCGCGTCGGCCAAGATTTGGCGCCGAAGGAATTTGTCCTTAAAGGGTATGGCTGAGGCGTGTGCTACATACGTCTTTCCCATTATCCTTTACCAGTTGTCAGTACTTCCACTTTGTAAACGGCATAAGAAGGCGATCGAGCGTTTGCTATTCTCCATTTTATGGAGAGGACGCAAACACTATGTCGACAAACGTGTCTGTTACCAACGTCCGTGTCATGGGGGCCTGGGAATGCCATACCTGATGGGCCATAAGGTTGCGTCAAGGTTGGTTTTTCTCAGGCGAGCGATTTCCGAAGACTCATTGCTTAGGGGGATAGTGAGGGACATGTTCCCTAGACTTACTATCACTCCCCCCATCTTGAGGCGGTGCCGTAAGCCTCGAGAGCGATCGAGTTTTCTCCTCGAATGTCTGGCGGCCCTGCGGGCCATTCCACGGTCCAGTGACCTTTCACGGCCTAGGAGAGTCTTCTATCGTGGGTTAGTGGAGGGCGTCGCAAAGGATTCACTACGTGATGTGCTGCGCTTGTCGGAGGACGAGTTTCGCTCGTTCTGGTCTTGGGCGCCAGGGAGTGATTATCTCAACAACTCTGAGTTTTCGCTCACCTGGCGATTAGCTCGGAATCGCTTGCCTCTCAATGACATGGCCTTCATATGGGGCCTGGCGGATTTGCCAGATTGTGAACGCTGCAACCTTGGCTTGGAAGAAACGGCTTCGCACGCCTTCTACCATTGTTCGCGGGTTCGCCCTCTATGGGACCGGGTCGGCGAGTTGACTGCTCGTATCGAGCCGCGAGAGCTTGTGCTCATTGATCGTGCATTCGCCTGTGATAATGTGTCGCCCCCGTTCTCTGGGATGAAGCGTATGGTGTTTCTGTCGCTGCTAGCCACGGCTCGAATGGTGATTTGGACGACGCGAATGGAGGAAGTCTTGCGAGGTCGGCGCCTTTCACATCAGGATCTGATCTGTTATTTTGAGCATCAGCTCAAAATAAAGATTAGAACTGATTGGAAACGTTTGACTTCGACAGACTTTAGCAAAAGGTGGGTAAATGTGGCGAGCCTGGTTCGCTTGAACGGGGCTAATCTTGATTTTCTCTTTTAGATCTGCTGGTTACATCGGGGTGGATTCCTCTGGAACCCTCCCCTGGTTAAGCTAGTTCTCTCTTGTGTACCTAGTTAAAGTGAATGAATGTGTTCCTAGCCTGTACCCGGCTTTCTCTTTTGTTATGATCCATGTCGAGATTCCCAACCTCCCCAGTTTGTTTTGGTCTCCGTTTATCTCGGCTGGTTCAGCCTTTTATTGTCCCATTCCGCTAATTTTTTACCCCCCTCTCCACTCCCTTAGCGAGTGTGCTTCTTGATTTCGCCGGTTGGCGGAATACAGCGGCCACTCTGTTTTCTGGGATGGACGGTTCTTACTAACATTGATTATTATTTTCGTTAAGAAAAAAATTTTGTTGTATTTTTAGTTTATTTTTGGGTTCATCCCCCTCCCATCATTTCATTTTTCATGAAATATTTTACATTATATTGTATATATTATATTGTACATAAATACATTTTTATTGTCATGGGTTAATTTCCCCACTTTTTAGGTGTCCCTTGTAAGTTTCTGGCATTGTGGTGTAAGAAGGATTGGGAGTAGATGGATGGGTTCTTTTGGTGACTGTGCAAATTGTAACGAGTGAATGGGTCGTGATAGTGTTTAGCTAGGTATAGGATAGTTAAGTGAGAACCAACCTCTCCCCCTCCCCTTTTAGGCCTTGTGCCATAATTTTGTATTTTATACAAAATAAATTCAGCCCTGACGAGCCGTTGTTCGAAACAGAGCATTTTTGTATTTTTTGACATTGCAAGTTGGATTTACGTGTTTTTGTTGACCGAAGTTTACCTGTGAGTACCTGTTTTTTGCTGTCTTTGTTCTGTCTTCGTGGCGCGTTTTGAACTTTTGTTGGATTTTTGTGTTTTGTGAGGGGGGGGCAAGTCAAGCTATGGCTTTGTCTCCCCAGCCCTCAACTTCTGATGCCGTGCCCGCGGTGACTCCCTCACCGACGGTATGGGTAAAGGCACCAATTAAGAAAGATGCCGACTATTACCTGCAAATGCAGGAGAAATATAAAAATTATATTAACGATAACGAGTTAATAGTGGTCCCGGAGGTGGTGAATGTTATCGCACCAAGGACGATCTCCCTGCTTACATCCGATGTCAAAACACGGAAATTCATCAGTGTAAGCAGGGAGAACATGGAAGAGGCTTTGAAAGCCTTAAATATTGTACCCTGCGTACTGGCGAGAAGGTCCCGTGCTATGTGGGATGTTTTATTAAGCACAGAGACGGAAGCGAAGAATTTGGCCGGGAATACCCTGGAGGCCAAGGGTATCCAGATGCAGACGGAGTATCTGGGTACTCGAAAAACAAAGATAATTATTCATGGAGTGCCTATAGACATTGCTTGCGACCATATTGGAGCGTTTTTTGCTCGATTTGGAGCGGTGGAGGAGGTCGCAAGGATAACAAGTAAGGCAGGTGTGGCCACGGAAGACATAAACGTCAGCATAGCGGTGGATAGGCCGAACTTTCTGAAGGTCCCCGATATTTTGCTGTGCCGTGGCAGAAAGCTGTTTGTTGTGGTAGAAGGGAGGAGGCCGCACTGCTGGGCGTGTGGACTGGCCGGACACACATTCAAAATGTGTCCGGCAAGGAAACCGGAGGAAAACCAGGTGACACCGGCAACACCGCCGGTGTCAAAGACAATAGTTTCGCTGGAAAAAAAAACCGAGACAAAAAGCGGCGAATGGACGGAGGTGGTTAGGAGGGGGAAGAAGGTTGCTTCCCCTCCTCCGCAACATGACAAGACCCCGTCTCCTGAGAAGAAGAAGCCTCGTGTAGAGGCAAAGCAGCAACAACAGCAGCAGGAGCAAAAACAACAACAACAAAGACAAACGAGGGAGCAGCAGCAGCAGCAGCAGCAACAACAAGAACAAGGAATGGAGGAAGAAATGCCTCCCCCCCGTTCCTCATCGTTGAAGAGAGGACGGGAGGAGGATGAGGAGGTGTCCCAAAAAAAGGGAAAGAAGGAAGTAAATGAACGAGGCAGGGCAGAGAGGGTAAACGAAATTACCAGAACCCAATCCGCCCCTACATCACCCACCAGAACTGTGTCTCTTGAGGGGAGGAGTAAGTCCACCTCCCCGATAAGAAAAATAACTTCTCCTTCCCCCACACCTCCCACACCCTCCTCCCAATCAGAACCTTCCTCCCCGAAATCGTATCATCCCTCCCCGAAACCCTCCCCGAATCCAGACAAACCCTCCCCAAAAAAGGAGAAAAAGGAAAAAAAAGAAAAACATTTTTTTTACAAAAGATATTTGTAAAATAGATAGACAGGCCTTAGAGAGGGACCTTTCTTCTCAGAAGAAGGCCCTCCTAAGGCCTCTTTTTAAACTCAAATTAATAGATGGAAAGTCCATCGAGGACCCTGCCAATTTCCCAGGCGCCCCGGAGTACTGACTTTGATCAGAAATACCGGGGGTAGCAGAACAAAAGCCTGGGAATTTGTGCAGGGTGCCGTCGAGGCCTTTCCAAACATAAAAATGGCCCAAACGGGCACAAAATATCTTCAGCGGCTTTCACATTTCTGTGCCGGGAGGGTCCCCGTCATCCTCCACCCATCTTTATATAGGGCTGTAAAGCTAACCTTCCCTACGGACGTCGGCGGCATTGTCCAGGACGGACGAATTACGTCCGATATTGGCACGGGCAACCTTGGACAATCCGTCGGGGTCCCTACTCCCATAGATTTTCGCTCTGTATGTGACCAGAAGTAATTTTCTGCTTTCTCTTTACAGGTCTAAATGATGTCAATTAAGTTAGCCAGTATGAACGTGAAGGGCCTTAGGGATCGGAGTAAGGCTGCCCGCCTGCTTCGGGACCTCTTGTCCTTCGGCGTGGATGTCGCCGCGATCCAAGAGACTCACTTTGTTTGCAAGGTCGATGCCTGTGTGCTGTCTAACGACTTTGTCGTCTATTCAGCATATGGGAACCGGCTGGCCAGAGGAGTGTCTTTGCTGGTCAAGCGTACCCTGGACGCGAAGGTGGATCTTGTCCATGTCGGTGCCGAGGGCCGGCTGATCGTGGCCGATATTGCAGTGAAAAGCAATGCGTTTCGTCTGGTTGCGGTTTATGCGCCCAACGACCGGGAGGAGCGCGTCTCGTTTTTTCGGCGGTTGGGGCCCTTCCTGGTGGATTCCAAGCGACTCGTCTTAGTGGGGGACTGGAATGCCATCCTGAACCCCAAGTTGGATAGAGGGCGGGGAGCTAGAGGGAAGGAACGTGATCGTAGCTTGGTCGATCTTATCGAGGACTTCGGTCTTGTCGATAGATACCGGGCCGATCACAAGGGCGGGAGAATGTGGACGTGGGCTAATAGTTGGCCTTCTACCAAGGTGGCTAGCTACCTTGATAGAATGTTAGTTCGTGAAGCCGAGCTAGATTTCTTAGATTGTCCCACGTTCCACTGGCTAGGTTACTCGGACCACAAACTCGTTTGTGCCCGGGTAAATTTAGAAAATAGGGTTAGAATGGCTGGTTACTGGAAGTTCAACGTGTCCTTACTGGACAGGCGGGACTTCCGGCGCCAGCTAATTAACTTAGTGCAGCGGGCGTTAACTGGGGGAGTCATCGGGAATAAGTGGTGGGATAACCTTAAGGATAGTATTAGGTCTTTCACCACTCAGTTCAGCATTCGGCTCAAACTAGATAAGGCTGACAAGGTGAAGACACTTAGATCTAATTACTCCCGGGCGGTGGCTGGTGGGGATCCCCTAGAGATAGCCATAGCTAAGGAGGCCGTGGACCGGTCGAATAGCGATCGTTACATGGGCCAGGTAGTTAGACATAAGTTAAGCAAGATGTCTTCCGAAGCTGTGAACATGGGCGCAGAACTGCGCAAGGAAGAAATTCGCCGCGGAGGCGACCGGTACATTCGAGAGGTTCGCAACCCGGAGGGACACACTCTTCGGTCGACTGACGACATGTGCGAGGCGTTTCGGCGGCATTTCGAGATCCTGTTTACCAAGGAGCCCGGTCTCCGTGATGAGGAGTTTCGCAGCTATTTGGCTGACTTCCCCGGCTTTTGCCGGCTGATGCAGCTAGCTGCGAGGGAGAGATTACGGAGGGCGAAGTCTACGCGGCGCTGAAGAAGGTCGGCAGTGGCAAATCGCCGGGTCTCGATGGTTTGCCCTATGAATTGTACTTGAGGCTGTCGCACATCTTTGTCCCGATTTTGACTGTCGTGTTCAACAACTGGTTCCGGCAGGGGTCCATCCCCAAACGGTTCACCAGGGGTGTGATCACGCTGTTGAGAAAAGGCAAGGGTGTGGGGGAGGGAGCTAGAGGGTTACCGGCCCATAACTCTGCTAAACACAGAGTTAAAGATTTTGGCCAAGATCTTGCAAAATCGTTTGCAATTAGTTGCCGAGTCTCTGTTGGGACCTGAGCAGACTTGTGCTGTGAAGGGCCGAACAATTCAGAGCAACCTGCATCTGATACGCACGATCATAGAGGGGATAAAAGACGACGACGAAGCCGCGCTGATCCATTTAGATCAGTCCAAGGCATTTGATAGGGTTGACCATCGGTATCTGGCGGCTGTCCTGCAGGCAGCTGGATTCGAAACCAACTTCCGCCGCTGGATTAGCCTCCTGTATCAATCCCCGACGGCTGTGGTACAGGTGAACGGAAAGTTGTCGGGCGTTCTGGCGCTGTCTAGGTCGGTCCGACAGGGTTGTCCACTGTCGCCCCTACTTTATGCTTTGGCGTTGGAGCCCCTCCTTCGCCGGCTAAGGGACAGGGCGTGCAGTCCGGCCCTACGTGGAATCGCTGTCCCTGGTGGTGCTCGAGCCAGGGTTTCCGCGTACGCCGATGACGTCACTACTTTCGTGTCCTCCCGCAGGGACATCGAGGTGGTACAGAAGGCGCTTGAACGGTACGAACAGGTGACAGGGGCCAAGATTAACCGCAACAAGTCGTCCGGCTTGCGGTTAGGCGCCTGGAAGGGTCTGACCCTCCCGGGGCCCTTCGACTGGACGGACGGCCCGGTCTGCATTCTTGGAGTGTGGTTCGGGCCCGACCTACAGTTGGAGAAAAATTGGTCTGAAGTACTGGCTAAGGTAGGCGCGTCGGCCAAGATTTGGCGCCGAAGGAATTTGTCCTTAAAGGGTATGGCTGAGGCGTGTGCTACATACGTCTTTCCCATTATCCTTTACCAGTTGTCAGTACTTCCACTTTGTAAACGGCATAAGAAGGCGATCGAGCGTTTGCTATTCTCCATTTTATGGAGAGGACGCAAACACTATGTCGACAAACGTGTCTGTTACCAACGTCCGTGTCATGGGGGCCTGGGAATGCCATACCTGATGGGCCATAAGGTTGCGTCAAGGTTGGTTTTTCTCAGGCGAGCGATTTCCGAAGACTCATTGCTTAGGGGGATAGTGAGGGACATGTTCCCTAGACTTACTATCACTCCCCCCATCTTGAGGCGGTGCCGTAAGCCTCGAGAGCGATCGAGTTTTCTCCTCGAATGTCTGGCGGCCCTGCGGGCCATTCCACGGTCCAGTGACCTTTCACGGCCTAGGAGAGTCTTCTATCGTGGGTTAGTGGAGGGCGTCGCAAAGGATTCACTACGTGATGTGCTGCGCTTGTCGGAGGACGAGTTTCGCTCGTTCTGGTCTTGGGCGCCAGGGAGTGATTATCTCAACAACTCTGAGTTTTCGCTCACCTGGCGATTAGCTCGGAATCGCTTGCCTCTCAATGACATGGCCTTCATATGGGGCCTGGCGGATTTGCCAGATTGTGAACGCTGCAACCTTGGCTTGGAAGAAACGGCTTCGCACGCCTTCTACCATTGTTCGCGGGTTCGCCCTCTATGGGACCGGGTCGGCGAGTTGACTGCTCGTATCGAGCCGCGAGAGCTTGTGCTCATTGATCGTGCATTCGCCTGTGATAATGTGTCGCCCCCGTTCTCTGGGATGAAGCGTATGGTGTTTCTGTCGCTGCTAGCCACGGCTCGAATGGTGATTTGGACGACGCGAATGGAGGAAGTCTTGCGAGGTCGGCGCCTTTCACATCAGGATCTGATCTGTTATTTTGAGCATCAGCTCAAAATAAAGATTAGAACTGATTGGAAACGTTTGACTTCGACAGACTTTAGCAAAAGGTGGGTAAATGTGGCGAGCCTGGTTCGCTTGAACGGGGCTAATCTTGATTTTCTCTTTTAGATCTGCTGGTTACATCGGGGTGGATTCCTCTGGAACCCTCCCCTGGTTAAGCTAGTTCTCTCTTGTGTACCTAGTTAAAGTGAATGAATGTGTTCCTAGCCTGTACCCGGCTTTCTCTTTTGTTATGATCCATGTCGAGATTCCCAACCTCCCCAGTTTGTTTTGGTCTCCGTTTATCTCGGCTGGTTCAGCCTTTTATTGTCCCATTCCGCTAATTTTTTACCCCCCTCTCCACTCCCTTAGCGAGTGTGCTTCTTGATTTCGCCGGTTGGCGGAATACAGCGGCCACTCTGTTTTCTGGGATGGACGGTTCTTACTAACATTGATTATTATTTTCGTTAAGAAAAAAATTTTGTTGTATTTTTAGTTTATTTTTGGGTTCATCCCCCTCCCATCATTTCATTTTTCATGAAATATTTTACATTATATTGTATATATTATATTGTACATAAATACATTTTTATTGTCATGGGTTAATTTCCCCACTTTTTAGGTGTCCCTTGTAAGTTTCTGGCATTGTGGTGTAAGAAGGATTGGGAGTAGATGGATGGGTTCTTTTGGTGACTGTGCAAATTGTAACGAGTGAATGGGTCGTGATAGTGTTTAGCTAGGTATAGGATAGTTAAGTGAGAACCAACCTCTCCCCCTCCCCTTTTAGGCCTTGTGCCATAATTTTGTATTTTATACAAAATAAATTCAGCCCTGACGAGCCGTTGTTCGAAACAGAGCATTTTTGTATTTTTTGACATTGCAAGTTGGATTTACGTGTTTTTGTTGCCCGAAGTTTACCTGTGAGTACCTGTTTTTTGCTGTCTTTGTTCTGTCTTCGTGGCGCGTTTTGAACTTTTGTTGGATTTTTGTGTTTTGTGAGGGGGGGCAAGTCAAGCTATGGCTTTGTCTCCCCAGCCCTCAACTTCTGATGCCGTGCCCGCGGTGACTCCCTCACCGACGGTATGGGTAAAGGCACCAATTAAGAAAGATGCCGACTATTACCTGCAAATGCAGGAGAAATATAAAAATTATATTAACGATAACGAGTTAATAGTGGTCCCGGAGGTGGTGAATGTTATCGCACCAAGGACGATCTCCCTGCTTACATCCGATGTCAAAACACGGAAATTCATCAGTGTAAGCAGGGAGAACATGGAAGAGGCTTTGAAAGCCTTAAATATTGTACCCTGCGTACTGGCGAGAAGGTCCCGTGCTATGTGGGATGTTTTATTAAGCACAGAGACGGAAGCGAAGAATTTGGCCGGGAATACCCTGGAGGCCAAGGGTATCCAGATGCAGACGGAGTATCTGGGTACTCGAAAAACAAAGATAATTATTCATGGAGTGCCTATAGACATTGCTTGCGACCATATTGGAGCGTTTTTTGCTCGATTTGGAGCGGTGGAGGAGGTCGCAAGGATAACAAGTAAGGCAGGTGTGGCCACGGAAGACATAAACGTCAGCATAGCGGTGGATAGGCCGAACTTTCTGAAGGTCCCCGATATTTTGCTGTGCCGTGGCAGAAAGCTGTTTGTTGTGGTAGAAGGGAGGAGGCCGCACTGCTGGGCGTGTGGACTGGCCGGACACACATTCAAAATGTGTCCGGCAAGGAAACCGGAGGAAAACCAGGTGACACCGGCAACACCGCCGGTGTCAAAGACAATAGTTTCGCTGGAAAAAAAAACCGAGACAAAAAGCGGCGAATGGACGGAGGTGGTTAGGAGGGGGAAGAAGGTTGCTTCCCCTCCTCCGCAACATGACAAGACCCCGTCTCCTGAGAAGAAGAAGCCTCGTGTAGAGGCAAAGCAGCAACAACAGCAGCAGGAGCAAAAACAACAACAACAAAGACAAACGAGGGAGCAGCAGCAGCAGCAGCAGCAACAACAAGAACAAGGAATGGAGGAAGAAATGCCTCCCCCCCGTTCCTCATCGTTGAAGAGAGGACGGGAGGAGGATGAGGAGGTGTCCCAAAAAAAAGGGAAAGAAGGAAGTAAATGAACGAGGCAGGGCAGAGAGGGTAAACGAAATTACCAGAACCCAATCCGCCCCTACATCACCCACCAGAACTGTGTCTCTTGAGGGGAGGAGTAAGTCCACCTCCCCGATAAGAAAAATAACTTCTCCTTCCCCCACACCTCCCACACCCTCCTCCCAATCAGAACCTTCCTCCCCGAAATCGTATCATCCCTCCCCGAAACCCTCCCCGAATCCAGACAAACCCTCCCCGAAAAAGGAGAAAAAGGAAAAAAAGAAAAACATTTTTTTTACAAAAGATATTTGTAAAATAGATAGACAGGCCTTAGAGAGGGACCTTTCTTCTCAGAAGAAGGCCCTCCTAAGGCCTCTTTTTAAACTCAAATTAATAGATGGAAAGTCCATCGAGGACCCTGCCAATTTCCCAGGCGCCCCCGGAGTACTGACTTTGATCAGAAATACCGGGGGTAGCAGAACAAAAGCCTGGGAATTTGTGCAGGGTGCCGTCGAGGCCTTTCCAAACATAAAAATGGCCCAAACGGGCACAAAATATCTTCAGCGGCTTTCACATTTCTGTGCCGGGAGGGTCCCCGTCATCCTCCACCCATCTTTATATAGGGCTGTAAAGCTAACCTTCCCTACGGACGTCGGCGGCATTGTCCAGGACGGACGAATTACGTCCGATATTGGCACGGGCAACCTTGGACAATCCGTCGGGGTCCCTACTCCCATAGATTTTCGCTCTGTATGTGACCAGAAGTAATTTTCTGCTTTCTCTTTACAGGTCTAAATGATGTCAATTAAGTTAGCCAGTATGAACGTGAAGGGCCTTAGGGATCGGAGTAAGGCTGCCCGCCTGCTTCGGGACCTCTTGTCCTTCGGCGTGGATGTCGCCGCGATCCAAGAGACTCACTTTGTTTGCAAGGTCGATGCCTGTGTGCTGTCTAACGACTTTGTCGTCTATTCAGCATATGGGAACCGGCTGGCCAGAGGAGTGTCTTTGCTGGTCAAGCGTACCCTGGACGCGAAGGTGGATCTTGTCCATGTCGGTGCCGAGGGCCGGCTGATCGTGGCCGATATTGCAGTGAAAAGCAATGCGTTTCGTCTGGTTGCGGTTTATGCGCCCAACGACCAGGAGGAGCGCGTCTCGTTTTTTCGGCGGTTGGGGCCCTTCCTGGTGGATTCCAAGCGACTCGTCTTAGTGGGGGACTGGAATGCCATCCTGAACCCCAAGTTGGATAGAGGGCGGGGAGCTAGAGGGAAGGAACGTGATCGTAGCTTGGTCGATCTTATCGAGGACTTCGGTCTTGTCGATAGATACCGGGCCGATCACAAGGGCGGGAGAATGTGGACGTGGGCTAATAGTTGGCCTTCTACCAAGGTGGCTAGCTACCTTGATAGAATGTTAGTTCGTGAAGCCGAGCTAGATTTCTTAGATTGTCCCACGTTCCACTGGCTAGGTTACTCGGACCACAAACTCGTTTGTGCCCGGGTAAATTTAGAAAATAGGGTTAGAATGGCTGGTTACTGGAAGTTCAACGTGTCCTTACTGGACAGGCGGGACTTCCGGCGCCAGCTAATTAACTTAGTGCAGCGGGCGTTAACTGGGGGAGTCATCGGGAATAAGTGGTGGGATAACCTTAAGGATAGTATTAGGTCTTTCACCACTCAGTTCAGCATTCGGCTCAAACTAGATAAGGCTGACAAGGTGAAGACACTTAGAGCTAACTACTCCCGGGCGGTGGCTGGTGGGGATCCCCTAGAGATAGCCATAGCTAAGGAGGCCGTGGACCGGTCGAATAGCGATCGTTACATGGGCCAGGTAGTTAGACATAAGTTAAGCAAGATGTCTTCCGAAGCTGTGAACATGGGCGCAGAACTGCGCAAGGAAGAAATTCGCCGCGGAGGCGACCGGTACATTCGAGAGGTTCGCAACCCGGAGGGACACACTCTTCGGTCGACTGACGACATGTGCGAGGCGTTTCGGCGGCATTTCGAGATCCTGTTTACCAAGGAGCCCGGTCTCCGTGATGAGGAGTTTCGCAGCTATTTGGCTGACTTCCCCCGGCTTTTGCCGGCTGATGCAGCTAGCTGCGAGGGAGAGATTACGGAGGGCGAAGTCTACGCGGCGCTGAAGAAGGTCGGCAGTGGCAAATCGCCGGGTCTCGATGGTTTGCCCTATGAATTGTACTTGAGGCTGTCGCACATCTTTGTCCCGATTTTGACTGTCGTGTTCAACAACTGGTTCCGGCAGGGGTCCATCCCCAAACGGTTCACCAGGGGTGTGATCACGCTGTTGAGAAAAGGCAAGGGTGTGGGGAGGGAGCTAGAGGGTTACCGGCCCATAACTCTGCTAAACACAGAGTTAAAGATTTTGGCCAAGATCTTGCAAAATCGTTTGCAATTAGTTGCCGAGTCTCTGTTGGGACCTGAGCAGACTTGTGCTGTGAAGGGCCGAACAATTCAGAGCAACCTGCATCTGATACGCACGATCATAGAGGGGATAAAAGACGACGACGAAGCCGCGCTGATCCATTTAGATCAGTCCAAGGCATTTGATAGGGTTGACCATCGGTATCTGGCGGCTGTCCTGCAGGCAGCTGGATTCGAAACCAACTTCCGCCGCTGGATTAGCCTCCTGTATCAATCCCCGACGGCTGTGGTACAGGTGAACGGAAAGTTGTCGGGCGTTCTGGCGCTGTCTAGGTCGGTCCGACAGGGTTGTCCACTGTCGCCCCTACTTTATGCTTTGGCGTTGGAGCCCCTCCTTCGCCGGCTAAGGGACAGGACGTGCAGTCCGGCCCTACGTGGAATCGCTGTCCCTGGTGGTGCTCGAGCCAGGGTTTCCGCGTACGCCGATGACGTCACTACTTTCGTGTCCTCCCGCAGGGACGTCGAGGTGGTACAGAAGGCGCTTGAACGGTACGAACAGGTGACAGGGGCCAAGATTAACCGCAACAAGTCGTCCGGCTTGCGGTTAGGCGCCTGGAAGGGTCTGACCCTCCCGGGGCCCTTCGACTGGACGGACGGCCCGGTCTGCATTCTTGGAGTGTGGTTCGGGCCCGACCTACAGTTGGAGAAAAATTGGTCTGAAGTACTGGCAAAGGTAGGCGCGTCGGCCAAGATTTGGCGCCGAAGGAATTTGTCCTTAAAGGGTATGGCTGAGGCGTGTGCTACATACGTCTTTCCCATTATCCTTTACCAGTTGTCAGTACTTCCACTTTGTAAACGGCATAAGAAGGCGATCGAGCGTTTGCTATTCTCCATTTTATGGAGAGGACGCAAACACTATGTCGACAAACGTGTCTGTTACCAACGTCCGTGTCATGGGGGCCTGGGAATGCCATACCTGATGGGCCATAAGGTTGCGTCAAGGTTGGTTTTTCTCAGGCGAGCGATTTCCGAAGACTCATTGCTTAGGGGGATAGTGAGGGACATGTTCCCTAGACTTACTATCACTCCCCCCATCTTGAGGCGGTGCCGTAAGCCTCGAGAGCGATCGAGTTTTCTCCTCGAATGTCTGGCGGCCCTGCGGGCCATTCCACGGTCCAGTGACCTTTCACGGCCTAGGAGAGTCTTCTATCGTGGGTTAGTGGAGGGCGTCGCAAAGGATTCACTACGTGATGTGCTGCGCTTGTCGGAGGACGAGTTTCGCTCGTTCTGGTCTTGGGCGCCAGGGAGTGATTATCTCAACAACTCTGAGTTTTCGCTCACCTGGCGATTAGCTCGGAATCGCTTGCCTCTCAATGACATGGCCTTCATATGGGGCCTGGCGGATTTGCCAGATTGTGAACGCTGCAACCTTGGCTTGGAAGAAACGGCTTCGCACGCCTTCTACCATTGTTCGCGGGTTCGCCCTCTATGGGACCGGGTCGGCGAGTTGACTGCTCGTATCGAGCCGCGAGAGCTTGTGCTCATTGATCGTGCATTCGCCTGTGATAATGTGTCGCCCCCGTTCTCTGGGATGAAGCGTATGGTGTTTCTGTCGCTGCTAGCCACGGCTCGAATGGTGATTTGGACGACGCGAATGGAGGAAGTCTTGCGAGGTCGGCGCCTTTCACATCAGGATCTGATCTGTTATTTTGAGCATCAGCTCAAAATAAAGATTAGAACTGATTGGAAACGTTTGACTTCGACAGACTTTAGCAAAAGGTGGGTAAATGTGGCGAGCCTGGTTCGCTTGAACGGGGCTAATCTTGATTTTCTCTTTTAGATCTGCTGGTTACATCGGGGTGGATTCCTCTGGAACCCTCCCCTGGTTAAGCTAGTTCTCTCTTGTGTACCTAGTTAAAGTGAATGAATGTGTTCCTAGCCTGTACCCGGCTTTCTCTTTTGTTATGATCCATGTCGAGATTCCCAACCTCCCCAGTTTGTTTTGGTCTCCGTTTATCTCGGCTGGTTCAGCCTTTTATTGTCCCATTCCGCTAATTTTTACCCCCCTCTCCACTCCCTTAGCGAGTGTGCTTCTTGATTTCGCCGGTTGGCGGAATACAGCGGCCACTCTGTTTTCTGGGATGGACGGTTCTTACTAACATTGATTATTATTTTCGTTAAGAAAAAAATTTTGTTGTATTTTTAGTTTATTTTTGGGTTCATCCCCCTCCCATCATTTCATTTTTTCATGAAATATTTTACATTATATTGTATATATTATATTGTACATAAATACATTTTTATTGTCATGGGTTAATTTCCCCACTTTTTAGGTGTCCCTTGTAAGTTTCTGGCATTGTGGTGTAAGAAGGATTGGGAGTAGATGGATGGGTTCTTTTGGTGACTGTGCAAATTGTAACGAGTGAATGGGTCGTGATAGTGTTTAGCTAGGTATAGGATAGTTAAGTGAGAACCAACCTCTCCCCCTCCCCTTTTAGGCCTTGTGCCATAATTTTGTATTTTATACAAAATAAATTCAGCCCTGACGAGCCGTTGTTCGAAACAGAGCATTTTTGTATTTTTTGACATTGCAAGTTGGATTTACGTGTTTTTGTTGCCCGAAGTTTACCTGTGAGTACCTGTTTTTTGCTGTCTTTGTTCTGTCTTCGTGGCGCGTTTTGAACTTTTGTTGGATTTTTGTGTTTTGTGAGGGGGGGGCAAGTCAAGCTATGGCTTTGTCTCCCCAGCCCTCAACTTCTGATGCCGTGCCCGCGGTGACTCCCTCACCGACGGTATGGGTAAAGGCACCAATTAAGAAAGATGCCGACTATTACCTGCAAATGCAGGAGAAATATAAAAATTATATTAACGATAACGAGTTAATAGTGGTCCCGGAGGTGGTGAATGTTATCGCACCAAGGACGATCTCCCTGCTTACATCCGATGTCAAAACACGGAAATTCATCAGTGTAAGCAGGGAGAACATGGAAGAGGCTTTGAAAGCCTTAAATATTGTACCCTGCGTACTGGCGAGAAGGTCCCGTGCTATGTGGGATGTTTTATTAAGCACAGAGACGGAAGCGAAGAATTTGGCCGGGAATACCCTGGAGGCCAAGGGTATCCAGATGCAGACGGAGTATCTGGGTACTCGAAAAACAAAGATAATTATTCATGGAGTGCCTATAGACATTGCTTGCGACCATATTGGAGCGTTTTTTGCTCGATTTGGAGCGGTGGAGGAGGTCGCAAGGATAACAAGTAAGGCAGGTGTGGCCACGGAAGACATAAACGTCAGCATAGCGGTGGATAGGCCGAACTTTCTGAAGGTCCCCGATATTTTGCTGTGCCGTGGCAGAAAGCTGTTTGTTGTGGTAGAAGGGAGGAGGCCGCACTGCTGGGCGTGTGGACTGGCCGGACACACATTCAAAATGTGTCCGGCAAGGAAACCGGAGGAAAACCAGGTGACACCGGCAACACCGCCGGTGTCAAAGACAATAGTTTCGCTGGAAAAAAAAACCGAGACAAAAAGCGGCGAATGGACGGAGGTGGTTAGGAGGGGGAAGAAGGTTGCTTCCCCTCCTCCGCAACATGACAAGACCCCGTCTCCTGAGAAGAAGAAGCCTCGTGTAGAGGCAAAGCAGCAACAACAGCAGCAGGAGCAAAAACAACAACAACAAAGACAAACGAGGGAGCAGCAGCAGCAGCAGCAGCAACAACAAGAACAAGGAATGGAGGAAGAAATGCCTCCCCCCGTTCCTCATCGTTGAAGAGAGGACGGGAGGAGGATGAGGAGGTGTCCCAAAAAAAGGGAAAGAAGGAAGTAAATGAACGAGGCAGGGCAGAGAGGGTAAACGAAATTACCAGAACCCAATCCGCCCCTACATCACCCACCAGAACTGTGTCTCTTGAGGGGAGGAGTAAGTCCACCTCCCCGATAAGAAAAATAACTTCTCCTTCCCCCACACCTCCCACACCCTCCTCCCAATCAGAACCTTCCTCCCCGAAATCGTATCATCCCTCCCCGAAACCCTCCCCGAATCCAGACAAACCCTCCCCGAAAAAGGAGAAAAAGGAAAAAAAGAAAAACATTTTTTTTTACAAAAGATATTTGTAAAATAGATAGACAGGCCTTAGAGAGGGACCTTTCTTCTCAGAAGAAGGCCCTCCTAAGGCCTCTTTTTAAACTCAAATTAATAGATGGAAAGTCCATCGAGGACCCTGCCAATTTCCCAGGCGCCCCCGGAGTACTGACTTTGATCAGAAATACCGGGGGTAGCAGAACAAAAGCCTGGGAATTTGTGCAGGGGTGCCGTCGAGGCCTTTCCAAACATAAAAATGGCCCAAACGGGCACAAAATATCTTCAGCGGCTTTCACATTTCTGTGCCGGGAGGGTCCCCGTCATCCTCCACCCATCTTTATATAGGGCTGTAAAGCTAACCTTCCCTACGGACGTCGGCGGCATTGTCCAGGACGGACGAATTACGTCCGATATTGGCACGGGCAACCTTGGACAATCCGTCGGGGTCCCTACTCCCATAGATTTTCGCTCTGTATGTGACCAGAAGTAATTTTCTGCTTTCTCTTTACAGGTCTAAATGATGTCAATTAAGTTAGCCAGTATGAACGTGAAGGGCCTTAGGGATCGGAGTAAGGCTGCCCGCCTGCTTCGGGACCTCTTGTCCTTCGGCGTGGATGTCGCCGCGATCCAAGAGACTCACTTTGTTTGCAAGGTCGATGCCTGTGTGCTGTCTAACGACTTTGTCGTCTATTCAGCATATGGGAACCGGCTGGCCAGAGGAGTGTCTTTGCTGGTCAAGCGTACCCTGGACGCGAAGGTGGATCTTGTCCATGTCGGTGCCGAGGGCCGGCTGATCGTGGCCGATATTGCAGTGAAAAGCAATGCGTTTCGTCTGGTTGCGGTTTATGCGCCCAACGACCAGGAGGAGCGCGTCTCGTTTTTTCGGCGGTTGGGGCCCTTCCTGGTGGATTCCAAGCGACTCGTCTTAGTGGGGGACTGGAATGCCATCCTGAACCCCAAGTTGGATAGAGGGCGGGGAGCTAGAGGGAAGGAACGTGATCGTAGCTTGGTCGATCTTATCGAGGACTTCGGTCTTGTCGATAGATACCGGGCCGATCACAAGGGCGGGAGAATGTGGACGTGGGCTAATAGTTGGCCTTCTACCAAGGTGGCTAGCTACCTTGATAGAATGTTAGTTCGTGAAGCCGAGCTAGATTTCTTAGATTGTCCCACGTTCCACTGGCTAGGTTACTCGGACCACAAACTCGTTTGTGCCCGGGTAAATTTAGAAAATAGGGTTAGAATGGCTGGTTACTGGAAGTTCAACGTGTCCTTACTGGACAGGCGGGACTTCCGGCGCCAGCTAATTAACTTAGTGCAGCGGGCGTTAACTGGGGGAGTCATCGGGAATAAGTGGTGGGATAACCTTAAGGATAGTATTAGGTCTTTCACCACTCAGTTCAGCATTCGGCTCAAACTAGATAAGGCTGACAAGGTGAAGACACTTAGATCTAATTACTCCCGGGCGGTGGCTGGTGGGGATCCCCTAGAGATAGCCATAGCTAAGGAGGCCGTGGACCGGTCGAATAGCGATCGTTACATGGGCCAGGTAGTTAGACATAAGTTAAGCAAGATGTCTTCCGAAGCTGTGAACATGGGCGCAGAACTGCGCAAGGAAGAAATTCGCCGCGGAGGCGACCGGTACATTCGAGAGGTTCGCAACCCGGAGGGACACACTCTTCGGTCGACTGACGACATGTGCGAGGCGTTTCGGCGGCATTTCGAGATCCTGTTTACCAAGGAGCCCGGTCTCCGTGATGAGGAGTTTCGCAGCTATTTGGCTGACTTCCCCCGGCTTTTGCCGGCTGATGCAGCTAGCTGCGAGGGAGAGATTACGGAGGGCGAAGTCTACGCGGCGCTGAAGAAGGTCGGCAGTGGCAAATCGCCGGGTCTCGATGGTTTGCCCTATGAATTGTACTTGAGGCTGTCGCACATCTTTGTCCCGATTTTGACTGTCGTGTTCAACAACTGGTTCCGGCAGGGGTCCATCCCCAAACGGTTCACCAGGGGTGTGATCACGCTGTTGAGAAAAGGCAAGGGTGTGGGGAGGGAGCTAGAGGGTTACCGGCCCATAACTCTGCTAAACACAGAGTTAAAGATTTTGGCCAAGATCTTGCAAAATCGTTTGCAATTAGTTGCCGAGTCTCTGTTGGGACCTGAGCAGACTTGTGCTGTGAAGGGCCGAACAATTCAGAGCAACCTGCATCTGATACGCACGATCATAGAGGGGATAAAAGACGACGACGAAGCCGCGCTGATCCATTTAGATCAGTCCAAGGCATTTGATAGGGTTGACCATCGGTATCTGGCGGCTGTCCTGCAGGCAGCTGGATTCGAAACCAACTTCCGCCGCTGGATTAGCCTCCTGTATCAATCCCCGACGGCTGTGGTACAGGTGAACGGAAAGTTGTCGGGCGTTCTGGCGCTGTCTAGGTCGGTCCGACAGGGTTGTCCACTGTCGCCCCTACTTTATGCTTTGGCGTTGGAGCCCCTCCTTCGCCGGCTAAGGGACAGGGCGTGCAGTCCGGCCCTACGTGGAATCGCTGTCCCTGGTGGTGCTCGAGCCAGGGTTTCCGCGTACGCCGATGACGTCACTACTTTCGTGTCCTCCCGCAGGGACATCGAGGTGGTACAGAAGGCGCTTGAACGGTACGAACAGGTGACAGGGGCCAAGATTAACCGCAACAAGTCGTCCGGCTTGCGGTTAGGCGCCTGGAAGGGTCTGACCCTCCCGGGGCCCTTCGACTGGACGGACGGCCCGGTCTGCATTCTTGGAGTGTGGTTCGGGCCCGACCTACAGTTGGAGAAAAATTGGTCTGAAGTACTGGCAAAGGTAGGCGCGTCGGCCAAGATTTGGCGCCGAAGGAATTTGTCCTTAAAGGGTATGGCTGAGGCGTGTGCTACATACGTCTTTCCCATTATCCTTTACCAGTTGTCAGTACTTCCACTTTGTAAACGGCATAAGAAGGCGATCGAGCGTTTGCTATTCTCCATTTTATGGAGAGGACGCAAACACTATGTCGACAAACGTGTCTGTTACCAACGTCCGTGTCATGGGGGCCTGGGAATGCCATACCTGATGGGCCATAAGGTTGCGTCAAGGTTGGTTTTTCTCAGGCGAGCGATTTCCGAAGACTCATTGCTTAGGGGGATAGTGAGGGACATGTTCCCTAGACTTACTATCACTCCCCCCATCTTGAGGCGGTGCCGTAAGCCTCGAGAGCGATCGAGTTTTCTCCTCGAATGTCTGGCGGCCCTGCGGGCCATTCCACGGTCCAGTGACCTTTCACGGCCTAGGAGAGTCTTCTATCGTGGGTTAGTGGAGGGCGTCGCAAAGGATTCACTACGTGATGTGCTGCGCTTGTCGGAGGACGAGTTTCGCTCGTTCTGGTCTTGGGCGCCAGGGAGTGATTATCTCAACAACTCTGAATTTTCGCTCACCTGGCGATTAGCTCGGAATCGCTTGCCTCTCAATGACATGGCCTTCATATGGGGCCTGGCGGATTTGCCAGATTGTGAACGCTGCAACCTTGGCTTGGAAGAAACGGCTTCGCACGCCTTCTACCATTGTTCGCGGGTTCGCCCTCTATGGGACCGGGTCGGCGAGTTGACTGCTCGTATCGAGCCGCGAGAGCTTGTGCTCATTGATCGTGCATTCGCCTGTGATAATGTGTCGCCCCCGTTCTCTGGGATGAAGCGTATGGTGTTTCTGTCGCTGCTAGCCACGGCTCGAATGGTGATTTGGACGACGCGAATGGAGGAAGTCTTGCGAGGTCGGCGCCTTTCACATCAGGATCTGATCTGTTATTTTGAGCATCAGCTCAAAATAAAGATTAGAACTGATTGGAAACGTTTGACTTCGACAGACTTTAGCAAAAGGTGGGTAAATGTGGCGAGCCTGGTTCGCTTGAACGGGGCTAATCTTGATTTTCTCTTTTAGATCTGCTGGTTACATCGGGGTGGATTCCTCTGGAACCCTCCCCTGGTTAAGCTAGTTCTCTCTTGTGTACCTAGTTAAAGTGAATGAATGTGTTCCTAGCCTGTACCCGGCTTTCTCTTTTGTTATGATCCATGTCGAGATTCCCAACCTCCCCAGTTTGTTTTGGTCTCCGTTTATCTCGGCTGGTTCAGCCTTTTATTGTCCCATTTCCGCTAATTTTTTACCCCCCTCTCCACTCCCTTAGCGAGTGTGCTTCTTGATTTCGCCGGTTGGCGGAATACAGCGGCCACTCTGTTTTCTGGGATGGACGGTTCTTACTAACATTGATTATTATTTTCGTTAAGAAAAAAAATTTTGTTGTATTTTTAGTTTATTTTTGGGTTCATCCCCCTCCCATCATTTCATTTTTCATGAAATATTTTACATTATATTGTATATATTATATTGTACATAAATACATTTTTATTGTCATGGGTTAATTTCCCCACTTTTTAGGTGTCCCTTGTAAGTTTCTGGCATTGTGGTGTAAGAAGGATTGGGAGTAGATGGATGGGTTCTTTTGGTGACTGTGCAAATTGTAACGAGTGAATGGGTCGTGATAGTGTTTAGCTAGGTATAGGATAGTTAAGTGAGAACCAACCTCTCCCCCTCCCCTTTTAGGCCTTGTGCCATAATTTTGTATTTTATACAAAATAAATTCAGCCCTGACGAGCCGTTGTTCGAAACAGAGCATTTTTGTATTTTTTGACATTGCAAGTTGGATTTACGTGTTTTTGTTGCCCGAAGTTTACCTGTGAGTACCTGTTTTTTGCTGTCTTTGTTCTGTCTTCGTGGCGCGTTTTGAACTTTTGTTGGATTTTTGTGTTTTGTGAGGGGGGGGCAAGTCAAGCTATGGCTTTGTCTCCCCAGCCCTCAACTTCTGATGCCGTGCCCGCGGTGACTCCCTCACCGACGGTATGGGTAAAGGCACCAATTAAGAAAGATGCCGACTATTACCTGCAAATGCAGGAGAAATATAAAAATTATATTAACGATAACGAGTTAATAGTGGTCCCGGAGGTGGTGAATGTTATCGCACCAAGGACGATCTCCCTGCTTACATCCGATGTCAAAACACGGAAATTCATCAGTGTAAGCAGGGAGAACATGGAAGAGGCTTTGAAAGCCTTAAATATTGTACCCTGCGTACTGGCGAGAAGGTCCCGTGCTATGTGGGATGTTTTATTAAGCACAGAGACGGAAGCGAAGAATTTGGCCGGGAATACCCTGGAGGCCAAGGGTATCCAGATGCAGACGGAGTATCTGGGTACTCGAAAAACAAAGATAATTATTCATGGAGTGCCTATAGACATTGCTTGCGACCATATTGGAGCGTTTTTTGCTCGATTTGGAGCGGTGGAGGAGGTCGCAAGGATAACAAGTAAGGCAGGTGTGGCCACGGAAGACATAAACGTCAGCATAGCGGTGGATAGGCCGAACTTTCTGAAGGTCCCCGATATTTTGCTGTGCCGTGGCAGAAAGCTGTTTGTTGTGGTAGAAGGGAGGAGGCCGCACTGCTGGGCGTGTGGACTGGCCGGACACACATTCAAAATGTGTCCGGCAAGGAAACCGGAGGAAAACCAGGTGACACCGGCAACACCGCCGGTGTCAAAGACAATAGTTTCGCTGGAAAAAAAAACCGAGACAAAAAGCGGCGAATGGACGGAGGTGGTTAGGAGGGGGGAAGAAGGTTGCTTCCCCTCCTCCGCAACATGACAAGACCCCGTCTCCTGAGAAGAAGAAGCCTCGTGTAGAGGCAAAGCAGCAACAACAGCAGCAGGAGCAAAAACAACAACAACAAAGACAAACGAGGGAGCAGCAGCAGCAGCAGCAGCAACAACAAGAACAAGGAATGGAGGAAGAAATGCCTCCCCCCCGTTCCTCATCGTTGAAGAGAGGACGGGAGGAGGATGAGGAGGTGTCCCAAAAAAAGGGAAAGAAGGAAGTAAATGAACGAGGCAGGGCAGAGAGGGTAAACGAAATTACCAGAACCCAATCCGCCCCTACATCACCCACCAGAACTGTGTCTCTTGAGGGGAGGAGTAAGTCCACCTCCCCGATAAGAAAAATAACTTCTCCTTCCCCCACACCTCCCACACCCTCCTCCCAATCAGAACCTTCCTCCCCGAAATCGTATCATCCCTCCCCGAAACCCTCCCCGAATCCAGACAAACCCTCCCCGAAAAAAGGAGAAAAAGGAAAAAAAGAAAAACATTTTTTTTACAAAAGATATTTGTAAAATAGATAGACAGGCCTTAGAGAGGGACCTTTCTTCTCAGAAGAAGGCCCTCCTAAGGCCTCTTTTTAAACTCAAATTAATAGATGGAAAGTCCATCGAGGACCCTGCCAATTTCCCAGGGCGCCCCCGGAGTACTGACTTTGATCAGAAATACCGGGGGTAGCAGAACAAAAGCCTGGGAATTTGTGCAGGGTGCCGTCGAGGCCTTTCCAAACATAAAAATGGCCCAAACGGGCACAAAATATCTTCAGCGGCTTTCACATTTCTGTGCCGGGAGGGTCCCCGTCATCCTCCACCCATCTTTATATAGGGCTGTAAAGCTAACATTCCCTACGGACGTCGGCGGCATTGTCCAGGACGGACGAATTACGTCCGATATTGGTACAGGAAACCTTGGACAATCCGTCGGGGTCCCTACTCCCATAGATTTTCGCTCTGTATGTGACCAGAAGTAATTTTCTGCTTTCTCTTTTCAGGTCTAAACGATGTCAATTAAGTTAGCCAGTATGAACGTGAAGGGCCTTAGGGATCGGAGTAAGGCGGCCCGCCTGCTCCGGGACCTCTTGTCCTTCGGCGTGGATGTCGCCGCGATCCAAGAGACTCACTTTGTTTGCAAGGTCGATGCTTGTGTGCTGTCTAACGACTTTGTCGTCTATTCAGCATATGGGAACCGGCTGGCCAGAGGAGTGTCTTTGCTGGTCAAGCGTACCCTGGACGCGAAGGTGGATCTTGTCCATGTCGGTGCCGAGGGCCGGCTGATCGTGGCCGATATTGCAGTGAAAAGCAATGCGTTTCGTCTGGTTGCGGTTTATGCGCCCAACGACCAGGAGGAGCGCGTCTCGTTTTTTCGGCGGTTGGAGCCCTTCCTGGTGGATTCCAAGCGACTCGTCTTAGTGGGGGACTGGAATGCCATCCTGAACCCCAAGTTGGATAGAGGGCGGGGAGCTAGAGGGAAGGAACGTGATCGTAGCTTGGTCGATCTCATCGAGGACTTCGGTCTAGTCGATAGATACCGGGCCGATCACAAGGGCGGGAGAATGTGGACGTGGGCTAATAGTTGGCCTTCTACCAAGGTGGCTAGCTACCTTGATAGAATGTTAGTTCGTGAAGCCGAACTAGATTTCTTAGATTGTCCCACGTTCCACTGGCTAGGTTACTCGGACCACAAACTCGTTTGTGCCCGGGTAAATTTAGAAAATAGGGTTAGAATGGCTGGTTACTGGAAGTTCAACGTGTCCTTACTGGACAGGCGGGACTTCCGGCGCCAGCTAATTAACTTAGTGCAGCGGGCGTTAACTGGGGGAGTCATCGGGAATAAGTGGTGGGATAACCTTAAGGATAGTATTAGGTCTTTCACCACTCAGTTCAGCATTCGGCTCAAACTAGATAAGGCTGACAAGGTGAAGACACTTAGAGCTAACTACTCCCGGGCGGTGGCTGGTGGGGATCCCCTAGAGATAGCCATAGCTAAGGAGGCCGTGGACCGGTCGAATAGCGATCGTTACATGGGCCAGGTAGTTAGACATAAGTTAAGCAAGATGTCTTCCGAAGCTGTGAATATGGGCGCAGAACTGCGCAAGGAAGAAATTCGCCGCGGAGGCGACCGGTACATTCGAGAGGTTCGCAACCCGGAGGGACACACTCTGCGGTCGACTGACGACATGTGCGAGGCGTTTCGGCGGCATTTCGAGATCCTGTTTACCAAGGAGCCCGGTCTCCGTGATGAGGAGTTTCGCAGCTATTTGGCTGACTTCCCCCGGCTTTTGCCGGCTGATGCAGCTAGCTGCGAGGGAGAGATTACGGAGGGCGAAGTCTACGCGGCGCTGAAGAAGGTCGGCAGTGGCAAATCGCCGGGTCTCGATGGTTTGCCCTATGAATTGTACTTGAGGCTGTCGCACATCTTTGTCCCGATTTTGACTGTCGTGTTCAACAACTGGTTCCGGCAGGGGTCCATCCCCAAACGGTTCACCAGGGGTGTGATCACGCTGTTGAGAAAAGGCAAGGGTGTGGGGAGGGAGCTAGAGGGTTACCGGCCCATAACTCTGCTAAACACAGAGTTAAAGATTTTGGCCAAGATCTTGCAAAATCGTTTGCAATTAGTTGCCGAGTCTCTGTTGGGACCTGAGCAGACTTGTGCTGTGAAGGGCCGAACAATTCAGAGCAACCTGCATCTGATACGCACGATCATAGAGGGGATAAAAGACGACGACGAAGCCGCGCTGATCCATTTAGATCAGTCCAAGGCATTTGATAGGGTTGACCATCGGTATCTGGCGGCTGTCCTGCAGGCAGCTGGATTCGAAACCAACTTCCGCCGCTGGATTAGCCTCCTGTATCAATCCCCGACGGCTGTGGTACAGGTGAACGGAAAGTTGTCGGGCGTTCTGGCGCTGTCTAGGTCGGTCCGACAGGGTTGTCCACTGTCGCCCCTACTTTATGCTTTGGCGTTGGAGCCCCTCCTTCGCCGGCTAAGGGACAGGGCGTGCAGTCCGGCCCTACGTGGAATCGCTGTCCCTGGTGGTGCTCGAGCCAGGGTTTCCGCGTACGCCGATGACGTCACTACTTTCGTGTCCTCCCGCAGGGACATCGAGGTGGTACAGAAGGCGCTTGAACGGTACGAACAGGTGACAGGGGCCAAGATTAACCGCAACAAGTCGTCCGGCTTGCGGTTAGGCGCCTGGAAGGGTCTGACCCTCCCGGGGCCCTTCGACTGGACGGACGGCCCGGTCTGCATTCTTGGAGTGTGGTTCGGGCCGGACCTACAGTTGGAGAAAAATTGGTCTGAAGTACTGGCAAAGGTAGGCGCGTCGGCCAAGATTTGGCGCCGAAGGAGGTTGTCCTTAAAGGGTATGGCTGAGGCGTGTGCTACATACGTCTTTCCCATCATCCTTTACCAGTTGTCAGTACTTCCACTTTGTAAACGGCATAAGAAGGCGATCGAGCGTTTGCTATTCTCCATTTTATGGAGAGGACGCAAACACTATGTCGACAAACGTGTCTGTTACCAACGTCCGTGTCATGGGGGCCTGGGAATGCCATACCTGATGGGCCATAAGGTTGCGTCGAGGTTGGTTTTTCTCAGGCGAGCGATTTCCGAAGACTCATTGCTTAGGGGGATAGTGAGGGACATGTTCCCTAGACTTACTATCACTCCCCCCATCTTGAGGCGGTGCCGTAAGCCTCGAGAGCGATCGAGTTTTCTCCTCGAATGTCTGGCGGCCCTGCGGGCCATTCCACGGTCCAGTGACCTTTCACGGCCTAGGAGAGTCTTCTATCGTGGGTTAGTGGAGGGCGTCGCAAAGGATTCACTACGTGATGTGCTGCGCTTGTCGGAGGACGAGTTTCGCTCGTTCTGGTCTTGGGCGCCAGGGAGTGATTATCTCAACAACTCTGAGTTTTCGCTCACCTGGCGATTAGCTCGGAATCGCTTGCCTCTCAATGACATGGCCTTCATATGGGGCCTGGCGGATTTGCCAGATTGTGAACGCTGCAACCTTGGCTTGGAAGAAACGGCTTCGCACGCCTTCTACCATTGTTCGCGGGTTCGCCCTCTATGGGACCGGGTCGGCGAGTTGACTGCTCGTATCGAGCCGCGAGAGCTTGTGCTCATTGATCGTGCATTCGCCTGTGATAATGTGTCGCCCCCGTTCTCTGGGATGAAGCGTATGGTGTTTCTGTCGCTGCTAGCCACGGCTCGAATGGTGATTTGGACGACGCGATTGGAGGAAGTCTTGCGAGGTCAGCGTCTTTCACATCAGGATCTGATCTGTTATTTTGAGCATCAGCTCAAAATAAAGATTAGAACTGATTGGAAACGTTTGACTTCGACAGACTTTAGCAAAAGGTGGGTAAATGTGGCGAGCCTGGTTCGTTTGAACAGGGGCTAATCTTGATTTTCTCTTTTAGATCTGCTGGTTACATCGGGGTGGATTCCTCTGGAACCCTCCCCTGGTTAAGCTAGTTCTCTCTTGTGTACCTAGTTAAAGTGAATGAATGTGTTCCTAGCCTGTACCCGGCTTTCTCTTTTGTTATAATCCATGCCGAGATTCCCAACCTCCCCAGTTTGTTTTGGTCTCTTTTTATCTCGGCTGGTTCAGCCTTTTATTGTCCCTTTCCGCTAATTTTTTACCCCCCTCCCCACTCCCTTAGCGAGTGTGCTTCTTGATTTCGCCATTGGGCGGAATACAGCGGCCACTCTTTTTTCTGGGATGGTCGGTTCTTACTAACATTGATTATTATTTTAGTTCAAAATTTGTTGTATTTTTAGTTTATTTTTGGGTTCATCCCCCTCCCATCATTTCATTTTTCATTAAATATTTTACATTATATTGTATATATTATATTGTATATAAATACATTTTTATTGTCACGGGTTAATTTCCCCACTTTTTAGGTAAGTTTCTGGCATTGTGGTGTACGAAGGATTGGGAGTAGATGGATGGGTTCTTTTGGTGACTGTGCAAATTGTAACGAGTGAATGGGTCGTGATAGTGTTTAGCTAGGTATAGGATAGTTAAGTGAGAACCAACCTCTCCCCCTCCCCTTTTAGGCCTTGTGCCATAATTTTGTAAATTTTACAAATAAATAGTGCCCTGACGAGCCGTTGTTCGAAACAGAGCATTTTTGTATTTTTTGACATTGCAAGTTGGATTTACGTGTTTTTGTTGCCCGAAGTTTACCTGTGAGTACCTGTTTTTTGCTGTCTTTGTTCTGTCTTCGTGGCGCGTTTTGAACTTTTGTTGGATTTTTGTGTTTTGTGAGGGGGGGCAAGTCAAGCTATGGCTTTGTCTCCCCAGCCCTCAACTTCTGATGCCGTGCCCGCGGTGACTCCCTCACCGACGGTATGGGTAAAGGCACCAATTAAGAAAGATGCCGACTATTACCTGCAAATGCAGGAGAAATATAAAAATTATATTAACGATAACGAGTTAATAGTGGTCCCGGAGGTGGTGAATGTTATCGCACCAAGGACGATCTCCCTGCTTACATCCGATGTCAAAACACGGAAATTCATCAGTGTAAGCAGGGAGAACATGGAAGAGGCTTTGAAAGCCTTAAATATTGTACCCTGCGTACTGGCGAGAAGGTCCCGTGCTATGTGGGATGTTTTATTAAGCACAGAGACGGAAGCGAAGAATTTGGCCGGGAATACCCTGGAGGCCAAGGGTATCCAGATGCAGACGGAGTATCTGGGTACTCGAAAAACAAAGATAATTATTCATGGAGTGCCTATAGACATTGCTTGCGACCATATTGGAGCGTTTTTTGCTCGATTTGGAGCGGTGGAGGAGGTCGCAAGGATAACAAGTAAGGCAGGTGTGGCCACGGAAGACATAAACGTCAGCATAGCGGTGGATAGGCCGAACTTTCTGAAGGTCCCCGATATTTTGCTGTGCCGTGGCAGAAAGCTGTTTGTTGTGGTAGAAGGGAGGAGGCCGCACTGCTGGGCGTGTGGACTGGCCGGACACACATTCAAAATGTGTCCGGCAAGGAAACCGGAGGAAAACCAGGTGACACCGGCAACACCGCCGGTGTCAAAGACAATAGTTTCGCTGGAAAAAAAAACCGAGACAAAAAGCGGCGAATGGACGGAGGTGGTTAGGAGGGGGAAGAAGGTTGCTTCCCCTCCTCCGCAACATGACAAGACCCCGTCTCCTGAGAAGAAGAAGCCTCGTGTAGAGGCAAAGCAGCAACAACAGCAGCAGGAGCAAAAACAACAACAACAAAGACAAACGAGGGAGCAGCAGCAGCAGCAGCAGCAACAACAAGAACAAGGAATGGAGGAAGAAATGCCTCCCCCCCGTTCCTCATCGTTGAAGAGAGGACGGGAGGAGGATGAGGAGGTGTCCCAAAAAAAGGGAAAGAAGGAAGTAAATGAACGAGGCAGGGCAGAGAGGGTAAACGAAATTACCAGAACCCAATCCGCCCCTACATCACCCACCAGAACTGTGTCTCTTGAGGGGAGGAGTAAGTCCACCTCCCCGATAAGAAAAATAACTTCTCCTTCCCCCACACCTCCCCACACCCTCCTCCCAATCAGAACCTTCCTCCCCGAAATCGTATCATCCCTCCCCGAAACCCTCCCCGAATCCAGACAAACCCTCCCCGAAAAAGGAGAAAAAGGAAAAAAAAGAAAAACATTTTTTTTTACAAAAGATATTTGTAAAATAGATAGACGGGCCTTAGAGAGGGACCTTTCTTCTCAGAAGAAGGCCCTCCTAAGGCCTCTTTTTAAACTCAAATTAATAGATGGAAAGTCCATCGAGGACCCTGCCAATTTCCCAGGCGCCCCCGGAGTACTGACTTTGATCAGAAATACCGGGGGTAGCAGAACAAAAGCCTGGGAATTTGTGCAGGGTGCCGTCGAGGCCTTTCCAAACATAAAAATGGCCCAAACGGGCACAAAATATCTTCAGCGGCTTTCACATTTCTGTGCCGGGAGGGTCCCCGTCATCCTCCACCCATCTTTATATAGGGCTGTAAAGCTAACCTTCCCTACGGACGTCGGCGGCATTGTCCAGGACGGACGAATTACGTCCGATATTGGCACGGGCAACCTTGGACAATCCGTCGGGGTCCCTACTCCCATAGATTTTCGCTCTGTATGTGACCAGAAGTAATTTTCTGCTTTCTCTTTACAGGTCTAAATGATGTCAATTAAGTTAGCCAGTATGAACGTGAAGGGCCTTAGGGATCGGAGTAAGGCTGCCCGCCTGCTTCGGGACCTCTTGTCCTTCGGCGTGGATGTCGCCGCGATCCAAGAGACTCACTTTGTTTGCAAGGTCGATGCCTGTGTGCTGTCTAACGACTTTGTCGTCTATTCAGCATATGGGAACCGGCTGGCCAGAGGAGTGTCTTTGCTGGTCAAGCGTACCCTGGACGCGAAGGTGGATCTTGTCCATGTCGGTGCCGAGGGCCGGCTGATCGTGGCCGATATTGCAGTGAAAAGCAATGCGTTTCGTCTGGTTGCGGTTTATGCGCCCAACGACCAGGAGGAGCGCGTCTCGTTTTTTCGGCGGTTGGGGCCCTTCCTGGTGGATTCCAAGCGACTCGTCTTAGTGGGGGACTGGAATGCCATCCTGAACCCCAAGTTGGATAGAGGGCGGGGAGCTAGAGGGAAGGAACGTGATCGTAGCTTGGTCGATCTTATCGAGGACTTCGGTCTTGTCGATAGATACCGGGCCGATCACAAGGGCGGGAGAATGTGGACGTGGGCTAATAGTTGGCCTTCTACCAAGGTGGCTAGCTACCTTGATAGAATGTTAGTTCGTGAAG
Source organism: Ascarosepion bandense (assembly GCA_037127315.1). Lineage (NCBI taxonomy): Eukaryota > Metazoa > Mollusca > Cephalopoda > Sepiida > Sepiidae > Ascarosepion > Ascarosepion bandense. The sequence continues at coordinate 302,958 of JBBBDQ010001990.1, read as the reverse complement.
CCGAGCTAGATTTCTTAGATTGTCCCACGTTCCACTGGCTAGGTTACTCGGACCACAAACTCGTTTGTGCCCGGGTAAATTTAGAAAATAGGGTTAGAATGGCTGGTTACTGGAAGTTCAACGTGTCCTTACTGGACAGGCGGGACTTCCGGCGCCAGCTAATTAACTTAGTGCAGCGGGCGTTAACTGGGGGAGTCATCGGGAATAAGTGGTGGGATAACCTTAAGGATAGTATTAGGTCTTTCACCACTCAGTTCAGCATTCGGCTCAAACTAGATAAGGCTGACAAGGTGAAGACACTTAGATCTAATTACTCCCGGGCGGTGGCTGGTGGGGATCCCCTAGAGATAGCCATAGCTAAGGAGGCCGTGGACCGGTCGAATAGCGATCGTTACATGGGCCAGGTAGTTAGACATAAGTTAAGCAAGATGTCTTCCGAAGCTGTGAACATGGGCGCAGAACTGCGCAAGGAAGAAATTCGCCGCGGAGGCGACCGGTACATTCGAGAGGTTCGCAACCCGGAGGGACACACTCTTCGGTCGACTGACGACATGTGCGAGGCGTTTCGGCGGCATTTCGAGATCCTGTTTACCAAGGAGCCCGGTCTCCGTGATGAGGAGTTTCGCAGCTATTTGGCTGACTTCCCCCGGCTTTTGCCGGCTGATGCAGCTAGCTGCGAGGGAGATTACGGAGGGCGAAGTCTACGCGGCGCTGAAGAAGGTCGGCAGTGGCAAATCGCCGGGTCTCGATGGTTTGCCCTATGAATTGTACTTGAGGCTGTCGCACATCTTTGTCCCGATTTTGACTGTCGTGTTCAACAACTGGTTCCGGCAGGGGTCCATCCCCAAACGGTTCACCAGGGGTGTGATCACGCTGTTGAGAAAAGGCAAGGGTGTGGGGAGGGAGCTAGAGGGTTACCTGGCCCATAACTCTGCTAAACACAGAGTTAAAGATTTTGGCCAAGATCTTGCAAAATCGTTTGCAATTAGTTGCCGAGTCTCTGTTGGGACCTGAGCAGACTTGTGCTGTGAAGGGCCGAACAATTCAGAGCAACCTGCATCTGATACGCACGATCATAGAGGGGATAAAAGACGACGACGAAGCCGCGCTGATCCATTTAGATCAGTCCAAGGCATTTGATAGGGTTGACCATCGGTATCTGGCGGCTGTCCTGCAGGCAGCTGGATTCGAAACCAACTTCCGCCGCTGGATTAGCCTCCTGTATCAATCCCCGACGGCTGTGGTACAGGTGAACGGAAAGTTGTCGGGCGTTCTGGCGCTGTCTAGGTCGGTCCGACAGGGTTGTCCACTGTCGCCCCTACTTTATGCTTTGGCGTTGGAGCCCCTCCTTCGCCGGCTAAGGGACAGGGCGTGCAGTCCGGCCCTACGTGGAATCGCTGTCCCTGGTGGTGCTCGAGCCAGGGTTTCCGCGTACGCCGATGACGTCACTACTTTCGTGTCCTCCCGCAGGGACATCGAGGTGGTACAGAAGGCGCTTGAACGGTACGAACAGGTGACAGGGGCCAAGATTAACCGCAACAAGTCGTCCGGCTTGCGGTTAGGCGCCTGGAAGGGTCTGACCCTCCCGGGGCCCTTCGACTGGACGGACGGCCCGGTCTGCATTCTTGGAGTGTGGTTCGGGCCCGACCTACAGTTGGAGAAAAATTGGTCTGAAGTACTGGCAAAGGTAGGCGCGTCGGCCAAGATTTGGCGCCGAAGGAATTTGTCCTTAAAGGGTATGGCTGAGGCGTGTGCTACATACGTCTTTCCCATTATCCTTTACCAGTTGTCAGTACTTCCACTTTGTAAACGGCATAAGAAGGCGATCGAGCGTTTGCTATTCTCCATTTTATGGAGAGGACGCAAACACTATGTCGACAAACGTGTCTGTTACCAACGTCCGTGTCATGGGGGCCTGGGAATGCCATACCTGATGGGCCATAAGGTTGCGTCAAGGTTGGTTTTTCTCAGGCGAGCGATTTCCGAAGACTCATTGCTTAGGGGGATAGTGAGGGACATGTTCCCTAGACTTACTATCACTCCCCCCATCTTGAGGCGGTGCCGTAAGCCTCGAGAGCGATCGAGTTTTCTCCTCGAATGTCTGGCGGCCCTGCGGGCCATTCCACGGTCCAGTGACCTTTCACGGCCTAGGAGAGTCTTCTATCGTGGGTTAGTGGAGGGCGTCGCAAAGGATTCACTACGTGATGTGCTGCGCTTGTCGGAGGACGAGTTTCGCTCGTTCTGGTCTTGGGCGCCAGGGAGTGATTATCTCAACAACTCTGAGTTTTCGCTCACCTGGCGATTAGCTCGGAATCGCTTGCCTCTCAATGACATGGCCTTCATATGGGGCCTGGCGGATTTGCCAGATTGTGAACGCTGCAACCTTGGCTTGGAAGAAACGGCTTCGCACGCCTTCTACCATTGTTCGCGGGTTCGCCCTCTATGGGACCGGGTCGGCGAGTTGACTGCTCGTATCGAGCCGCGAGAGCTTGTGCTCATTGATCGTGCATTCGCCTGTGATAATGTGTCGCCCCCGTTCTCTGGGATGAAGCGTATGGTGTTTCTGTCGCTGCTAGCCACGGCTCGAATGGTGATTTGGACGACGCGAATGGAGGAAGTCTTGCGAGGTCGGCGCCTTTCACATCAGGATCTGATCTGTTATTTTGAGCATCAGCTCAAAATAAAGATTAGAACTGATTGGAAACGTTTGACTTCGACAGACTTTAGCAAAAGGTGGGTAAATGTGGCGAGCCTGGTTCGCTTGAACGGGGCTAATCTTGATTTTCTCTTTTAGATCTGCTGGTTACATCGGGGTGGATTCCTCTGGAACCCTCCCCTGGTTAAGCTAGTTCTCTCTTGTGTACCTAGTTAAAGTGAATGAATGGGTTCCTAGCCTGTACCCGGCTTTCTCTTTTGTTATGATCCATGTCGAGATTCCCAACCTCCCCAGTTTGTTTTGGTCTCCGTTTATCTCGGCTGGTTCAGCCTTTTATTGTCCCATTCCGCTAATTTTTACCCCCTCTCCACTCCCTTAGCGAGTGTGCTTCTTGATTTCGCCGGTTGGCGGAATACAGCGGCCACTCTGTTTTCTGGGATGGACGGTTCTTACTAACATTGATTATTATTTTCGTTAAGAAAAAAATTTTGTTGTATTTTTAGTTTATTTTTGGGTTCATCCCCCTCCCATCATTTCATTTTTTCATGAAATATTTTACATTATATTGTATATATTATATTGTACATAAATACATTTTTATTGTCATGGGTTAATTTCCCCACTTTTTAGGTGTCCCTTGTAAGTTTCTGGCATTGTGGTGTAAGAAGGATTGGGAGTAGATGGATGGGTTCTTTTGGTGACTGTGCAAATTGTAACGAGTGAATGGGTCGTGATAGTGTTTAGCTAGGTATAGGATAGTTAAGTGAGAACCAACCTCTCCCCCTCCCCTTTTAGGCCTTGTGCCATAATTTTGTATTTTATACAAAATAAATTCAGCCCTGACGAGCCGTTGTTCGAAACAGAGCGCGCCTCGCATTTTTGTCTTATTACAAGTTGAATTTACGTGTTGCCCGAAGTTAATTGTGAGTACCTGTTTTTTTGCTGTCTTTGTTCTGTCTTCGTCGCGCTGTTTGAACTTTTTTGTGGATTTTTTGTGTTTTGTGAGGGGGGGCAAGTCAAGCTATGGCTTTGTCTCCCCAGCCCTCAACTTCTGATGCCGTGCCTGCGGTGACTCCCTCACCGACGGTATGGGTAAAGGCACCCGTTAACAAGGATGCCAAGTACTACTCGCAAATGCGGGAAAAATACCAAGACTACATAAAAGACAACGAATTGGTAGCAATACCAGAAGTGGTGAATGTAGTGGCAAAGAAGACAATCTCTCTACTGACAGCCGATGAAAAAACGCGAAAATTTATTGCTGTCAGTAGGGAGAACATGGAAGAAGCCTTGAAAGCCCTGGACATTGTACCTTGCGTACTGGCAAGAAGGTCCCGTGCAATGTGGGACATCTTGCTGGGCTCGGAAGGCGAAGCAAAAGATCTGGCGGGAAATGTATTGACTGCGAAAGGTATCCGGTTTCAAACCGAATACCTTGGTACAAGAAAGACAAAAATCACGATACATGGCGTGCCGGTGGACATTTCCTGTGACCATGTCGGAGCGTTTTTTGCGACTTTCGGTGCGGTGGAGGAGGTGGCACGTATAAAGAGTAAGGCCGGTGTGGCCACGGAAGATATATGTGTTAGTGTGGTGGTTGACCGCGAAAATTTTTTGAAGGTCCCAGACATTTTGCTCTGTAGAGGAAGAAAATTGTTTGTGGTAGTGGAAGGAAGGAAGCCGCACTGCTGGGCGTGTGGTCTGGCCGGACACACATTTAAAATGTGTCCGGCAAGGAAACCAGAAGAAACACCGGTGACACCGGCAACACCGCCAGTGTCAAAAACACAAGTTCCTGGTGGAAAAAAGGCTGGAACTACTGAGTGGACGGAAGTGGTGAGGAAGGGAAAGAAGGTTTCTTCCCCTCCTCCACAAACTGAGAAGCCTCCGTCGCCAGTCAAAGAAAAGACCAAACAACAGAAGCAGCAACAACCAAAGCAACAAAAGCAGCCACAAGAAATACACCAGCAACATGAACAAGAACAAGATGAAACCAAGATGGAGTGTGGAGAAATGCTTCCCCCTCGTTCATCATCTTTGAAGAGAGCCAGAGAAGAGGAGGAGGTGTGTGTCCCTAAAAAGGGTAAAAAAGAAGAACGTGGCAGGGCAGAACGGGTCATGGTTGCCGCCAGGGCCCAATCCGCCCCTTCATCACCAACTAAAAAGACTCCCCTAAAAGGGAGGTGTCATTCTACCTCCCCAGTAAGGTGTAAATCGTTACCTTCTCCCACACCATCTTCCCAACTAGTAACTCCTTCCCCACAAACATCTTCCCTATCTAAAACGCCCCCTGAGCAGTCTGAATATCCCTCCACCCCATTGGAAACATCCTCCCAACACTCCCCTAGCAATAGCCAATCCACCCCCAATGAGAAGAAAAAGAAGAGGACAAATCCTTTTAAAAGGGAAGACATTTGTCAAATTGACAGGTCGGCAGTAGAGAGGGACCTTTCCACTCAGAAGAAGGCCCTCCTAAGGCCACTATTTAAATTGTCCTCAATAGATGGAAAGGCCATCGAAGACCCCAAAAATTTTCCTAATGCCCCCGGAGTTATGACCCTCATAAGAAATAACGGGGGAAATCGCAAAGTGTGGGATTTTCTACAGGGGGCCGTGGAAGCTTTTCCTAATATAACAATGGCCCAGATTGGCACCAAATACCTTCAGAAACTTTCCAATTTTTGTGCGGGGAGGGTCCCTGTCATCCTCCATCCTTCTTTGTATAGGGCAATAAAACTAACGTTCCCTACGGACGTCGGCGGCATTGTCCTGGACGGACGAATTACGTCCGATATTGGCACCGGATCTCTAGGACAATCCGTCGGGGTCCCTGTTGCCACAGATTTTCGCCCTGTATGTGACCAGAAGTAATTTTCTGCTTTCTCTTTACAGGTCTAAATGATGTCAATTAAGTTAGCCAGTATGAACGTGAAGGGCCTTAGGGATCGGAGTAAGGCTGCCCGCCTGCTCCGGGACCTCTTGTCCTTCGGCGTGGATGTCGCCGCGATCCAAGAGACTCACTTTGTTTGCAAGGTCGATGCTTGTGTGCTGTCTAACGACTTCGTCGTCTATTCAGCATATGGGAACCGGCTGGCCAGAGGAGTGTCTTTGCTGGTCAAGCGTACCCTGGACGCGAAGGTGGATCTTGTCCATGTCGGTGCCGAGGGCCGGCTGATCGTGGCCGATATTGCAGTGAAAAGCAATGCGTTTCGTCTGGTTGCGGTTTATGCGCCCAACGACCAGGAGGAGCGCGTCTCGTTTTTTCGGCGGTTGGAGCCCTTCCTGGTGGATTCCAAGCGACTCGTCTTAGTGGGGGACTGGAATGCCATCCTGAACCCCAAGTTGGATAGAGGGCGGGGAGCTAGAGGGAAGGAACGTGATCGTAGCTTGGTCGATCTCATCGAGGACTTCGGTCTAGTCGATAGATACCGGGCCGATCACAAGGGCGGGAGAATGTGGACGTGGGCTAATAGTTGGCCTTCTACCAAGGTGGCTAGCTACCTTGATAGAATGTTAGTTCGTGAAGCCGAACTAGATTTCTTAGATTGTCCCACGTTCCACTGGCTAGGTTACTCGGACCACAAACTCGTTTGTGCCCGGGTAAATTTAGAAAATAGGGTTAGAATGGCTGGTTACTGGAAGTTCAACGTGTCCTTACTGGACAGGCGGGACTTCCGGCGCCAGCTAATTAACTTAGTGCAGCGGGCGTTAACTGGGGGAGTCATCGGGAATAAGTGGTGGGATAACCTTAAGGATAGTATTAGGTCTTTCACCACTCAGTTCAGCATTCGGCTCAAACTAGATAAGGCTGACAAGGTGAAGACACTTAGAGCTAACTACTCCCGGGCGGTGGCTGGTGGGGATCCCCTAGAGATAGCCATAGCTAAGGAGGCCGTGGACCGGTCGAATAGCGATCGTTACATGGGCCAGGTAGTTAGACATAAGTTAAGCAAGATGTCTTCCGAAGCTGTGAATATGGGCGCAGAACTGCGCAAGGAAGAAATTCGCCGCGGAGGCGACCGGTACATTCGAGAGGTTCGCAACCCGGAGGGACACACTCTGCGGTCGACTGACGACATGTGCGAGGCGTTTCGGCGGCATTTCGAGATCCTGTTTACCAAGGAGCCCGGTCTCCGTGATGAGGAGTTTCGCAGCTATTTGGCTGACTTCCCCCGGCTTTTGCCGGCTGATGCAGCTAGCTGCGAGGGAGAGATTACGGAGGGCGAAGTCTACGCGGCGCTGAAGAAGGTCGGCAGTGGCAAATCGCCGGGTCTCGATGGTTTGCCCTATGAATTGTACTTGAGGCTGTCGCACATCTTTGTCCCGATTTTGACTGTCGTGTTCAACAACTGGTTCCGGCAGGGGTCCATCCCCAAACGGTTCACCAGGGGTGTGATCACGCTGTTGAGAAAAGGCAAGGGTGTGGGGAGGGAGCTAGAGGGTTACCGGCCCATAACTCTGCTAAACACAGAGTTAAAGATTTTGGCCAAGATCTTGCAAAATCGTTTGCAATTAGTTGCCGAGTCTCTGTTGGGACCTGAGCAGACTTGTGCTGTGAAGGGCCGAACAATTCAGAGCAACCTGCATCTGATACGCACGATCATAGAGGGGATAAAAGACGACGACGAAGCCGCGCTGATCCATTTAGATCAGTCCAAGGCATTTGATAGGGTTGACCATCGGTATCTGGCGGCTGTCCTGCAGGCAGCTGGATTCGAAACCAACTTCCGCCGCTGGATTAGCCTCCTGTATCAATCCCCGACGGCTGTGGTACAGGTGAACGGAAAGGTTGTCAGGGCGTTCTGGCGCTGTCTAGGTCGGTCCGACAGGGTTGTCCACTGTCGCCCCTACTTTATGCTTTGGCGTTGGAGCCCCTCCTTCGCCGGCTAAGGGACAGGGCGTGCAGTCCGGCCCTACGTGGAATCGCTGTCCCTGGTGGTGCTCGAGCCAGGGTTTCCGCGTACGCCGATGACGTCACTACTTTCGTGTCCTCCCGCAGGGACATCGAGGTGGTACAGAAGGCGCTTGAACGGTACGAACAGGTGACAGGGGCCAAGATTAACCGCAACAAGTCGTCCGGCTTGCGGTTAGGCGCCTGGAAGGGTCTGACCCTCCCGGGGCCCTTCGACTGGACGGACGGCCCGGTCTGCATTCTTGGAGTGTGGTTCGGGCCCGACCTACAGTTGGAGAAAAATTGGTCTGAAGTACTGGCAAAGGTAGGCGCGTCGGCCAAGATTTGGCGCCGAAGGAGGTTGTCCTTAAAGGGTATGGCTGAGGCGTGTGCTACATACGTCTTTCCCATCATCCTTTACCAGTTGTCAGTACTTCCACTTTGTAAACGGCATAAGAAGGCGATCGAGCGTTTGCTATTCTCCATTTTATGGAGAGGACGCAAACACTATGTCGACAAACGTGTCTGTTACCAACGTCCGTGTCATGGGGGCCTGGGAATGCCATACCTGATGGGCCATAAGGTTGCGTCGAGGTTGGTTTTTCTCAGGCGAGCGATTTCCGAAGACTCATTGCTTAGGGGGATAGTGAGGGACATGTTCCCTAGACTTACTATCACTCCCCCCATCTTGAGGCGGTGCCGTAAGCCTCGAGAGCGATCGAGTTTTCTCCTCGAATGTCTGGCGGCCCTGCGGGCCATTCCACGGTCCAGTGACCTTTCACGGCCTAGGAGAGTCTTCTATCGTGGGTTAGTGGAGGGCGTCGCAAAGGATTCACTACGTGATGTGCTGCGCTTGTCGGAGGACGAGTTTCGCTCGTTCTGGTCTTGGGCGCCAGGGAGTGATTATCTCAACAACTCTGAGTTTTCGCTCACCTGGCGATTAGCTCGGAATCGCTTGCCTCTCAATGACATGGCCTTCATATGGGGCCTGGCGGATTTGCCAGATTGTGAACGCTGCAACCTTGGCTTGGAAGAAACGGCTTCGCACGCCTTCTACCATTGTTCGCGGGTTCGCCCTCTATGGGACCGGGTCGGCGAGTTGACTGCTCGTATCGAGCCGCGAGAGCTTGTGCTCATTGATCGTGCATTCGCCTGTGATAATGTGTCGCCCCCGTTCTCTGGGATGAAGCGTATGGTGTTTCTGTCGCTGCTAGCCACGGCTCGAATGGTGATTTGGACGACGCGATTGGAGGAAGTCTTGCGAGGTCAGCGTCTTTCACATCAGGATCTGATCTGTTATTTTGAGCATCAGCTCAAAATAAAGATTAGAACTGATTGGAAACGTTTGACTTCGACAGACTTTAGCAAAAGGTGGGTAAATGTGGCGAGCCTGGTTCGTTTGAACGGGGCTAATCTTGATTTTCTCTTTTAGATCTGCTGGTTACATCGGGGTGGATTCCTCTGGAACCCTCCCCTGGTTAAGCTAGTTCTCTCTTGTGTACCTAGTTAAAGTGAATGAATGTGTTCCTAGCCTGTACCCGGCTTTTTCTTTTGTTATAATCCATGCCGAGATTCCCAACCTCCCCAGTTTGTTTTGGTCTCTTTTTATCTCGGCTGGTTCAGCCTTTTATTGTCCCTTTCCGCTAATTTTTTACCCCCCTCCCCACTCCCTTAGCGAGTGTGCTTCTTGATTTCGCCATTGGGCGGAATACAGCGGCCACTCTTTTTTCTGGGATGGTCGGTTCTTACTAACATTGATTATTATTTTAGTTCAAAATTTGTTGTATTTTTAGTTTATTTTTGGGTTCATCCCCCTCCCATCATTTCATTTTTCATTAAATATTTTACATTATATTGTATATATTATATTGTATATAAATACATTTTTATTGTCACGGGTTAATTTCCCCACTTTTTAGGTGTCCCTTGTAAGTTTCTGGCATTGTGGTGTACGAAGGATTGGGAGTAGATGGATGGGTTCTTTTGGTGACTGTGCAAATTGTAACGAGTGAATGGGTCGTGATAGTGTTTAGCTAGGTATAGGATAGTTTAGTGAGAACCAACCTCTCCCCCTCCCCTTTTAGGCCTTGTGCCATAATTTTGTAAATTTTACAAATAAATAGTGCCCTGACGAGCCGTTGCTCGAAACAGAGTCGCCGTCGTCTTTTTGATTTATTGCAAATTGGATTATCTACGTATTTTGTTACCCGAAGTTTTGTGAAACTGTGAGTACGTGTTCTGTTACTTGTTTTTGTTCTGTCTTCGTCGCGCGTTTTGAACTTTTGTTGGATTTTTGTGTTTTGTGAGGGGGGGCAAGTCAAGCTATGGCTTTGTCTCCCCAGCCCTCAACTTCTGACGCTGTGCCCACGGTGGCTCCCTCACCAACAGTATGGGTAAAGGCACCAGTGAATAAAGACTGTAACTATTACCTGCAAATGCAGGAGAAATATAAAGACTTCATTTCCGACAATGAATTAATAGTGGTCCCGGAGGTGGTGAATGTTATCGCACCAAGGACAATCTCCCTGCTGACATCTGAGGTCAAAACACGAAAATTTATTAGTGTAAGCAGGGAGAACATGGAAGAGGCTTTAAAAGCCTTAAATATTGTACCCTGTGTCCTGGCGAGAAGGTCCCGTGCTATGTGGGATGTTTTATTGAGCTCGGAGACAGAAGCAAAGAATTTGGCCGGGAATACCTTGGAGGCCAAGGGTATCCAGATGCAGACAGAGTATCTGGGTACTCGAAAAACAAAGATAACGGTTCATGGTGTGCCAGTCGAAATTTCTTGTGACCATATGGGAGCATTTTTTGCTCAATTTGGAGCGGTGGAGGAGGTCGCAAGGATAAATAGTAAGGCCGGTGTGGCCACAGAGGACGTCAACGTCAGCTTGGTCGTGGACAGGCCGAACTTTGTGAAAGTCCCGGATATTTTATTGTGCCGTGGCCGGAAACTTTTTGTTGTGGTAGAAGGGAGGAGGCCGCACTGCTGGGCGTGTGGTCTGGCCGGACACACATTCAAAATGTGTCCGGCAAGGAAACCGCAAGAGAAGGAGGTGACACAGGAAACACCGCCGGTGTCAAAGGCAGCTGTTGTCCCTGAAAAGAAATCCCAGCCAAAAAGTGGCGAATGGACGGAGGTGGTTAGGAGGGGCAAGAAAGTTGCTTCCCCTCCTCCACAACATGAAAAATCTCCGTCCCCAGAAAAGAAGAAGCCCCGCAAGGAGGCAAAGCAACAACAGCAGCAGCAGGAGTCTCGACAGCAGGAACAACAAGAACAACAACAACAACGCAAAGAACAACAGAAAGAACAACAACAGCAACAACGCAAAGAACAACAACAACAAGAACAACAACAACCACAAGAAATGGAGCAGGAAATGCCTCCCCCCGTTCCTCGTCGTTGAAGAGAGGACGGGAGGAGGATGAGGAGGTGTCCCAAAAAAAGGGAAAGAAGGAACTGAATGAACGAGGCAGGGCGGAGAGGGTAAAGGAAATTACCAGAACCCAATCCGCCCCTACATCACCCACCAGAACTGTGTCTCTTGAGGGGAGGAGTAAGTCCACCTCCCCGATAAGAAAAATAACTTCTCCTTCCCCCACACCTCCCACACCCTCTCCCCAATCAGAAACTTCATCCCCTATACTTAGCCAGCCCCCCCCCGGATCCAGACAAATCCTCCCCCGAAAAAGGGGAAAAAGAAAAGGAACATTTACGCAACAAAAGATGTCTGCCAAATTGACAAACAGGCCTTGGAGAGGGACCTTTCTACTCAGAAGAAGACCCTCTTAAGGCCTTTATTCAAATTAAAGAGAATAGAGGGAAAGTCCGTCGAGGACCCTGCCAATTTCCCAGGCGCCCCCGGGGTACTGACTCTAATCAGAAATTCCGGGGGTAGTAGAACAAAGGCCTGGGAATTTGTGCAGGGGGCCGTTGAGGCTTTCCCGGATATAAAAATGGCCCAAACGGGCACTAAATATCTTCAAAGGCTTTCGCACTTTTGTGCTGGGAGGGTCCCCGTCATCCTCCACCCATCTTTATATAGGGCTTTAAAGCTAACCTTCCCTACGGACGTCGGCGGCATTGTCCAGGACGGACGAATTACGTCCGATATTGGCACAGGCAACCTTGGACAATCCGTCGGGGTCCCTACTCCCATTGATTTTCGCTCCGTATGTGACCAGAAGTAATTTTCTGCTTTCTTTGTCAGGTCTAAACGATGTCAATTAAGTTAGCCAGTATGAACGTGAAGGGCCTTAGGGATCGGAGTAAGGCTGCCCGCCTGCTTCGGGACCTCTTGTCCTTCGGCGTGGATGTCGCCGCGATCCAAGAGACTCACTTTGTTTGCAAGGTCGATGCTTGTGTGCTGTCTAACGACTTTGTCGTCTATTCAGCATATGGGAACCGGCTGGCCAGAGGAGTGTCTTTGCTGGTCAAGCGTACCCTGGACGCGAAGGTGGATCTTGTCCATGTCGGTGCCGAGGGCCGGCTGATCGTGGCCGATATTGCAGTGAAAAGCAATGCGTTTCGTCTGGTTGCGGTTTATGCGCCCAACGACCAGGAGGAGCGCGTCTCGTTTTTTCGGCGGTTGGGGCCCTTCCTGGTGGATTCCAAGCGACTCGTCTTAGTGGGGGACTGGAATGCCATCCTGAACCCCAAGTTGGATAGAGGGCGGGGAGCTAGAGGGAAGGAACGTGATCGTAGCTTGGTCGATCTTATCGAGGACTTCGGTCTTGTCGATAGATACCGGGCCGATCACAAGGGCGGGAGAATGTGGACGTGGGCTAATAGTTGGCCTTCTACCAAGGTGGCTAGCTACCTTGATAGAATGTTAGTTCGTGAAGCCGAACTAGATTTCTTAGATTGTCCCACGTTCCACTGGCTAGGTTACTCGGACCACAAACTCGTTTGTGCCCGGGTAAATTTAGAAAATAGGGTTAGAATGGCTGGTTACTGGAAGTTCAACGTGTCCTTACTGGACAGGCGGGACTTCCGGCGCCAGCTAATTAACTTAGTGCAGCGGGCGTTAACTGGGGGAGTCATCGGGAATAAGTGGTGGGATAACCTTAAGGATAGTATTAGGTCTTTCACCACTCAGTTCAGCATTCGGCTCAAACTAGATAAGGCTGACAAGGTGAAGACACTTAGAGCTAACTACTCCCGGGCGGTGGCTGGTGGGGATCCCCTAGAGATAGCCATAGCTAAGGAGGCCGTGGACCGGTCGAATAGCGATCGTTACATGGGCCAGGTAGTTAGACATAAGTTAAGCAAGATGTCTTCCGAAGCTGTGAATATGGGCGCAGAACTGCGCAAGGAAGAAATTCGCCGCGGAGGCGACCGGTACATTCGAGAGGTTCGCAACCCGGAGGGACACACTCTGCGGTCGACTGACGACATGTGCGAGGCGTTTCGGCGGCATTTCGAGATCCTGTTTACCAAGGAGCCCGGTCTCCGTGATGAGGAGTTTCGCAGCTATTTGGCTGACTTCCCCCGGCTTTTGCCGGCTGATGCAGCTAGCTGCGAGGGAGAGATTACGGAGGGCGAAGTCTACGCGGCGCTGAAGAAGGTCGGCAGTGGCAAATCGCCGGGTCTCGATGGTTTGCCCTATGAATTGTACTTGAGGCTGTCGCACATCTTTGTCCCGATTTTGACTGTCGTGTTCAACAACTGGTTCCGGCAGGGGTCCATCCCCAAACGGTTCACCAGGGGTGTGATCACGCTGTTGAGAAAAGGCAAGGGTGTGGGGAGGGAGCTAGAGGGTTACCGGCCCATAACTCTGCTAAACACAGAGTTAAAGATTTTGGCCAAGATCTTGCAAAATCGTTTGCAATTAGTTGCCGAGTCTCTGTTGGGACCTGAGCAGACTTGTGCTGTGAAGGGCCGAACAATTCAGAGCAACCTGCATCTGATACGCACGATCATAGAGGGGATAAAAGACGACGACGAAGCCGCGCTGATCCATTTAGATCAGTCCAAGGCATTTGATAGGGTTGACCATCGGTATCTGGCGGCTGTCCTGCAGGCAGCTGGATTCGAAACCAACTTCCGCCGCTGGATTAGCCTCCTGTATCAATCCCCGACGGCTGTGGTACAGGTGAACGGAAAGTTGTCGGGCGTTCTGGCGCTGTCTAGGTCGGTCCGACAGGGTTGTCCACTGTCGCCCCTACTTTATGCTTTGGCGTTGGAGCCCCTCCTTCGCCGGCTAAGGGACAGGGCGTGCAGTCCGGCCCTACGTGGAATCGCTGTCCCTGGTGGTGCTCGAGCCAGGGTTTCCGCGTACGCCGATGACGTCACTACTTTCGTGTCCTCCCGCAGGGACATCGAGGTGGTACAGAAGGCGCTTGAACGGTACGAACAGGTGACAGGGGCCAAGATTAACCGCAACAAGTCGTCCGGCTTGCGGTTAGGCGCCTGGAAGGGTCTGACCCTCCCGGGGCCCTTCGACTGGACGGACGGCCCGGTCTGCATTCTTGGAGTGTGGTTCGGGCCCGACCTACAGTTGGAGAAAAATTGGTCTGAAGTACTGGCAAAGGTAGGCGCGTCGGCCAAGATTTGGCGCCGAAGGAGGTTGTCCTTAAAGGGTATGGCTGAGGCGTGTGCTACATACGTCTTTCCCATCATCCTTTACCAGTTGTCAGTACTTCCACTTTGTAAACGGCATAAGAAGGCGATCGAGCGTTTGCTATTCTCCATTTTATGGAGAGGACGCAAACACTATGTCGACAAACGTGTCTGTTACCAACGTCCGTGTCATGGGGGCCTGGGAATGCCATACCTGATGGGCCATAAGGTTGCGTCGAGGTTGGTTTTTCTCAGGCGAGCGATTTCCGAAGACTCATTGCTTAGGGGGATAGTGAGGGACATGTTCCCTAGACTTACTATCACTCCCCCCATCTTGAGGCGGTGCCGTAAGCCTCGAGAGCGATCGAGTTTTCTCCTCGAATGTCTGGCGGCCCTGCGGGCCATTCCACGGTCCAGTGACCTTTCACGGCCTAGGAGAGTCTTCTATCGTGGGTTAGTGGAGGGCGTCGCAAAGGATTCACTACGTGATGTGCTGCGCTTGTCGGAGGACGAGTTTCGCTCGTTCTGGTCTTGGGCGCCAGGGAGTGATTATCTCAACAACTCTGAGTTTTCGCTCACCTGGCGATTAGCTCGGAATCGCTTGCCTCTCAATGACATGGCCTTCATATGGGGCCTGGCGGATTTGCCAGATTGTGAACGCTGCAACCTTGGCTTGGAAGAAACGGCTTCGCACGCCTTCTACCATTGTTCGCGGGTTCGCCCTCTATGGGACCGGGTCGGCGAGTTGACTGCTCGTATCGAGCCGCGAGAGCTTGTGCTCATTGATCGTGCATTCGCCTGTGATAATGTGTCGCCCCCGTTCTCTGGGATGAAGCGTATGGTGTTTCTGTCGCTGCTAGCCACGGCTCGAATGGTGATTTGGACGACGCGATTGGAGGAAGTCTTGCGAGGTCAGCGTCTTTCACATCAGGATCTGATCTGTTATTTTGAGCATCAGCTCAAAATAAAGATTAGAACTGATTGGAAACGTTTGACTTCGACAGATTTTAGCAAAAGGTGGGTAAATGTGGCGAGCCTGGTTCGTTTGAACGGGGCTAATCTTGATTTTCTCTTTTAGATCTGCTGGTTACATCGGGGTGGATTCCTCTGGAACCCTCCCCTGGTTAAGCTAGTTCTCTCTTGTGTACCTAGTTAAAGTGAATGAATGTGTTCCTAGCCTGTACCCGGCTTTCTCTTTTGTTATAATCCATGCCGAGATTCCCAACCTCCCCAGTTTGTTTTGGTCTCTTTTTATCTCGGCTGGTTCAGCCTTTTATTGTCCCTTTCCGCTAATTTTTTACCCCCCTCCCCACTCCCTTAGCGAGTGTGCTTCTTGATTTCGCCATTGGGCGGAATACAGCGGCCACTCTTTTTTCTGGGATGGTCGGTTCTTACTAACATTGATTATTATTTTAGTTCAAAATTTGTTGTATTTTTAGTTTATTTTTGGGTTCATCCCCCTCCCATCATTTCATTTTCATTAAATATTTTACATTATATTGTATATATTATATTGTACATAAATACATTTTTATTGTCACGGGTTAATTTCCCCACTTTTTAGGTGTCCCTTGTAAGTTTCTGGCATTGTGGTGTACGAAGGATTGGGAGTAGATGGATGGGTTCTTTTGGTGACTGTGCAAATTGTAACGAGTGAATGGGTCGTGATAGTGTTTAGCTAGGTATAGGATAGTTAAGTGAGAACCAACCTCTCCCCCTCCCCTTTTAGGCCTTGTGCCATAATTTTGTAAATTTTACAAAATAAATAGTGCCCTGACGAGCCGTTGCTCGAAACAGAGTCGCCGTCGTCTTTTTGATTTATTGCAAATTGGATTATCTACGTATTTTGTTACCCGAAGTTTTGTGAAACTGTGAGTACGTGTTCTGTTACTTGTTTTTGTTCTGTCTTCGTCGCGCGTTTTGAACTTTTGTTGGATTTTTGTGTTTTGTGAGGGGGGGCAAGTCAAGCTATGGCTTTGTCTCCCCAGCCCTCAACTTCTGACGCTGTGCCCACGGTGGCTCCCTCACCAACAGTATGGGTAAAGGCACCAGTGAATAAAGACTGTAACTATTACCTGCAAATGCAGGAGAAATATAAAGACTTCATTTCCGACAATGAATTAATAGTGGTCCCGGAGGTGGTGAATGTTATCGCACCAAGGACAATCTCCCTGCTGACATCTGAGGTCAAAACACGAAAATTTATTAGTGTAAGCAGGGAGAACATGGAAGAGGCTTTAAAAGCCTTAAATATTGTGCCCTGTGTCCTGGCGAGAAGGTCCCGTGCTATGTGGGATGTTTTATTGAGCTCGGAGACAGAAGCAAAGAATTTGGCCGGGAATACCTTGGAGGCCAAGGGTATCCAGATGCAGACAGAGTATCTGGGTACTCGAAAAACAAAGATAACGGTTCATGGTGTGCCAGTCGAAATTTCTTGTGACCATATGGGAGCATTTTTTGCTCAATTTGGAGCGGTGGAGGAGGTCGCAAGGATAAATAGTAAGGCCGGTGTGGCCACAGAGGACGTCAACGTCAGCTTGGTCGTGGACAGGCCGAACTTTGTGAAAGTCCCGGATATTTTATTGTGCCGTGGCCGGAAACTTTTTGTTGTGGTAGAAGGGAGGAGGCCGCACTGCTGGGCGTGTGGTCTGGCCGGACACACATTCAAAATGTGTCCGGCAAGGAAACCGCAAGAGAAGGAGGTGACACCGGCAACACCGCCGGTGGCAAAAGCAACAGTCCCTCCGGAAAAAAAACCCGAAGGAAAACCCGAAGGAAAACCCGAAGGAAAAGGCGGTGAATGGACGGAGGTGGTCAGGAGGGGGAAGAAAGTTGCTTCCCCTCCTCCACAACATGACAAGACCCCGTCTCCCGAGAAGAAGAAGCCTCGTGGGGAGGCAAAGCAGCAACATCAACAACAGCAAAAGCAACAACAACAAAGTCAACGGAGAGAGCAGCAGCAGCAGCAACAACAAGAAGTAATGGAGGTGGAAATGCCTCCCCCCCGTTCCTTATCGTTGAAGAGAGGACGGGAGGAGGATGAGGAGGTGACCCAAAAAAAGGGAAAGAAGGAAGTGCAGGAACGAGGCAGAGCGGAGAGGGTAAAGGAAATTACCAGAACCCAATCCGCCCCTACATCACCCACCAGAACTGTGTCTCTTGAGGGGAGGAGTAAGTCCACCTCCCCGATAAGAAAAATAACTTCTCCTCCCCCCACACCTCCCACACCCTCCACCCAATCAGAAACTTCCTCCCCTGCAGCTGATATTCCCTCCCCGATTCCATCCCCGAATCCTGAAAAACCCTCCCCGAAACGGGAGAAAAACAAGAACATTTTCGCAAAAGTAGATGTTTGCAAAATAGACAGACAGGCCTTAGAGAGGGACCTTTCTTCTCAGAAGAAGGCCCTCCTAAGGCCTCTATTCAAATTGAAAAACATAGACGGAAAGTCTATCGAGGACCCTGCCAATTTCCCAGGGGCCCCCGGGGTACTGACCTTAATCAGAAATACCGGGGGTAGCAGAACAAAAGCCTGGGAATTTGTGCAGGGGGCCGTCGAGGCCTTTCCAAACATAAAAATGGCCCAAACGGGCACAAAATATCTTCAGCGGCTTTCACATTTCTGTGCCGGGAGGGTCCCCGTCATCCTCCACCCATCTTTATATAGGGCTGTAAAGCTAACATTCCCTACGGACGTCGGCGGCATTGTCCAGGACGGACGAATTACGTCCGATATTGGTACAGGAAACCTTGGACAATCCGTCGGGGTCCCTACTCCCATAGATTTTCGCTCTGTATGTGACCAGAAGTAATTTTCTGCTTTCTCTTTTCAGGTCTAAACGATGTCAATTAAGTTAGCCAGTATGAACGTGAAGGGCCTTAGGGATCGGAGTAAGGCGGCCCGCCTGCTCCGGGACCTCTTGTCCTTCGGCGTGGATGTCGCCGCGATCCAAGAGACTCACTTTGTTTGCAAGGTCGATGCTTGTGTGCTGTCTAACGACTTTGTCGTCTATTCAGCATATGGGAACCGGCTGGCCAGAGGAGTGTCTTTGCTGGTCAAGCGTACCCTGGACGCGAAGGTGGATCTTGTCCATGTCGGTGCCGAGGGCCGGCTGATCGTGGCCGATATTGCAGTGAAAAGCAATGCGTTTCGTCTGGTTGCGGTTTATGCGCCCAACGACCAGGAGGAGCGCGTCTCGTTTTTTCGGCGGTTGGAGCCCTTCCTGGTGGATTCCAAGCGACTCGTCTTAGTGGGGGACTGGAATGCCATCCTGAACCCCAAGTTGGATAGAGGGCGGGGAGCTAGAGGGAAGGAACGTGATCGTAGCTTGGTCGATCTCATCGAGGACTTCGGTCTAGTCGATAGATACCGGGCCGATCACAAGGGCGGGAGAATGTGGACGTGGGCTAATAGTTGGCCTTCTACCAAGGTGGCTAGCTACCTTGATAGAATGTTAGTTCGTGAAGCCGAACTAGATTTCTTAGATTGTCCCACGTTCCACTGGCTAGGTTACTCGGACCACAAACTCGTTTGTGCCCGGGTAAATTTAGAAAATAGGGTTAGAATGGCTGGTTACTGGAAGTTCAACGTGTCCTTACTGGACAGGCGGGACTTCCGGCGCCAGCTAATTAACTTAGTGCAGCGGGCGTTAACTGGGGGAGTCATCGGGAATAAGTGGTGGGATAACCTTAAGGATAGTATTAGGTCTTTCACCACTCAGTTCAGCATTCGGCTCAAACTAGATAAGGCTGACAAGGTGAAGACACTTAGAGCTAACTACTCCCGGGCGGTGGCTGGTGGGGATCCCCTAGAGATAGCCATAGCTAAGGAGGCCGTGGACCGGTCGAATAGCGATCGTTACATGGGCCAGGTAGTTAGACATAAGTTAAGCAAGATGTCTTCCGAAGCTGTGAATATGGGCGCAGAACTGCGCAAGGAAGAAATTCGCCGCGGAGGCGACCGGTACATTCGAGAGGTTCGCAACCCGGAGGGACACACTCTGCGGTCGACTGACGACATGTGCGAGGCGTTTCGGCGGCATTTCGAGATCCTGTTTACCAAGGAGCCCGGTCTCCGTGATGAGGAGTTTCGCAGCTATTTGGCTGACTTCCCCCGGCTTTTGCCGGCTGATGCAGCTAGCTGCGAGGGAGAGATTACGGAGGGCGAAGTCTACGCGGCGCTGAAGAAGGTCGGCAGTGGCAAATCGCCGGGTCTCGATGGTTTGCCCTATGAATTGTACTTGAGGCTGTCGCACATCTTTGTCCCGATTTTGACTGTCGTGTTCAACAACTGGTTCCGGCAGGGGTCCATCCCCAAACGGTTCACCAGGGGTGTGATCACGCTGTTGAGAAAAGGCAAGGGTGTGGGGAGGGAGCTAGAGGGTTACCGGCCCATAACTCTGCTAAACACAGAGTTAAAGATTTTGGCCAAGATCTTGCAAAATCGTTTGCAATTAGTTGCCGAGTCTCTGTTGGGACCTGAGCAGACTTGTGCTGTGAAGGGCCGAACAATTCAGAGCAACCTGCATCTGATACGCACGATCATAGAGGGGATAAAAGACGACGACGAAGCCGCGCTGATCCATTTAGATCAGTCCAAGGCATTTGATAGGGTTGACCATCGGTATCTGGCGGCTGTCCTGCAGGCAGCTGGATTCGAAACCAACTTCCGCCGCTGGATTAGCCTCCTGTATCAATCCCCGACGGCTGTGGTACAGGTGAACGGAAAGTTGTCGGGCGTTCTGGCGCTGTCTAGGTCGGTCCGACAGGGTTGTCCACTGTCGCCCCTACTTTATGCTTTGGCGTTGGAGCCCCTCCTTCGCCGGCTAAGGGACAGGGCGTGCAGTCCGGCCCTACGTGGAATCGCTGTCCCTGGTGGTGCTCGAGCCAGGGTTTCCGCGTACGCCGATGACGTCACTACTTTCGTGTCCTCCCGCAGGGACATCGAGGTGGTACAGAAGGCGCTTGAACGGTACGAACAGGTGACAGGGGCCAAGATTAACCGCAACAAGTCGTCCGGCTTGCGGTTAGGCGCCTGGAAGGGTCTGACCCTCCCGGGGCCCTTCGACTGGACGGACGGCCCGGTCTGCATTCTTGGAGTGTGGTTCGGGCCCGACCTACAGTTGGAGAAAAATTGGTCTGAAGTACTGGCAAAGGTAGGCGCGTCGGCCAAGATTTGGCGCCGAAGGAGGTTGTCCTTAAAGGGTATGGCTGAGGCGTGTGCTACATACGTCTTTCCCATCATCCTTTACCAGTTGTCAGTACTTCCACTTTGTAAACGGCATAAGAAGGCGATCGAGCGTTTGCTATTCTCCATTTTATGGAGAGGACGCAAACACTATGTCGACAAACGTGTCTGTTACCAACGTCCGTGTCATGGGGGCCTGGGAATGCCATACCTGATGGGCCATAAGGTTGCGTCGAGGTTGGTTTTTCTCAGGCGAGCGATTTCCGAAGACTCATTGCTTAGGGGGATAGTGAGGGACATGTTCCCTAGACTTACTATCACTCCCCCCATCTTGAGGCGGTGCCGTAAGCCTCGAGAGCGATCGAGTTTTCTCCTCGAATGTCTGGCGGCCCTGCGGGCCATTCCACGGTCCAGTGACCTTTCACGGCCTAGGAGAGTCTTCTATCGTGGGTTAGTGGAGGGCGTCGCAAAGGATTCACTACGTGATGTGCTGCGCTTGTCGGAGGACGAGTTTCGCTCGTTCTGGTCTTGGGCGCCAGGGAGTGATTATCTCAACAACTCTGAGTTTTCGCTCACCTGGCGATTAGCTCGGAATCGCTTGCCTCTCAATGACATGGCCTTCATATGGGGCCTGGCGGATTTGCCAGATTGTGAACGCTGCAACCTTGGCTTGGAAGAAACGGCTTCGCACGCCTTCTACCATTGTTCGCGGGTTCGCCCTCTATGGGACCGGGTCGGCGAGTTGACTGCTCGTATCGAGCCGCGAGAGCTTGTGCTCATTGATCGTGCATTCGCCTGTGATAATGTGTCGCCCCCGTTCTCTGGGATGAAGCGTATGGTGTTTCTGTCGCTGCTAGCCACGGCTCGAATGGTGATTTGGACGACGCGATTGGAGGAAGTCTTGCGAGGTCAGCGTCTTTCACATCAGGATCTGATCTGTTATTTTGAGCATCAGCTCAAAATAAAGATTAGAACTGATTGGAAACGTTTGACTTCGACAGATTTTAGCAAAAGGTGGGTAAATGTGGCGAGCCTGGTTCGTTTGAACGGGGCTAATCTTGATTTTCTCTTTTAGATCTGCTGGTTACATCGGGGTGGATTCCTCTGGAACCCTCCCCTGGTTAAGCTAGTTCTCTCTTGTGTACCTAGTTAAAGTGAATGAATGTGTTCCTAGCCTGTACCCGGCTTTCTCTTTTGTTATAATCCATGCCGAGATTCCCAACCTCCCCAGTTTGTTTTGGTCTCTTTTTATCTCGGCTGGTTCAGCGTTTTATTGTCCCTTTCCGTTAATTTTTTACCCCCCTCCCCACTCCCTTAGCGAGTGTGCTTCTTGATTTCGCCATTGGGCGGAATACAGCGGCCACTCTTTTTTCTGGGATGGTCGGTTCTTACTAACATTGATTATTATTTTAGTTCAAAATTTGTTGTATTTTTAGTTTATTTTTGGGTTCATCCCCCTCCCATCATTTCATTTTCATTAAATATTTTACATTATATTGTATATATTATATTGTACATAAATACATTTTTATTGTCACGGGTTAATTTCCCCACTTTTTAGGTATCCCTTGTAAGTTTCTGGCATTGTGGTGTACGAAGGATTGGGAGTAGATGGATGGGTTCTTTTGGTGACTGTGCAAATTGTAACGAGTGAATGGGTCGTGATAGTGTTTAGCTAGGTATAGGATAGTTAAGTGAGAACCAACCTCTCCCCCTCCCCTTTTAGGCCTTGTGCCATAATTTTGTAAATTTTACAAAATAAATAGTGCCCTGACGAGCCGTTGCTCGAAACAGAGTCGCCGTCGGCTTTTTGATTTATTGCAAATTGGATTATCTACGTATTTTGTTACCCGAAGTTTTGTGAAACTGTGAGTACGTGTTCTGTTACTTGTTTTTGTTCTGTCTTCGTCGCGCGTTTTGAACTTTTGTTGGATTTTTGTGTTTTGTGAGGGGGGGGCAAGTCAAGCTATGGCTTTGTCTCCCCAGCCCTCAACTTCTGACGCTGTGCCCACGGTGGCTCCCTCACCAACAGTATGGGTAAAGGCACCAGTGAATAAAGACTGTAACTATTACCTGCAAATGCAGGAGAAATATAAAGACTTCATTTCCGACAATGAATTAATAGTGGTCCCGGAGGTGGTGAATGTTATCGCACCAAGGACAATCTCCCTGCTGACATCTGAGGTCAAAACACGAAAATTTATTAGTGTAAGCAGGGAGAACATGGAAGAGGCTTTAAAAGCCTTAAATATTGTGCCCTGTGTCCTGGCGAGAAGGTCCCGTGCTATGTGGGATGTTTTATTGAGCTCGGAGACAGAAGCAAAGAATTTGGCCGGGAATACCTTGGAGGCCAAGGGTATCCAGATGCAGACAGAGTATCTGGGTACTCGAAAAACAAAGATAACGGTTCATGGTGTGCCAGTCGAAATTTCTTGTGACCATATGGGAGCATTTTTTGCTCAATTTGGAGCGGTGGAGGAGGTCGCAAGGATAAATAGTAAGGCCGGTGTGGCCACAGAGGACGTCAACGTCAGCTTGGTCGTGGACAGGCCGAACTTTGTGAAAGTCCCGGATATTTTATTGTGCCGTGGCCGGAAACTTTTTGTTGTGGTAGAAGGGAGGAGGCCGCACTGCTGGGCGTGTGGTCTGGCCGGACACACATTCAAAATGTGTCCGGCAAGGAAACCGCAAGAGAAGGAGGTGACACAGGAAACACCGCCGGTGTCAAAGGCAGCTGTTGTCCCTGAAAAGAAATCCCAGCCAAAAAGTGGCGAATGGACGGAGGTGGTTAGGAGGGGCAAGAAAGTTGCTTCCCCTCCTCCACAACATGAAAAATCTCCGTCCCCAGAAAAGAAGAAGCCCCGCAAGGAGGCAAAGCAACAACAGCAGCAGCAGGAGTCTCGACAGCAGGAACAGAAAGAACAACAACAACAACGCAAAGAACAACAGAAAGAACAACAGCAACAACGCAAAGAACAACAACAACAAGAACAACAACAACCACAAGAAATGGAGCAGGAAATGCCTCCCCCCCGTTCCTCGTCGTTGAAGAGAGGACGGGAGGAGGATGAGGAGGTGTCCCAAAAAAAGGGAAAGAAGGAACTGAATGAACGAGGCAGGGCGGAGAGGGTAAAGGAAATTACCAGAACCCAATCCGCCCCTACATCACCCACCAGAACTGTGTCTCTTGAGGGGAGGAGTAAGTCCACCTCCCCGATAAGAAAAATAACTTCTCCTTCCCCCACACCTCCCACACCCTCTCCCCAATCAGAAACTTCATCCCCTATACTTAGCCAGCCCCCCCCGGATCCAGACAAATCCTCCCCGAAAAAGGGGAAAAAGAAAAGGAACATTTACGCAACAAAAGATGTCTGCCAAATTGACAAACAGGCCTTGGAGAGGGACCTTTCTACTCAGAAGAAGACCCTCCTAAGGCCTTTATTCAAATTAAAGACAATAGAGGGAAAGTCCGTCGAGGACCCTGCCAATTTCCCAGGCGCCCCCGGGGTACTGACTCTAATCAGAAATTCCGGGGGTAGTAGAACAAAGGCCTGGGAATTTGTGCAGGGGGCCGTTGAGGCTTTCCCGGATATAAAAATGGCCCAAACGGGCACTAAATATCTTCAAAGGCTTTCGCACTTTTGTGCTGGGAGGGTCCCCGTCATCCTCCACCCATCTTTATATAGGGCTTTAAAGCTAACCTTCCCTACGGACGTCGGCGGCATTGTCCAGGACGGACGAATTACGTCCGATATTGGCACAGGCAACCTTGGACAATCCGTCGGGGTCCCTACTCCCATTGATTTTCGCTCCGTATGTGACCAGAAGTAATTTTCTGCTTTCTTTTTCAGGTCTAAACGATGTCAATTAAGTTAGCCAGTATGAACGTGAAGGGCCTTAGGGATCGGAGTAAGGCTGCCCGCCTGCTTCGGGACCTCTTGTCCTTCGGCGTGGATGTCGCCGCGATCCAAGAGACTCACTTTGTTTGCAAGGTCGATGCTTGTGTGCTGTCTAACGACTTTGTCGTCTATTCAGCATATGGGAACCGGCTGGCCAGAGGAGTGTCTTTGCTGGTCAAGCGTACCCTGGACGCGAAGGTGGATCTTGTCCATGTCGGTGCCGAGGGCCGGCTGATCGTGGCCGATATTGCAGTGAAAAGCAATGCGTTTCGTCTGGTTGCGGTTTATGCGCCCAACGACCAGGAGGAGCGCGTCTCGTTTTTTCGGCGGTTGGGGCCCTTCCTGGTGGATTCCAAGCGACTCGTCTTAGTGGGGGACTGGAATGCCATCCTGAACCCCAAGTTGGATAGAGGGCGGGGAGCTAGAGGGAAGGAACGTGATCGTAGCTTGGTCGATCTTATCGAGGACTTCGGTCTTGTCGATAGATACCGGGCCGATCACAAGGGCGGGAGAGAATGTGGACGTGGGCTAATAGTTGGCCTTCTACCAAGGTGGCTAGCTACCTTGATAGAATGTTAGTTCGTGAAGCCGAACTAGATTTCTTAGATTGTCCCACGTTCCACTGGCTAGGTTACTCGGACCACAAACTCGTTTGTGCCCGGGTAAATTTAGAAAATAGGGTTAGAATGGCTGGTTACTGGAAGTTCAACGTGTCCTTACTGGACAGGCGGGACTTCCGGCGCCAGCTAATTAACTTAGTGCAGCGGGCGTTAACTGGGGGAGTCATCGGGAATAAGTGGTGGGAGAACCTTAAGGATAGTATTAGGTCTTTCACCACTCAGTTCAGCATTCGGCTCAAACTAGATAAGGCTGACAAGGTGAAGACACTTAGAGCTAACTACTCCCGGGCGGTGGCTGGTGGGGATCCCCTAGAGATAGCCATAGCTAAGGAGGCCGTGGACCGGTCGAATAGCGATCGTTACATGGGCCAGGTAGTTAGACATAAGTTAAGCAAGATGTCTTCCGAAGCTGTGAATATGGGCGCAGAACTGCGCAAGGAAGAAATTCGCCGCGGAGGCGACCGGTACATTCGAGAGGTTCGCAACCCGGAGGGACACACTCTGCGGTCGACTGACGACATGTGCGAGGCGTTTCGGCGGCATTTCGAGATCCTGTTTACCAAGGAGCCCGGTCTCCGTGATGAGGAGTTTCGCAGCTATTTGGCTGACTTCCCCCGGCTTTTGCCGGCTGATGCAGCTAGCTGCGAGGGAGAGATTACGGAGGGCGAAGTCTACGCGGCGCTGAAGAAGGTCGGCAGTGGCAAATCGCCGGGTCTCGATGGTTTGCCCTATGAATTGTACTTGAGGCTGTCGCACATCTTTGTCCCGATTTTGACTGTCGTGTTCAACAACTGGTTCCGGCAGGGGTCCATCCCCAAACGGTTCACCAGGGGTGTGATCACGCTGTTGAGAAAAGGCAAGGGTGTGGGGAGGGAGCTAGAGGGTTACCGGCCCATAACTCTGCTAAACACAGAGTTAAAGATTTTGGCCAAGATCTTGCAAAATCGTTTGCAATTAGTTGCCGAGTCTCTGTTGGGACCTGAGCAGACTTGTGCTGTGAAGGGCCGAACAATTCAGAGCAACCTGCATCTGATACGCACGATCATAGAGGGGATAAAAGACGACGACGAAGCCGCGCTGATCCATTTAGATCAGTCCAAGGCATTTGATAGGGTTGACCATCGGTATCTGGCGGCTGTCCTGCAGGCAGCTGGATTCGAAACCAACTTCCGCCGCTGGATTAGCCTCCTGTATCAATCCCCGACGGCTGTGGTACAGGTGAACGGAAAGTTGTCGGGCGTTCTGGCGCTGTCTAGGTCGGTCCGACAGGGTTGTCCACTGTCGCCCCTACTTTATGCTTTGGCGTTGGAGCCCCTCCTTCGCCGGCTAAGGGACAGGGCGTGCAGTCCGGCCCTACGTGGAATCGCTGTCCCTGGTGGTGCTCGAGCCAGGGTTTCCGCGTACGCCGATGACGTCACTACTTTCGTGTCCTCCCGCAGGGACATCGAGGTGGTACAGAAGGCGCTTGAACGGTACGAACAGGTGACAGGGGCCAAGATTAACCGCAACAAGTCGTCCGGCTTGCGGTTAGGCGCCTGGAAGGGTCTGACCCTCCCGGGGCCCTTCGACTGGACGGACGGCCCGGTCTGCATTCTTGGAGTGTGGTTCGGGCCCGACCTACAGTTGGAGAAAAATTGGTCTGAAGTACTGGCAAAGGTAGGCGCGTCGGCCAAGATTTGGCGCCGAAGGAGGTTGTCCTTAAAGGGTATGGCTGAGGCGTGTGCTACATACGTCTTTCCCATCATCCTTTACCAGTTGTCAGTACTTCCACTTTGTAAACGGCATAAGAAGGCGATCGAGCGTTTGCTATTCTCCATTTTATGGAGAGGACGCAAACACTATGTCGACAAACGTGTCTGTTACCAACGTCCGTGTCATGGGGGCCTGGGAATGCCATACCTGATGGGCCATAAGGTTGCGTCGAGGTTGGTTTTTCTCAGGCGAGCGATTTCCGAAGACTCATTGCTTAGGGGGATAGTGAGGGACATGTTCCCTAGACTTACTATCACTCCCCCCATCTTGAGGCGGTGCCGTAAGCCTCGAGAGCGATCGAGTTTTCTCCTCGAATGTCTGGCGGCCCTGCGGGCCATTCCACGGTCCAGTGACCTTTCACGGCCTAGGAGAGTCTTCTATCGTGGGTTAGTGGAGGGCGTCGCAAAGGATTCACTACGTGATGTGCTGCGCTTGTCGGAGGACGAGTTTCGCTCGTTCTGGTCTTGGGCGCCAGGGAGTGATTATCTCAACAACTCTGAGTTTTCGCTCACCTGGCGATTAGCTCGGAATCGCTTGCCTCTCAATGACATGGCCTTCATATGGGGCCTGGCGGATTTGCCAGATTGTGAACGCTGCAACCTTGGCTTGGAAGAAACGGCTTCGCACGCCTTCTACCATTGTTCGCGGGTTCGCCCTCTATGGGACCGGGTCGGCGAGTTGACTGCTCGTATCGAGCCGCGAGAGCTTGTGCTCATTGATCGTGCATTCGCCTGTGATAATGTGTCGCCCCCGTTCTCTGGGATGAA
The DNA here is from genome assembly GCA_037127315.1 of Ascarosepion bandense. Taxonomy (NCBI): domain Eukaryota; kingdom Metazoa; phylum Mollusca; class Cephalopoda; order Sepiida; family Sepiidae; genus Ascarosepion; species Ascarosepion bandense. The sequence goes on along the minus strand of JBBBDQ010001990.1, from coordinate 275,624 downwards.
GCGTATGGTGTTTCTGTCGCTGCTAGCCACGGCTCGAATGGTGATTTGGACGACGCGATTGGAGGAAGTCTTGCGAGGTCAGCGTCTTTCACATCAGGATCTGATCTGTTATTTTGAGCATCAGCTCAAAATAAAGATTAGAACTGATTGGAAACGTTTGACTTCGACAGACTTTAGCAAAAGGTGGGTAAATGTGGCGAGCCTGGTTCGTTTGAACGGGGCTAATCTTGATTTTCTCTTTTAGATCTGCTGGTTACATCGGGGTGGATTCCTCTGGAACCCTCCCCTGGTTAAGCTAGTTCTCTCTTGTGTACCTAGTTAAAGTGAATGAATGTGTTCCTAGCCTGTACCCGGCTTTCTCTTTTGTTATAATCCATGCCCAGATTCCCAACCTCCCCAGTTTGTTTTGGTCTCTTTTTATCTCGGCTGGTTCAGCCTTTTATTGTCCCTTTCCGCTAATTTTTTACCCCCCTCCCCACTCCCTTAGCGAGTGTGCTTCTTGATTTCGCCATTGGGCGGAATACAGCGGCCACTCTTTTTTCTGGGATGGTCGGTTCTTACTAACATTGATTATTATTTTAGTTCAAAATTTGTTGTATTTTTAGTTTATTTTTGGGTTCATCCCCCTCCCATCATTTCATTTTCATTAAATATTTTACATTATATTGTATATATTATATTGTATATAAATACATTTTTATTGTCACGGGTTAATTTCCCCACTTTTTAGGTGTCCCTTGTAAGTTTCTGGCATTGTGGTGTACGAAGGATTGGGAGTAGATGGATGGGTTCTTTTGGTGACTGTGCAAATTGTAACGAGTGAATGGGTCGTGATAGTGTTTAGCTAGGTATAGGATAGTTAAGTGAGAACCAACCTCTCCCCCTCCCCTTTTAGGCCTTGTGCCATAATTTTGTAAATTTTACAAAATAAATAGTGCCCTGACGAGCCGTTGCTCGAAACAGAGTCGCCGTCGTCTTTTTGATTTATTGCAAATTGGATTATCTACGTATTTTGTTACCCGAAGTTTTGTGAAACTGTGAGTACGTGTTCTGTTACTTGTTTTTGTTCTGTCTTCGTCGCGCGTTTTGAACTTTTGTTGGATTTTTGTGTTGTGTGAGGGGGGGCAAGTCAAGCTATGGCTTTGTCTCCCCAGCCCTCAACTTCTGACGCTGTGCCCACGGTGGCTCCCTCACCGACGGTATGGGTAAAGGCACCAGTGAAAAAAGACCCCAAGTATTACCTGCAAATGCAGGAAAAGTATAAAGACTTTATTTCCGATAACGAATTGATAGTGGTCCCGGAGGTGGTGAATGTTATCGCACCAAGGACGATCTCCCTGCTTACATCCGATGTCAAAACACGAAAATTCATCAGTGTAAGCAGGGAGAACATGGAAGAGGCTTTGAATGCCTTAAATATTGTACCCTGCGTACTGGCGAGAAGGTCCCGTGCTATGTGGGATGTCTTATTAAGCACAGAGACGGAAGCGAAGAATTTGGCCGGGAATACCCTGGAGGCCAAGGGTATCCAGATGCAAACGGAGTATCTGGGTACTCGAAAAACAAAAGTTACCATACATGGAGTGCCGGTGGACATTGCGTGTGACCATATTGGAGCATTTTTTGCTCAATTTGGAGCTGTTGAGGAGGTGGCGAGGGTAAATAGTAAGGCCGGTGTAGCCACGGAAGACATAAACGTGAGCATAGTGGTGGACAGGCCAAATTTTTTAAAAGTCCCCGATGTACTGCTGTGCCGTGGCCGGAAGCTTTTTGTTGTGGTGGAAGGGAGGAGGCCGCACTGCTGGGCGTGTGGTCTAGCCGGACACACATTCAAAATGTGTCCGGCAAGGAAGCCGCAAGAGACACAGGTGACACCGGAAGCACCGCCGGTGTCAAAGACAATAGTTTCGCCGGAGAAGAAAACCGAACCCAAAAGCAGTGAATGGACGGAGGTGGTTAGGAGGGGGAAGAAAGTTGCTTCCCCTCCTCCGCAACATGAAAAATCTCCGTCCCCCGAAAAGAAGCCTCGCAAGGAGGCAAAGCAACAACAACAGCAGCAGCAGCAGGAATCTCGACGACAGCAACAACAACAACAACAAAATGAACCGCAGGAGCAGCAACCGGATGAGCAGCAGCAGGGCATGGAAATGCCTCCTCCACGGTCGTCGTCATTGAAGAGAGCTCGGGAGGAGGAGGAAGCGATTACAACAAAGAAAGGAAAGAAGGAGGAGCGTGGCAGAGTGGAGCGGATCACAGATACCCCTAGAACCCAATCCGCCCCTGCATCACCTATCAGAACTGTCACTGTTGAGGGGAGGAGTTATTCTGCCTCCCCAGTGAGACACATACCTTCTCCTTCCCCTACACCTCCCACACCCTCCTCCCAATCAGCACCTTCCTCCCCGAAATCTGAACATCCCTCCCCGAATCCTGAAAAACCCTCCCCGAAACGGGAGAAAAACAAAAAGAACACTTTTTGCAAACAAGATATTTGCAAAGTTGACAGACAGGCCTTGGAGAGGGACCTTTCTTCTCAGAAGAGGGCCCTCCTAAGGCCTTTATTCAAATTGAAATCCATTGATGGAAAGTCCATCGAGGACCCTGCCAATTTCCCAGGCGCCCCCGGGGTACTGACTCTAATCAGAAATTCCGGGGGTAGTAGAACAAAAGCCTGGGAATTTGTGCAGGGGGCTGTCGAGGCCTTTCCGGAAATTAAAATGGCCCAAACGGGCACTAAATATCTCCAGCGGCTTTCGCATTTTTGTGCTGGGAGGGTCCCCGTCATCCTCCACCCATCTTTATATAGGGCGGTAAAACTTACCTTTCCCACGGACGTCGGCGGCATTGTCCAGGACGGACGAATTACGTCCGATATTGGCACAGGCAACCTTGGACAATCCGTCGGGGTCCCTACTCCCATTGATTTTCGCTCCGTATGTGACCAGAAGTAATTTTCTGCTTTCTCTTTACAGGTCTAAATGATGTCAATTAAGTTAGCCAGTATGAACGTGAAGGGCCTTAGGGATCGGAGTAAGGCTGCCCGCCTGCTTCGGGACCTCTTGTCCTTCGGCGTGGATGTCGCCGCGATCCAAGAGACTCACTTTGTTTGCAAGGTCGATGCTTGTGTGCTGTCTAACGACTTTGTCGTCTATTCAGCATATGGGAACCGGCTGGCCAGAGGAGTGTCTTTGCTGGTCAAGCGTACCCTGGACGCGAAGGTGGATCTTGTCCATGTCGGTGCCGAGGGCCGGCTGATCGTGGCCGATATTGCAGTGAAAAGCAATGCGTTTCGTCTGGTTGCGGTTTATGCGCCCAACGACCAGGAGGAGCGCGTCTCGTTTTTTCGGCGGTTGGAGCCCTTCCTGGTGGATTCCAAGCGACTCGTCTTAGTGGGGGACTGGAATGCCATCCTGGACCCCAAGTTGGATAGAGGGCGGGGAGCTAGAGGGAAGGAACGTGATCGTAGCTTGGTCGATCTCATCGAGGACTTCGGTCTAGTCGATAGATACCGGGCCGATCACAAGGGCGGGAGAATGTGGACGTGGGCTAATAGTTGGCCTTCTACCAAGGTGGCTAGCTACCTTGATAGAATGTTAGTTCGTGAAGCCGAACTAGATTTCTTAGATTGTCCCACGTTCCACTGGCTAGGTTACTCGGACCACAAACTCGTTTGTGCCCGGGTAAATTTAGAAAATAGGGTTAGAATGGCTGGTTACTGGAAGTTCAACGTGTCCTTACTGGACAGGCGGGACTTCCGGCGCCAGCTAATTAACTTAGTGCAGCGGGCGTTAACTGGGGGAGTCATCGGGAATAAGTGGTGGGATAACCTTAAGGATAGTATTAGGTCTTTCACCACTCAGTTCAGCATTCGGCTCAAACTAGATAAGGCTGACAAGGTGAAGACACTTAGAGCTAACTACTCCCGGGCGGTGGCTGGTGGGGATCCCCTAGAGATAGCCATAGCTAAGGAGGCCGTGGACCGGTCGAATAGCGATCGTTACATGGGCCAGGTAGTTAGACATAAGTTAAGCAAGATGTCTTCCGAAGCTGTGAATATGGGCGCAGAACTGCGCAAGGAAGAAATTCGCCGCGGAGGCGACCGGTACATTCGAGAGGTTCGCAACCCGGAGGGACACACTCTGCGGTCGACTGACGACATGTGCGAGGCGTTTCGGCGGCATTTCGAGATCCTGTTTACCAAGGAGCCCGGTCTCCGTGATGAGGAGTTTCGCAGCTATTTGGCTGACTTCCCCCGGCTTTTGCCGGCTGATGCAGCTAGCTGCGAGGGAGAGATTACGGAGGGCGAAGTCTACGCGGCGCTGAAGAAGGTCGGCAGTGGCAAATCGCCGGGTCTCGATGGTTTGCCCTATGAATTGTACTTGAGGCTGTCGCACATCTTTGTCCCGATTTTGACTGTCGTGTTCAACAACTGGTTCCGGCAGGGGTCCATCCCCAAACGGTTCACCAGGGGTGTGATCACGCTGTTGAGAAAAGGCAAGGGTGTGGGGAGGGAGCTAGAGGGTTACCGGCCCATAACTCTGCTAAACACAGAGTTAAAGATTTTGGCCAAGATCTTGCAAAATCGTTTGCAATTAGTTGCCGAGTCTCTGTTGGGACCTGAGCAGACTTGTGCTGTGAAGGGCCGAACAATTCAGAGCAACCTGCATCTGATACGCACGATCATAGAGGGGATAAAAGACGACGACGAAGCCGCGCTGATCCATTTAGATCAGTCCAAGGCATTTGATAGGGTTGACCATCGGTATCTGGCGGCTGTCCTGCAGGCAGCTGGATTCGAAACCAACTTCCGCCGCTGGATTAGCCTCCTGTATCAATCCCCGACGGCTGTGGTACAGGTGAACGGAAAGTTGTCGGGCGTTCTGGCGCTGTCTAGGTCGGTCCGACAGGGTTGTCCACTGTCGCCCCTACTTTATGCTTTGGCGTTGGAGCCCCTCCTTCGCCGGCTAAGGGACAGGGCGTGCAGTCCGGCCCTACGTGGAATCGCTGTCCCTGGTGGTGCTCGAGCCAGGGTTTCCGCGTACGCCGATGACGTCACTACTTTCGTGTCCTCCCGCAGGGACATCGAGGTGGTACAGAAGGCGCTTGAACGGTACGAACAGGTGACAGGGGCCAAGATTAACCGCAACAAGTCGTCCGGCTTGCGGTTAGGCGCCTGGAAGGGTCTGACCCTCCCGGGGCCCTTCGACTGGACGGACGGCCCGGTCTGCATTCTTGGAGTGTGGTTCGGGCCCGACCTACAGTTGGAGAAAAATTGGTCTGAAGTACTGGCAAAGGTAGGCGCGTCGGCCAAGATTTGGCGCCGAAGGAGGTTGTCCTTAAAGGGTATGGCTGAGGCGTGTGCTACATACGTCTTTCCCATCATCCTTTACCAGTTGTCAGTACTTCCACTTTGTAAACGGCATAAGAAGGCGATCGAGCGTTTGCTATTCTCCATTTTATGGAGAGGACGCAAACACTATGTCGACAAACGTGTCTGTTACCAACGTCCGTGTCATGGGGGCCTGGGAATGCCATACCTGATGGGCCATAAGGTTGCGTCAAGGTTGGTTTTTCTCAGGCGAGCGATTTCCGAAGACTCATTGCTTAGGGGGATAGTGAGGGACATGTTCCCTAGACTTACTATCACTCCCCCCATCTTGAGGCGGTGCCGTAAGCCTCGAGAGCGATCGAGTTTTCTCCTCGAATGTCTGGCGGCCCTGCGGGCCATTCCACGGTCCAGTGACCTTTCACGGCCTAGGAGAGTCTTCTATCGTGGGTTAGTGGAGGGCGTCGCAAAGGATTCACTACGTGATGTGCTGCGCTTGTCGGAGGACGAGTTTCGCTCGTTCTGGTCTTGGGCGCCAGGGAGTGATTATCTCAACAACTCTGAGTTTTCGCTTACCTGGCGATTAGCTCGGAATCGCTTGCCTCTCAATGACATGGCCTTCATATGGGGCCTGGCGGATTTGCCAGATTGTGAACGCTGCAACCTTGGCTTGGAAGAAACGGCTTCGCACGCCTTCTACCATTGTTCGCGGGTTCGCCCTCTATGGGACCGGGTCGGCGAGTTGACTGCTCGTATCGAGCCGCGAGAGCTTGTGCTCATTGATCGTGCATTCGCCTGTGATAATGTGTCGCCCCCGTTCTCTGGGATGAAGCGTATGGTGTTTCTGTCGCTGCTAGCCACGGCTCGAATGGTGATTTGGACGACGCGAATGGAGGAAGTCTTGCGAGGTCGGCGCCTTTCACATCAGGATCTGATCTGTTATTTTGAGCATCAGCTCAAAATAAAGATTAGAACTGATTGGAAACGTTTGACTTCGACAGACTTTAGCAAAAGGTGGGTAAATGTGGCGAGCCTGGTTCGCTTGAACGGGGCTAATCTTGATTTTCTCTTTTAGATCTGCTGGTTACATCGGGGTGGATTCCTCTGGAACCCTCCCCTGGTTAAGCTAGTTCTCTCTTGTGTACCTAGTTAAAGTGAATGAATGTGTTCCTAGCCTGTACCCGGCTTTCTCTTTTGTTATGATCCATGTCGAGATTCCCAATCTCCCCAGTTTGTTTTGGTCTCCGTTTATCTCGGCTGGTTCAGCCTTTTATTGTCCCATTCCGCTAATTTTTTACCCCCCTCTCCACTCCCTTAGCGAGTGTGCTTCTTGATTTCGCCGGTTGGCGGAATACAGCGGCCACTCTGTTTTCTGGGATGGACGGTTCTTACTAACATTGATTATTATTTTCGTTAAGAAAAAAATTTTTGTTGTATTTTTAGTTTATTTTTGGGTTCATCCCCCTCCCATCATTTCATTTTTCATTAAATATTTTACATTATATTGTATATATTATATTGTACATAAATACATTTTTATTGTCATGGGTTAATTTCCCCACTTTTTAGGTGTCCCTTGTAAGTTTCTGGCATTGTGGTGTAAGAAGGATTGGGAGTAGATGGATGGGTTCTTTTGGTGACTGTGCAAATTGTAACGAGTGAATGGGTCGTGATAGTGTTTAGCTAGGTATAGGATAGTTAAGTGAGAACCAACCTCTCCCCCTCCCCTTTTAGGCCTTGTGCCATAATTTTGTATTTTATACAAAATAAATTCAGCCCTGACGAGCCGTTGCTCGAAACAGAGTCGCCGTCGTCTTTTTGATTTATTGCAAATTGGATTATCTACGTATTTTGTTACCCGAAGTTTTGTGAAACTGTGAGTACGTGTTCTGTTACTTGTTTTTGTTCTGTCTTCGTCGCGCGTTTTGAACTTTTGTTGGATTTTTGTGTTGTGTGAGGGGGGGCAAGTCAAGCTATGGCTTTGTCTCCCCAGCCCTCAACTTCTGACGCTGTGCCCACGGTGGCTCCCTCACCGACGGTATGGGTAAAGGCACCAGTGAAAAAAGACCCCAAGTATTACCTGCAAATGCAGGAAAAGTATAAAGACTTTATTTCCGATAACGAATTGATAGTGGTCCCGGAGGTGGTGAATGTTATCGCACCAAGGACGATCTCCCTGCTTACATCCGATGTCAAAACACGAAAATTCATCAGTGTAAGCAGGGAGAACATGGAAGAGGCTTTGAATGCCTTAAATATTGTACCCTGCGTACTGGCGAGAAGGTCCCGTGCTATGTGGGATGTCTTATTAAGCACAGAGACGGAAGCGAAGAATTTGGCCGGGAATACCCTGGAGGCCAAGGGTATCCAGATGCAAACGGAGTATCTGGGTACTCGAAAAACAAAAGTTACCATACATGGAGTGCCGGTGGACATTGCGTGTGACCATATTGGAGCATTTTTTGCTCAATTTGGAGCTGTTGAGGAGGTGGCGAGGGTAAATAGTAAGGCCGGTGTAGCCACGGAAGACATAAACGTGAGCATAGTGGTGGACAGGCCAAATTTTTTAAAAGTCCCCGATGTACTGCTGTGCCGTGGCCGGAAGCTTTTTGTTGTGGTGGAAGGGAGGAGGCCGCACTGCTGGGCGTGTGGTCTAGCCGGACACACATTCAAAATGTGTCCGGCAAGGAAGCCGCAAGAGACACAGGTGACACCGGAAGCACCGCCGGTGTCAAAGACAATAGTTTCGCCGGAGAAGAAAACCGAACCCAAAAGCAGTGAATGGACGGAGGTGGTTAGGAGGGGGAAGAAAGTTGCTTCCCCTCCTCCGCAACATGAAAAATCTCCGTCCCCCGAAAAGAAGCCTCGCAAGGAGGCAAAGCAACAACAACAGCAGCAGCAGCAGGAATCTCGACGACAGCAACAACAACAACAACAAAATGAACCGCAGGAGCAGCAACCGGATGAGCAGCAGCAGGGCATGGAAATGCCTCCTCCACGGTCGTCGTCATTGAAGAGAGCTCGGGAGGAGGAGGAAGCGATTACAACAAAGAAAGGAAAGAAGGAGGAGCGTGGCAGAGTGGAGCGGATCACAGATACCCCTAGAACCCAATCCGCCCCTGCATCACCTATCAGAACTGTCACTGTTGAGGGGAGGAGTTATTCTGCCTCCCCAGTGAGACACATACCTTCTCCTTCCCCTACACCTCCCACACCCTCCTCCCAATCAGCACCTTCCTCCCCGAAATCTGAACATCCCTCCCCGAATCCTGAAAAACCCTCCCCGAAACGGGAGAAAAACAAAAAGAACACTTTTTGCAAACAAGATATTTGCAAAGTTGACAGACAGGCCTTGGAGAGGGACCTTTCTTCTCAGAAGAGGGCCCTCCTAAGGCCTTTATTCAAATTGAAATCCATTGATGGAAAGTCCATCGAGGACCCTGCCAATTTCCCAGGCGCCCCCGGGGTACTGACTCTAATCAGAAATTCCGGGGGTAGTAGAACAAAAGCCTGGGAATTTGTGCAGGGGGCTGTCGAGGCCTTTCCGGAAATTAAAATGGCCCAAACGGGCACTAAATATCTCCAGCGGCTTTCGCATTTTTGTGCTGGGAGGGTCCCCGTCATCCTCCACCCATCTTTATATAGGGCGGTAAAACTTACCTTTCCCACGGACGTCGGCGGCATTGTCCAGGACGGACGAATTACGTCCGATATTGGCACAGGCAACCTTGGACAATCCGTCGGGGTCCCTACTCCCATTGATTTTCGCTCCGTATGTGACCAGAAGTAATTTTCTGCTTTCTCTTTACAGGTCTAAATGATGTCAATTAAGTTAGCCAGTATGAACGTGAAGGGCCTTAGGGATCGGAGTAAGGCTGCCCGCCTGCTTCGGGACCTCTTGTCCTTCGGCGTGGATGTCGCCGCGATCCAAGAGACTCACTTTGTTTGCAAGGTCGATGCTTGTGTGCTGTCTAACGACTTTGTCGTCTATTCAGCATATGGGAACCGGCTGGCCAGAGGAGTGTCTTTGCTGGTCAAGCGTACCCTGGACGCGAAGGTGGATCTTGTCCATGTCGGTGCCGAGGGCCGGCTGATCGTGGCCGATATTGCAGTGAAAAGCAATGCGTTTCGTCTGGTTGCGGTTTATGCGCCCAACGACCAGGAGGAGCGCGTCTCGTTTTTTCGGCGGTTGGAGCCCTTCCTGGTGGATTCCAAGCGACTCGTCTTAGTGGGGGACTGGAATGCCATCCTGGACCCCAAGTTGGATAGAGGGCGGGGAGCTAGAGGGAAGGAACGTGATCGTAGCTTGGTCGATCTCATCGAGGACTTCGGTCTAGTCGATAGATACCGGGCCGATCACAAGGGCGGGAGAATGTGGACGTGGGCTAATAGTTGGCCTTCTACCAAGGTGGCTAGCTACCTTGATAGAATGTTAGTTCGTGAAGCCGAACTAGATTTCTTAGATTGTCCCACGTTCCACTGGCTAGGTTACTCGGACCACAAACTCGTTTGTGCCCGGGTAAATTTAGAAAATAGGGTTAGAATGGCTGGTTACTGGAAGTTCAACGTGTCCTTACTGGACAGGCGGGACTTCCGGCGCCAGCTAATTAACTTAGTGCAGCGGGCGTTAACTGGGGGAGTCATCGGGAATAAGTGGTGGGATAACCTTAAGGATAGTATTAGGTCTTTCACCACTCAGTTCAGCATTCGGCTCAAACTAGATAAGGCTGACAAGGTGAAGACACTTAGAGCTAACTACTCCCGGGCGGTGGCTGGTGGGGATCCCCTAGAGATAGCCATAGCTAAGGAGGCCGTGGACCGGTCGAATAGCGATCGTTACATGGGCCAGGTAGTTAGACATAAGTTAAGCAAGATGTCTTCCGAAGCTGTGAATATGGGCGCAGAACTGCGCAAGGAAGAAATTCGCCGCGGAGGCGACCGGTACATTCGAGAGGTTCGCAACCCGGAGGGACACACTCTGCGGTCGACTGACGACATGTGCGAGGCGTTTCGGCGGCATTTCGAGATCCTGTTTACCAAGGAGCCCGGTCTCCGTGATGAGGAGTTTCGCAGCTATTTGGCTGACTTCCCCCGGCTTTTGCCGGCTGATGCAGCTAGCTGCGAGGGAGAGATTACGGAGGGCGAAGTCTACGCGGCGCTGAAGAAGGTCGGCAGTGGCAAATCGCCGGGTCTCGATGGTTTGCCCTATGAATTGTACTTGAGGCTGTCGCACATCTTTGTCCCGATTTTGACTGTCGTGTTCAACAACTGGTTCCGGCAGGGGTCCATCCCCAAACGGTTCACCAGGGGTGTGATCACGCTGTTGAGAAAAGGCAAGGGTGTGGGGGAGGGAGCTAGAGGGTTACCGGCCCATAACTCTGCTAAACACAGAGTTAAAGATTTTGGCCAAGATCTTGCAAAATCGTTTGCAATTAGTTGCCGAGTCTCTGTTGGGACCTGAGCAGACTTGTGCTGTGAAGGGCCGAACAATTCAGAGCAACCTGCATCTGATACGCACGATCATAGAGGGGATAAAAGACGACGACGAAGCCGCGCTGATCCATTTAGATCAGTCCAAGGCATTTGATAGGGTTGACCATCGGTATCTGGCGGCTGTCCTGCAGGCAGCTGGATTCGAAACCAACTTCCGCCGCTGGATTAGCCTCCTGTATCAATCCCCGACGGCTGTGGTACAGGTGAACGGAAAGTTGTCGGGCGTTCTGGCGCTGTCTAGGTCGGTCCGACAGGGTTGTCCACTGTCGCCCCTACTTTATGCTTTGGCGTTGGAGCCCCTCCTTCGCCGGCTAAGGGACAGGGCGTGCAGTCCGGCCCTACGTGGAATCGCTGTCCCTGGTGGTGCTCGAGCCAGGGTTTCCGCGTACGCCGATGACGTCACTACTTTCGTGTCCTCCCGCAGGGACATCGAGGTGGTACAGAAGGCGCTTGAACGGTACGAACAGGTGACAGGGGCCAAGATTAACCGCAACAAGTCGTCCGGCTTGCGGTTAGGCGCCTGGAAGGGTCTGACCCTCCCGGGGCCCTTCGACTGGACGGACGGCCCGGTCTGCATTCTTGGAGTGTGGTTCGGGCCCGACCTACAGTTGGAGAAAAATTGGTCTGAAGTACTGGCAAAGGTAGGCGCGTCGGCCAAGATTTGGCGCCGAAGGAGGTTGTCCTTAAAGGGTATGGCTGAGGCGTGTGCTACATACGTCTTTCCCATCATCCTTTACCAGTTGTCAGTACTTCCACTTTGTAAACGGCATAAGAAGGCGATCGAGCGTTTGCTATTCTCCATTTTATGGAGAGGACGCAAACACTATGTCGACAAACGTGTCTGTTACCAACGTCCGTGTCATGGGGGCCTGGGAATGCCATACCTGATGGGCCATAAGGTTGCGTCAAGGTTGGTTTTTCTCAGGCGAGCGATTTCCGAAGACTCATTGCTTAGGGGGATAGTGAGGGACATGTTCCCTAGACTTACTATCACTCCCCCCATCTTGAGGCGGTGCCGTAAGCCTCGAGAGCGATCGAGTTTTCTCCTCGAATGTCTGGCGGCCCTGCGGGCCATTCCACGGTCCAGTGACCTTTCACGGCCTAGGAGAGTCTTCTATCGTGGGTTAGTGGAGGGCGTCGCAAAGGATTCACTACGTGATGTGCTGCGCTTGTCGGAGGACGAGTTTCGCTCGTTCTGGTCTTGGGCGCCAGGGAGTGATTATCTCAACAACTCTGAGTTTTCGCTTACCTGGCGATTAGCTCGGAATCGCTTGCCTCTCAATGACATGGCCTTCATATGGGGCCTGGCGGATTTGCCAGATTGTGAACGCTGCAACCTTGGCTTGGAAGAAACGGCTTCGCACGCCTTCTACCATTGTTCGCGGGTTCGCCCTCTATGGGACCGGGTCGGCGAGTTGACTGCTCGTATCGAGCCGCGAGAGCTTGTGCTCATTGATCGTGCATTCGCCTGTGATAATGTGTCGCCCCCGTTCTCTGGGATGAAGCGTATGGTGTTTCTGTCGCTGCTAGCCACGGCTCGAATGGTGATTTGGACGACGCGAATGGAGGAAGTCTTGCGAGGTCGGCGCCTTTCACATCAGGATCTGATCTGTTATTTTGAGCATCAGCTCAAAATAAAGATTAGAACTGATTGGAAACGTTTGACTTCGACAGACTTTAGCAAAAGGTGGGTAAATGTGGCGAGCCTGGTTCGCTTGAACGGGGCTAATCTTGATTTTCTCTTTTAGATCTGCTGGTTACATCGGGGTGGATTCCTCTGGAACCCTCCCCTGGTTAAGCTAGTTCTCTCTTGTGTACCTAGTTAAAGTGAATGAATGTGTTCCTAGCCTGTACCCGGCTTTCTCTTTTGTTATGATCCATGTCGAGATTCCCAATCTCCCCAGTTTGTTTTGGTCTCCGTTTATCTCGGCTGGTTCAGCCTTTTATTGTCCCATTCCGCTAATTTTTTACCCCCCTCTCCACTCCCTTAGCGAGTGTGCTTCTTGATTTCGCCGGTTGGCGGAATACAGCGGCCACTCTGTTTTCTGGGATGGACGGTTCTTACTAACATTGATTATTATTTTCGTTAAGAAAAAAATTTTTGTTGTATTTTTAGTTTATTTTTGGGTTCATCCCCCTCCCATCATTTCATTTTTCATTAAATATTTTACATTATATTGTATATATTATATTGTACATAAATACATTTTTATTGTCATGGGTTAATTTCCCCACTTTTTAGGTGTCCCTTGTAAGTTTCTGGCATTGTGGTGTAAGAAGGATTGGGAGTAGATGGATGGGTTCTTTTGGTGACTGTGCAAATTGTAACGAGTGAATGGGTCGTGATAGTGTTTAGCTAGGTATAGGATAGTTAAGTGAGAACCAACCTCTCCCCCTCCCCTTTTAGGCCTTGTGCCATAATTTTGTATTTTATACAAAATAAATTCAGCCCTGACGAGCCGTTGCTCGAAACAGAGTCGCCGTCGTCTTTTTGATTTATTGCAAATTGGATTATCTACGTATTTTGTTACCCGAAGTTTTGTGAAACTGTGAGTACGTGTTCTGTTACTTGTTTTTGTTCTGTCTTCGTCGCGCGTTTTGAACTTTTGTTGGATTTTTGTATTTTGTGAGGGGGGGCAAGTCAAGCTATGGCTTTGTCTCCCCAGCCCTCAACTTCTGATGCCGTGCCCGCGGTGACTCCCTCACCGACGGTATGGGTAAAGGCACCAGTGAAAAAAGACCCCAAGTATTACCTGCAAATGCAGGAAAAGTATAAAGACTTTATTTCCGATAACGAATTGATAGTGGTCCCGGAGGTGGTGAATGTTATCGCACCAAGGACGATCTCCCTGCTTACATCCGATGTCAAAACACGAAAATTCATCAGTGTAAGCAGGGAGAACATGGAAGAGGCTTTGAATGCCTTAAATATTGTACCCTGCGTACTGGCGAGAAGGTCCCGTGCTATGTGGGATGTCTTATTAAGCACAGAGACGGAAGCGAAGAATTTGGCCGGGAATACCCTGGAGGCCAAGGGTATCCAGATGCAAACGGAGTATCTGGGTACTCGAAAAACAAAAGTTACCATACATGGAGTGCCGGTGGACATTGCGTGTGACCATATTGGAGCATTTTTTGCTCAATTTGGAGCTGTTGAGGAGGTGGCGAGGGTAAATAGTAAGGCCGGTGTAGCCACGGAAGACATAAACGTGAGCATAGTGGTGGACAGGCCAAATTTTTTAAAAGTCCCCGATGTACTGCTGTGCCGTGGCCGGAAGCTTTTTGTTGTGGTGGAAGGGAGGAGGCCGCACTGCTGGGCGTGTGGTCTAGCCGGACACACATTCAAAATGTGTCCGGCAAGGAAGCCGCAAGAGACACAGGTGACACCGGAAGCACCGCCGGTGTCAAAGACAATAGTTTCGCCGGAGAAGAAAACCGAACCCAAAAGCAGTGAATGGACGGAGGTGGTTAGGAGGGGGAAGAAAGTTGCTTCCCCTCCTCCGCAACATGAAAAATCTCCGTCCCCCGAAAAGAAGCCTCGCAAGGAGGCAAAGCAACAACAACAGCAGCAGCAGCAGGAATCTCGACGACAGCAACAACAACAACAACAAAATGAACCGCAGGAGCAGCAACCGGATGAGCAGCAGCAGGGCATGGAAATGCCTCCTCCACGGTCGTCGTCATTGAAGAGAGCTCGGGAGGAGGAGGAAGCGATTACAACAAAGAAAGGAAAGAAGGAGGAGCGTGGCAGAGTGGAGCGGATCACAGATACCCCTAGAACCCAATCCGCCCCTGCATCACCTATCAGAACTGTCACTGTTGAGGGGAGGAGTTATTCTGCCTCCCCAGTGAGACACATACCTTCTCCTTCCCCTACACCTCCCACACCCTCCTCCCAATCAGCACCTTCCTCCCCGAAATCTGAACATCCCTCCCCGAATCCTGAAAAACCCTCCCCGAAACGGGAGAAAAACAAAAAGAACACTTTTTGCAAACAAGATATTTGCAAAGTTGACAGACAGGCCTTGGAGAGGGACCTTTCTTCTCAGAAGAGGGCCCTCCTAAGGCCTTTATTCAAATTGAAATCCATTGATGGAAAGTCCATCGAGGACCCTGCCAATTTCCCAGGCGCCCCCGGGGTACTGACTCTAATCAGAAATTCCGGGGGTAGTAGAACAAAAGCCTGGGAATTTGTGCAGGGGGCTGTCGAGGCCTTTCCGGAAATTAAAATGGCCCAAACGGGCACTAAATATCTCCAGCGGCTTTCGCATTTTTGTGCTGGGAGGGTCCCCGTCATCCTCCACCCATCTTTATATAGGGCGGTAAAACTTACCTTTCCCACGGACGTCGGCGGCATTGTCCAGGACGGACGAATTACGTCCGATATTGGCACAGGCAACCTTGGACAATCCGTCGGGGTCCCTACTCCCATTGATTTTCGCTCCGTATGTGACCAGAAGTAATTTTCTGCTTTCTCTTTACAGGTCTAAATGATGTCAATTAAGTTAGCCAGTATGAACGTGAAGGGCCTTAGGGATCGGAGTAAGGCTGCCCGCCTGCTTCGGGACCTCTTGTCCTTCGGCGTGGATGTCGCCGCGATCCAAGAGACTCACTTTGTTTGCAAGGTCGATGCTTGTGTGCTGTCTAACGACTTTGTCGTCTATTCAGCATATGGGAACCGGCTGGCCAGAGGAGTGTCTTTGCTGGTCAAGCGTACCCTGGACGCGAAGGTGGATCTTGTCCATGTCGGTGCCGAGGGCCGGCTGATCGTGGCCGATATTGCAGTGAAAAGCAATGCGTTTCGTCTGGTTGCGGTTTATGCGCCCAACGACCAGGAGGAGCGCGTCTCGTTTTTTCGGCGGTTGGAGCCCTTCCTGGTGGATTCCAAGCGACTCGTCTTAGTGGGGGACTGGAATGCCATCCTGGACCCCAAGTTGGATAGAGGGCGGGGAGCTAGAGGGAAGGAACGTGATCGTAGCTTGGTCGATCTCATCGAGGACTTCGGTCTAGTCGATAGATACCGGGCCGATCACAAGGGCGGGAGAATGTGGACGTGGGCTAATAGCTGGCCTTCTACCAAGGTGGCTAGCTACCTTGATAGAATGTTAGTTCGTGAAGCCGAACTAGATTTCTTAGATTGTCCCACGTTCCACTGGCTAGGTTACTCGGACCACAAACTCGTTTGTGCCCGGGTAAATTTAGAAAATAGGGTTAGAATGGCTGGTTACTGGAAGTTCAACGTGTCCTTACTGGACAGGCGGGACTTCCGGCGCCAGCTAATTAACTTAGTGCAGCGGGCGTTAACTGGGGGAGTCATCGGGAATAAGTGGTGGGATAACCTTAAGGATAGTATTAGGTCTTTCACCACTCAGTTCAGCATTCGGCTCAAACTAGATAAGGCTGACAAGGTGAAGACACTTAGAGCTAACTACTCCCGGGCGGTGGCTGGTGGGGATCCCCTAGAGATAGCCATAGCTAAGGAGGCCGTGGACCGGTCGAATAGCGATCGTTACATGGGCCAGGTAGTTAGACATAAGTTAAGCAAGATGTCTTCCGAAGCTGTGAATATGGGCGCAGAACTGCGCAAGGAAGAAATTCGCCGCGGAGGCGACCGGTACATTCGAGAGGTTCGCAACCCGGAGGGACACACTCTGCGGTCGACTGACGACATGTGCGAGGCGTTTCGGCGGCATTTCGAGATCCTGTTTACCAAGGAGCCCGGTCTCCGTGATGAGGAGTTTCGCAGCTATTTGGCTGACTTCCCCCGGCTTTTGCCGGCTGATGCAGCTAGCTGCGAGGGAGAGATTACGGAGGGCGAAGTCTACGCGGCGCTGAAGAAGGTCGGCAGTGGCAAATCGCCGGGTCTCGATGGTTTGCCCTATGAATTGTACTTGAGGCTGTCGCACATCTTTGTCCCGATTTTGACTGTCGTGTTCAACAACTGGTTCCGGCAGGGGTCCATCCCCAAACGGTTCACCAGGGGTGTGATCACGCTGTTGAGAAAAAGGCAAGGGTGTGGGGAGGGAGCTAGAGGGTTACCGGCCCATAACTCTGCTAAACACAGAGTTAAAGATTTTGGCCAAGATCTTGCAAAATCGTTTGCAATTAGTTGCCGAGTCTCTGTTGGGACCTGAGCAGACTTGTGCTGTGAAGGGCCGAACAATTCAGAGCAACCTGCATCTGATACGCACGATCATAGAGGGGATAAAAGACGACGACGAAGCCGCGCTGATCCATTTAGATCAGTCCAAGGCATTTGATAGGGTTGACCATCGGTATCTGGCGGCTGTCCTGCAGGCAGCTGGATTCGAAACCAACTTCCGCCGCTGGATTAGCCTCCTGTATCAATCCCCGACGGCTGTGGTACAGGTGAACGGAAAGTTGTCGGGCGTTCTGGCGCTGTCTAGGTCGGTCCGACAGGGTTGTCCACTGTCGCCCCTACTTTATGCTTTGGCGTTGGAGCCCCTCCTTCGCCGGCTAAGGGACAGGGCGTGCAGTCCGGCCCTACGTGGAATCGCTGTCCCTGGTGGTGCTCGAGCCAGGGTTTCCGCGTACGCCGATGACGTCACTACTTTCGTGTCCTCCCGCAGGGACATCGAGGTGGTACAGAAGGCGCTTGAACGGTACGAACAGGTGACAGGGGCCAAGATTAACCGCAACAAGTCGTCCGGCTTGCGGTTAGGCGCCTGGAAGGGTCTGACCCTCCCGGGGCCCTTCGACTGGACGGACGGCCCGGTCTGCATTCTTGGAGTGTGGTTCGGGCCCGACCTACAGTTGGAGAAAAATTGGTCTGAAGTACTGGCAAAGGTAGGCGCGTCGGCCAAGATTTGGCGCCGAAGGAGGTTGTCCTTAAAGGGTATGGCTGAGGCGTGTGCTACATACGTCTTTCCCATCATCCTTTACCAGTTGTCAGTACTTCCACTTTGTAAACGGCATAAGAAGGCGATCGAGCGTTTGCTATTCTCCATTTTATGGAGAGGACGCAAACACTATGTCGACAAACGTGTCTGTTACCAACGTCCGTGTCATGGGGGCCTGGGAATGCCATACCTGATGGGCCATAAGGTTGCGTCGAGGTTGGTTTTTCTCAGGCGAGCGATTTCCGAAGACTCATTGCTTAGGGGGATAGTGAGGGACATGTTCCCTAGACTTACTATCACTCCCCCCATCTTGAGGCGGTGCCGTAAGCCTCGAGAGCGATCGAGTTTTCTCCTCGAATGTCTGGCGGCCCTGCGGGCCATTCCACGGTCCAGTGACCTTTCACGGCCTAGGAGAGTCTTCTATCGTGGGTTAGTGGAGGGCGTCGCAAAGGATTCACTACGTGATGTGCTGCGCTTGTCGGAGGACGAGTTTCGCTCGTTCTGGTCTTGGGCGCCAGGGAGTGATTATCTCAACAACTCTGAGTTTTCGCTCACCTGGCGATTAGCTCGGAATCGCTTGCCTCTCAATGACATGGCCTTCATATGGGGCCTGGCGGATTTGCCAGATTGTGAACGCTGCAACCTTGGCTTGGAAGAAACGGCTTCGCACGCCTTCTACCATTGTTCGCGGGTTCGCCCTCTATGGGACCGGGTCGGCGAGTTGACTGCTCGTATCGAGCCGCGAGAGCTTGTGCTCATTGATCGTGCATTCGCCTGTGATAATGTGTCGCCCCCGTTCTCTGGGATGAAGCGTATGGTGTTTCTGTCGCTGCTAGCCACGGCTCGAATGGTGATTTGGACGACGCGATTGGAGGAAGTCTTGCGAGGTCAGCGTCTTTCACATCAGGATCTGATCTGTTATTTTGAGCATCAGCTCAAAATAAAGATTAGAACTGATTGGAAACGTTTGACTTCGACAGACTTTAGCAAAAGGTGGGTAAATGTGGCGAGCCTGGTTCGTTTGAACGGGGCTAATCTTGATTTTCTCTTTTAGATCTGCTGGTTACATCGGGGTGGATTCCTCTGGAACCCTCCCCTGGTTAAGCTAGTTCTCTCTTGTGTACCTAGTTAAAGTGAATGAATGTGTTCCTAGCCTGTACCCGGCTTTCTCTTTTGTTATAATCCATGCCGAGATTCCCAACCTCCCCAGTTTGTTTTGGTCTCTTTTTATCTCGGCTGGTTCAGCCTCTTATTGTCCCTTTCCGCTAATTTTTTACCCCCCTCCCCACTCCCTTAGCGAGTGTGCTTCTTGATTTCGCCATTGGGCGGAATACAGCGGCCACTCTTTTTTCTGGGATGGTCGGTTCTTACTAACATTGATTATTATTTTAGTTCAAAATTTGTTGTATTTTTAGTTTATTTTTGGGTTCATCCCCCTCCCATCATTTCATTTTTCATTAAATATTTTACATTATATTGTATATATTATATTGTATATAAATACATTTTTATTGTCACGGGTTAATTTCCCCACTTTTTAGGTGTCCCTTGTAAGTTTCTGGCATTGTGGTGTACGAAGGATTGGGAGTAGATGGATGGGTTCTTTTGGTGACTGTGCAAATTGTAACGAGTGAATGGGTCGTGATAGTGTTTAGCTAGGTATAGGATAGTTAAGTGAGAACCAACCTCTCCCCCTCCCCTTTTAGGCCTTGTGCCATAATTTTGTAAATTTTACAAAATAAATAGTGCCCTGACGAGCCGTTGCTCGAAACAGAGTCGCCGTCGTCTTTTTGATTTATTGCAAATTGGATTATCTACGTATTTTGTTACCCGAAGTTTTGTGAAACTGTGAGTACGTGTTCTGTTACTTGTTTTTGTTCTGTCTTCGTCGCGCGTTTTGAACTTTTGTTGGATTTTTGTGTTTTGTGAGGGGGGGCAAGTCAAGCTATGGCTTTGTCTCCCCAGCCCTCAACTTCTGACGCTGTGCCCACGGTGGCTCCCTCACCAACAGTATGGGTAAAGGCACCAGTGAATAAAGACTGTAACTATTACCTGCAAATGCAGGAGAAATATAAAGACTTCATTTCCGACAATGAATTAATAGTGGTCCCGGAGGTGGTGAATGTTATCGCACCAAGGACAATCTCCCTGCTGACATCTGAGGTCAAAACACGAAAATTTATTAGTGTAAGCAGGGAGAACATGGAAGAGGCTTTAAAAGCCTTAAATATTGTGCCCTGTGTCCTGGCGAGAAGGTCCCGTGCTATGTGGGATGTTTTATTGAGCTCGGAGACAGAAGCAAAGAATTTGGCCGGGAATACCTTGGAGGCCAAGGGTATCCAGATGCAGACAGAGTATCTGGGTACTCGAAAAACAAAGATAACGGTTCATGGTGTGCCAGTCGAAATTTCTTGTGACCATATGGGAGCATTTTTTGCTCAATTTGGAGCGGTGGAGGAGGTCGCAAGGATAAATAGTAAGGCCGGTGTGGCCACAGAGGACGTCAACGTCAGCTTGGTCGTGGACAGGCCGAACTTTGTGAAAGTCCCGGATATTTTATTGTGCCGTGGCCGGAAACTTTTTGTTGTGGTAGAAGGGAGGAGGCCGCACTGCTGGGCGTGTGGTCTGGCCGGACACACATTCAAAATGTGTCCGGCAAGGAAACCGCAAGAGAAGGAGGTGACACAGGAAACACCGCCGGTGTCAAAGGCAGCTGTTGTCCCTGAAAAGAAATCCCAGCCAAAAAGTGGCGAATGGACGGAGGTGGTTAGGAGGGGCAAGAAAGTTGCTTCCCCTCCTCCACAACATGAAAAATCTCCGTCCCCAGAAAAGAAGAAGCCCCGCAAGGAGGCAAAGCAACAACAGCAGCAGCAGGAGTCTCGACAGCAGGAACAGAAAGAACAACAACAACAACGCAAAGAACAACAGAAAGAACAACAGCAACAACGCAAAGAACAACAACAACAAGAACAACAACAACCACAAGAAATGGAGCAGGAAATGCCTCCCCCCCGTTCCTCGTCGTTGAAGAGAGGACGGGAGGAGGATGAGGAGGTGTCCCAAAAAAAGGGAAAGAAGGAACTGAATGAACGAGGCAGGGCGGAGAGGGTAAAGGAAATTACCAGAACCCAATCCGCCCCTACATCACCCACCAGAACTGTGTCTCTTGAGGGGAGGAGTAAGTCCACCTCCCCGATAAGAAAAATAACTTCTCCTTCCCCCACACCTCCCACACCCTCTCCCCAATCAGAAACTTCATCCCCTATACTTAGCCAGCCCCCCCCCCGGATCCAGACAAATCCTCCCCGAAAAAGGGGAAAAAGAAAAGGAACATTTACGCAACAAAAGATGTCTGCCAAATTGACAAACAGGCCTTGGAGAGGGACCTTTCTACTCAGAAGAAGACCCTCCTAAGGCCTTTATTCAAATTAAAGACAATAGAGGGAAAGTCCGTCGAGGACCCTGCCAATTTCCCAGGCGCCCCCGGGGTACTGACTCTAATCAGAAATTCCGGGGGTAGTAGAACAAAGGCCTGGGAATTTGTGCAGGGGGCCGTTGAGGCTTTCCCGGATATAAAAATGGCCCAAACGGGCACTAAATATCTTCAAAGGCTTTCGCACTTTTGTGCTGGGAGGGTCCCCGTCATCCTCCACCCATCTTTATATAGGGCTTTAAAGCTAACCTTCCCTACGGACGTCGGCGGCATTGTCCAGGACGGACGAATTACGTCCGATATTGGCACAGGCAACCTTGGACAATCCGTCGGGGTCCCTACTCCCATTGATTTTCGCTCCGTATGTGACCAGAAGTAATTTTCTGCTTTCTTTTTCAGGTCTAAACGATGTCAATTAAGTTAGCCAGTATGAACGTGAAGGGCCTTAGGGATCGGAGTAAGGCTGCCCGCCTGCTTCGGGACCTCTTGTCCTTCGGCGTGGATGTCGCCGCGATCCAAGAGACTCACTTTGTTTGCAAGGTCGATGCTTGTGTGCTGTCTAACGACTTTGTCGTCTATTCAGCATATGGGAACCGGCTGGCCAGAGGAGTGTCTTTGCTGGTCAAGCGTACCCTGGACGCGAAGGTGGATCTTGTCCATGTCGGTGCCGAGGGCCGGCTGATCGTGGCCGATATTGCAGTGAAAAGCAATGCGTTTCGTCTGGTTGCGGTTTATGCGCCCAACGACCAGGAGGAGCGCGTCTCGTTTTTTCGGCGGTTGGGGCCCTTCCTGGTGGATTCCAAGCGACTCGTCTTAGTGGGGGACTGGAATGCCATCCTGAACCCCAAGTTGGATAGAGGGCGGGGAGCTAGAGGGAAGGAACGTGATCGTAGCTTGGTCGATCTTATCGAGGACTTCGGTCTTGTCGATAGATACCGGGCCGATCACAAGGGCGGGAGAATGTGGACGTGGGCTAATAGTTGGCCTTCTACCAAGGTGGCTAGCTACCTTGATAGAATGTTAGTTCGTGAAGCCGAACTAGATTTCTTAGATTGTCCCACGTTCCACTGGCTAGGTTACTCGGACCACAAACTCGTTTGTGCCCGGGTAAATTTAGAAAATAGGGTTAGAATGGCTGGTTACTGGAAGTTCAACGTGTCCTTACTGGACAGGCGGGACTTCCGGCGCCAGCTAATTAACTTAGTGCAGCGGGCGTTAACTGGGGGAGTCATCGGGAATAAGTGGTGGGATAACCTTAAGGATAGTATTAGGTCTTTCACCACTCAGTTCAGCATTCGGCTCAAACTAGATAAGGCTGACAAGGTGAAGACACTTAGATCTAATTACTCCCGGGCGGTGGCTGGTGGGGATCCCCTAGAGATAGCCATAGCTAAGGAGGCCGTGGACCGGTCGAATAGCGATCGTTACATGGGCCAGGTAGTTAGACATAAGTTAAGCAAGATGTCTTCCGAAGCTGTGAATATGGGCGCAGAACTGCGCAAGGAAGAAATTCGCCGCGGAGGCGACCGGTACATTCGAGAGGTTCGCAACCCGGAGGGACACACTCTGCGGTCGACTGACGACATGTGCGAGGCGTTTCGGCGGCATTTCGAGATCCTGTTTACCAAGGAGCCCGGTCTCCGTGATGAGGAGTTTCGCAGCTATTTGGCTGACTTCCCCCGGCTTTTGCCGGCTGATGCAGCTAGCTGCGAGGGAGAGATTACGGAGGGCGAAGTCTACGCGGCGCTGAAGAAGGTCGGCAGTGGCAAATCGCCGGGTCTCGATGGTTTGCCCTATGAATTGTACTTGAGGCTGTCGCACATCTTTGTCCCGATTTTGACTGTCGTGTTCAACAACTGGTTCCGGCAGGGGTCCATCCCCAAACGGTTCACCAGGGGTGTGATCACGCTGTTGAGAAAAGGCAAGGGTGTGGGGAGGGAGCTAGAGGGTTACCGGCCCATAACTCTGCTAAACACAGAGTTAAAGATTTTGGCCAAGATCTTGCAAAATCGTTTGCAATTAGTTGCCGAGTCTCTGTTGGGACCTGAGCAGACTTGTGCTGTGAAGGGCCGAACAATTCAGAGCAACCTGCATCTGATACGCACGATCATAGAGGGGATAAAAGACGACGACGAAGCCGCGCTGATCCATTTAGATCAGTCCAAGGCATTTGATGGGGTTGACCATCGGTATCTGGCGGCTGTCCTGCAGGCAGCTGGATTCGAAACCAACTTCCGCCGCTGGATTAGCCTCCTGTATCAATCCCCGACGGCTGTGGTACAGGTGAACGGAAAGTTGTCGGGCGTTCTGGCGCTGTCTAGGTCGGTCCGACAGGGTTGTCCACTGTCGCCCCTACTTTATGCTTTGGCGTTGGAGCCCCTCCTTCGCCGGCTAAGGGACAGGGCGTGCAGTCCGGCCCTACGTGGAATCGCTGTCCCTGGTGGTGCTCGAGCCAGGGTTTCCGCGTACGCCGATGACGTCACTACTTTCGTGTCCTCCCGCAGGGACATCGAGGTGGTACAGAAGGCGCTTGAACGGTACGAACAGGTGACAGGGGCCAAGATTAACCGCAACAAGTCGTCCGGCTTGCGGTTAGGCGCCTGGAAGGGTCTGACCCTCCCGGGGCCCTTCGACTGGACGGACGGCCCGGTCTGCATTCTTGGAGTGTGGTTCGGGCCCGACCTACAGTTGGAGAAAAATTGGTCTGAAGTACTGGCAAAGGTAGGCGCGTCGGCCAAGATTTGGCGCCGAAGGAGGTTGTCCTTAAAGGGTATGGCTGAGGCGTGTGCTACATACGTCTTTCCCATCATCCTTTACCAGTTGTCAGTACTTCCACTTTGTAAACGGCATAAGAAGGCGATCGAGCGTTTGCTATTCTCCATTTTATGGAGAGGACGCAAACACTATGTCGACAAACGTGTCTGTTACCAACGTCCGTGTCATGGGGGCCTGGGAATGCCATACCTGATGGGCCATAAGGTTGCGTCGAGGTTGGTTTTTCTCAGGCGAGCGATTTCCGAAGACTCATTGCTTAGGGGGATAGTGAGGGACATGTTCCCTAGACTTACTATCACTCCCCCCATCTTGAGGCGGTGCCGTAAGCCTCGAGAGCGATCGAGTTTTCTCCTCGAATGTCTGGCGGCCCTGCGGGCCATTCCACGGTCCAGTGACCTTTCACGGCCTAGGAGAGTCTTCTATCGTGGGTTAGTGGAGGGCGTCGCAAAGGATTCACTACGTGATGTGCTGCGCTTGTCGGAGGACGAGTTTCGCTCGTTCTGGTCTTGGGCGCCAGGGAGTGATTATCTCAACAACTCTGAGTTTTCGCTCACCTGGCGATTAGCTCGGAATCGCTTGCCTCTCAATGACATGGCCTTCATATGGGGCCTGGCGGATTTGCCAGATTGTGAACGCTGCAACCTTGGCTTGGAAGAAACGGCTTCGCACGCCTTCTACCATTGTTCGCGGGTTCGCCCTCTATGGGACCGGGTCGGCGAGTTGACTGCTCGTATCGAGCCGCGAGAGCTTGTGCTCATTGATCGTGCATTCGCCTGTGATAATGTGTCGCCCCCGTTCTCTGGGATGAAGCGTATGGTGTTTCTGTCGCTGCTAGCCACGGCTCGAATGGTGATTTGGACGACGCGATTGGAGGAAGTCTTGCGAGGTCAGCGTCTTTCACATCAGGATCTGATCTGTTATTTTGAGCATCAGCTCAAAATAAAGATTAGAACTGATTGGAAACGTTTGACTTCGACAGACTTTAGCAAAAGGTGGGTAAATGTGGCGAGCCTGGTTCGTTTGAACGGGGCTAATCTTGATTTTCTCTTTTAGATCTGCTGGTTACATCGGGGTGGATTCCTCTGGAACCCTCCCCTGGTTAAGCTAGTTCTCTCTTGTGTACCTAGTTAAAGTGAATGAATGTGTTCCTAGCCTGTACCCGGCTTTCTCTTTTGTTATAATCCATGCCGAGATTCCCAACCTCCCCAGTTTGTTTTGGTCTCTTTTTATCTCGGCTGGTTCAGCCTTTTATTGTCCCTTTCCGCTAATTTTTTACCCCCCTCCCCACTCCCTTAGCGAGTGTGCTTCTTGATTTCGCCATTGGGCGGAATACAGCGGCCACTCTTTTTTCTGGGATGGTCGGTTCTTACTAACATTGATTATTATTTTAGTTCAGAATTTGTTGTATTTTTAGTTTATTTTTGGGTTCATCCCCCTCCCATCATTGCATTTTCATTAAATATTTTACATTATATTGTATATATTATATTGTATATAAATACATTTTTATTGTCACGGGTTAATTTCCCCACTTTTTAGGTGTCCCTTGTAAGTTTCTGGCATTGTGGTGTACGAAGGATTGGGAGTAGATGGATGGGTTCTTTTGGTGACTGTGCAAATTGTAACGAGTGAATGGGTCGTGATAGTGTTTAGCTAGGTATAGGATAGTTAAGTGAGAACCAACCTCTCCCCCTCCCCTTTTAGGCCTTGTGCCATAATTTTGTAAATTTTACAAAATAAATAGTGCCCTGACGAGCCGTTGTGCGAAACCGCGGTAGGTCTTGGCGATCTTGCGATTTTTTTCGTATATATATATATATATATATATATATATGCAATTTGTTATATATATTATATTGTTTACATATTATATATGCGTGGTACTTATTTATAAGCGCTCAATATCAGTGCAGGGTTCGGTATATATATGTATATGTGTGCCGTTGCACACATACATACTTGTCGATTTCTCGTACGTACATATGTACATATGATGGGTTCTGTGTGAAACTATGGTCGGTAAGAATTGCTATTATATACATATATATACCGAACCACGTACGATTCGCATGTGTATGTTTATGCAAGCCTCAGTGACCGAACGCGCGCGCGCTCGCGCGTGTGTGTCCTTGCGCGCGTTGATGGGTGTAAAAATGTATATATATATATATGTCTGCGTCTGTCATGACGACAGATTTCCCCCATTTCCACAAAAATACACGAATATAACCAATTTAAAAAAAAAAATTAATCAGTTTGTCTGACGATCGCAAAAGCGTGAAACCCACGATTACAAACTCACACCTATCTATATGAATATATATATATATATACTACCGGGCATAATTATTAGGCCACCCCAGTTTTTTAAAAGAAATTATGTATTTCATACTATTTTGAAGTGGATAAATGAAAATAGAATGGTTCTTTTGTTATTATTACTTTGCAAAATTTTACAAGGCAAGGAAGCAAAGATGAACTCGTCCAAATCACCCTAAATTCTTTTCACTCTTTCATTGATGAAACTGCAATATAGGTAATTATTAAATATTTATAAATTCATTTTATGCACATGTTATTGTACAGTATTAACAAAAGAACCATTCTATTTTCATTTACAATTATTCACTTGACAATAAATACTAAAAAATAGTATGAAATACATCATTTTTTTAAAACACTGGGGTGGCCTAATAATTATGACCGGTAGTATATATATATATAGTGTGATAAGTAAACTATCGCTATCTTATAATTTTTATTTCACGCATGTTTATTTATTTTTGTTTTATTTATTGTTTATTTTTTATTTTACCTACTTGACAGTATAGCAGGGTCATTTGAGCACCTCTGAGATAAAAAGAACACAATGACTCAATTCACTTTGCAAAAAATTTGAAAACTGCATGCTGTACTGCTTGGCATTCGCACCGGAAGCTTCAATACGAACATTTCAGAGTATTTGGGTGTGAATTTGAGGACAGTGCAGAGGATTTGGAAAGAGTTAGATGATTCTAATGATGATTACGAAGGTGTTTGAAGGGATCACTAATGATGGTGACGTTATGCCTACAATAATCTCACAGGGTCTGAGACTCAACACGGATACCTATATAAAGTGTTTTGAGGAAGTAGTGCTGGTCCAGGTCAAGAGAGTGGCTGCTGGAAGATCCGATGATATCTGACAATTGGACTCTGTGCCATGCCACAGAAGCAGGAGAATCCTGTGATGGCTTTCAGACAATTTCTTCTATATCACTCTAATAACTGGCTACTTAGTTCCCCAGACTGCAACTTCCTTGATTATTATGTGTAGGGGTACAGTTGAGCGAGAGACCAAGAAAATTTCTTTGTAGCACCTAAGATGAATTGGAGGCAAGGATTATGGCAGCATTTACCAATTTAAAGAAGGAGACTATCCAGATGAGTTTTTTTATAATCATATCGCCCCAAGCAAGGCATTTTACTGCCACTGTTTTTCAGGGGGTTACATAGGAGGAAAGTTATGCGAAAGAGTGATAGGTTATAGGGGGTGTCAGGAAGTGGATAAGAGAAGGATGACTGCGGCCTTAAAGTAAGGGATCAGTTTATATATTGAGTGTGATGCAGAATTGATCCCCCACTTTATATCCACATTATAATAGCATAGAATTTTTTTTTATAATCATATCGCCCCAAGCGGAGTGAAAGTATTTGTAGAAGAGACAAAGGAAAGCCACATTTCGCCGGTGAGAAATTGACTGTAGCTGAGGTGCTAGGTTGTAGGAGATTCTGAAACTGTCTGGAGGCCGTGGCTGAAGATGTCGATTTTATTGAATAAATTTACTCTTTAGTATTTCAATATAGTTTTGTGTAATTTTGGTAAATATAAGTGAAGATATATTTAAAATGTCAGTGATAGTTTTATTTTTGCATAATTTAGACGACAATTCATCCATCGCACCTTGTATATTTCTTTGTGAATTTCATTCTCTTGAGTTTCTCTTTATTTCCATGAGCAGAACAAGTTGTGATATTAATTTCTCTCTTTTTTTATTTTTTTTACCTATTTTCCATTGAATGATTCTTGCTGTGAGTCAAGTGTTGACAATTTCCATCCAATTGTTTATGTTCGCATGTATTTCTGTTTCCGTCATTGTTTCTCTTCTCCTTCAACTCAATTCCGAAAGTGAAGTGTCATTTTCGTTGGGGATTCGTTTTCCGAAGTTCACGTACGTTATATAAAAATAAAAGAACACCCAAATGTAATTAAATATTTCCAAGGAAAAAATTTATTTCTCGGCTGCTCACGTTGCTTCCTATTATCTTCTTTTAAATTTCTTTTCGTCGCTGTATTTCCTTTGCTTCTCAACATTTCTTTCTTTCCAATTTTTCTTTTTTCGTTCAGTTGTTCCTTTTTTTTTTCTGTCTGTCTTTCTTTCTTCATTTTCTTCATTTTCTTGTTTATGCACCTTGTCCCTTCATAGCGTAGGCGGTCATGGCTCTCCACAATATTCTGCCATTCTTAGCTCTTGGTCCTGGGTATAACAGTAAACTGCATCCGGCAGCAAGGCCTCTGATTAAGAGGTTGTGGGGAGCATGGAACCACCTCTTAACTGCTGTTGTTCCCAGGTCCACTCTGACCCGGAGTGGTATCACCTGTTATGGTCTCAGCTATGGGCAAATAGTTAACTTCCAAACTGGGGTAAAACAATATGAAAGTATAAAAATAGACTTATATTGAAAAATATATATTTTCTGAAGGAAAAATATTATATATATTTTTATATATAGACTTATATTGAAAAATATATATTTTTTGAAGGAAAAAATACCAGTAATACATTTTTTAATATAAAACTAGAATAATACTTCAGTTTTCTAAAATAAAAAAATTAAAAAACTAAATTTATTTTCATCAAAATCTGACTAAATCAATCTGCTCACTATAACTGAACATACCTTTAAAAAAAGCCCCACCTTTTTGGCGTTAAATAACCCATAGAGGCTGATGTGCCGTTAAACAAAACTCAAATTTTTAGCTCTTAGCAAATTTTCTCTTGTTGTTATCTCCCCTCAACTTTTTTCTGCCATCTTTTTACCCAAGTTCGCCGCGTAGGTTATGCGTTTTTTTACTGTCCTCTCTTGCCTTCAATTTTTCCTGTGTGTATCAGTTTTTCAAAGCACTCTTTCCTCATCATTTCATCAGTCTGCTCTTGATGTTAAATATAAGTTTCTTTTTGTTTCTTTTGTCGTTGCTCTCATATTTGGACCATTGTATCGTCAGCATCTTTCTGTAGAACCACATTTCTTTTTCTTCACGTCTTTAGTTCATCTCCATGGAGATTGTTCAGTATTCACTGATATATAGGAGGACTGAGTAGATTAAAAACGTCTAAAACGTTTTGAATATAACAATCAAGATGATCACGTTGAACCGAATAGCAAAGAACGTGTATGATAATTTTTCATCTAAAAAAAATCTGAGGAAAATTAAATCAAGATTAATAAATAGCAAACACCGTAGTGATAAAACGCAGAGAAAGAAAGAAATATGAGAATGAAAAGCGACACCTAGCGGACTTTTGTTTTGTAATGCTTCAGTCATTTAAGTGCCATACGTGATACACAGGATGTGCGTTGTGGCGCAGTGGATATCGGCTCGGAACGAGAACTCGGGGAACCGAGTTCGAATTCCAGTTGAATTCCTTTCATTCACTTACGCGCAAATACCCTTGGGAAAGGTATTAATCCATCTCTTCCCTCCAGTTATGGGTTAAATAATAGAACAGATTGGGTTCTATAGCCTTGGTCGGCAACCAGTCTACCGCAGAAAGCAATGGCAACCTACTGCGGGATAATCTTCTGCCCAGTCAGTCATGTCTCTTTCGAGACATGATCGCTAAGCGTGTATCGCGCATGGCACTTAACTGACTGACTGACGTGATACACGCGTTGGGCGATCATGTCTCGAAAGAGACATGACTGACTGGGCAGAAGATTATCCCGCAGTAGGTTGCCGTTGCTTTCTGCGGTAGACTGGTTGCCAACCAAGGGTATAGAACCCAATCCGTCCTATTATTTGACTCATACCTAGAGGGGGAAGAGATGTATGATATTATTAAGTAGTAATTCGTGAGGGATCTGTTTATTACTTCATAACAATATAAATCTGATCCCCCACTTTACGTCTAGAAGAAGCCTTAATCATGTTTTTAACTATTATATTCAGTCAGTCAGTTAAGTACCATTAGCGATAGGCGATCATGTCTCGAAAGAAACATGACTGACTGAGCAGAAAATTATCCCATAGTATGTTGCCATTACTTTCTGCGGTAGACTGGTTGCTAGCCAGGGCTATAGAACCCAATCTCTCCTACTATTTACCCCTCAACTGGAGGGAAGAGATGGTTTAATACCTTTTCCAAGGGTATTTATGCGTAAGTGAATGCAACGAATTCAAATGGAATTCGAACTCGGCTCCCCGATTTCTCGTTCCGAGTCGATATCCACTGCACCACAACACACATCCTTGTAATGCTTAGTAAAGCATTATTCAAACGTGCAAGTTGCTGGTTGCAGTAAGAATTTGCCCAGTTTCTAGACATTCGTCATTTTATTACTATACAAATCACAAGGGCCACTCAAGGTAGGGTATTAATGTGTGTATTGTATTAATGTAAGGAAAATCAAGATAACAGGATAGATAGTTCATTCTGCACTTGAAAAGGTGAAGATTTAATTAGCGAATAAAATTTCTGGCAGGGACGTTAGAAGTATAGAGTATAAAGTCGAGTTTAGAAGGAACCTGAAACCCAACCCTAAAGAGGAAACAAGGGATAAACCTCTACATCTCTCCAAAAGACCGGCAAAGAATGTGAAACGGAGGATGACCTAATCTATTTACTCTTATTGAAAAAAAGATAGATAAATGAAATGCTTTAAACCTTTTAAAATAAATAAATAGTTAATGAAATCTTGGAGTTAAGGCGGAGTCGTTAGAAGTGGAAACTTTAGGAGGAACTGGAAACCCCATCCTAAACAAGAAACAAAGGATAAACCTCTACACCTGTCCAAAAGACCGAGAAAGAGTGTGACACGGAGAATAACCTAATCAATTTACTCTAATTGAGAAAAAATAGATAAATTAAATGATTTAAACATTTTTAAATAAATAAATAGTTAATGTTAGAAGTAGAGACTTTAGGAGGAACCAGAATCCCAATCCTAAATAGGGAACAAGAGATAAACCTCTACTCCTGTTCAAATAAACAGGAAAGGAGACGTTATAAAGTTAAAGTAGGTTTTAGAAGGAACCTGAAACCCAATCCTAAACATGAAACGGGATAAACTTCTACTCCCGTTCAAAAGACCTTGGAAGAGTGTAAAACGGACAATGACCTTAGCTATCTACATTTATTAAGGGATAATAGATAAATGGAATAATTTAAATATTTTTGAATAAATAAATAGTTAGTAAGATGGAGTTTAGGCAGAGACATTAGAAGTATAGAGTTGAAGTAGACTTTAGAAGGAACCGGAAACCCAATTGGACAATAGGTGGACCTTTCTACTATTGAGGAAAAAATAAAATAAAATGAAAAATAAAATAGTAAATAAAATTTCAGGGTTTCGGTGGGGATGTTAAAAGTATAGAGTTGAAGTAGACTTTAGAAGGAATAGGAAACTCAATCCAAAGCAGGAAACAAGGGATAAATCTCTACTCTTGTTCAAAAAATTGAAGAGGTACATGAACCGGATGATAGGGAGATTTTATTCGGCTCTCCCTATTTCATTTTCTTCACTCTATTTTTTTATTGTCTTTTTTCATGGATTTTTCTTCTTTCACTTTTCTCTCCTTCATTATGATCACATTCTTTTTCTTCATCAATTTCTGTTTCTTCATTTCATTCTTCATCACATTGTTACGCTCTATTCCTCTCTCTTTCACCTTATTTACTTTTATTTAATTATTACATTCATTTTCATTTTTTTAGCTCATTCTTTTTTTTGTATTCACGTTTTTTCTTTCTTTGTTTCATTCATTCTCTATTTTTCTTTTTCTTCAAATTTTTCTCTTTCTTTGTTTCATACTGTGTTTCTTCATAAAATACTTTTTCTTTTTTTCTACATCACTCTTTTTCTTTCTTTCTTTTTAACACGTTCTCTCCTTTTCTTTCTTCGATACGTTCTTTCGTTTTATCTTTTTTCATCATTTTTTCATTCATTTATTTTTTCATTCCTATCTTTCTTTATCAATTTCTTTCTCTTTCTTTCCATCTATTCATCCACCTTTCTTTCCTCCTTAAAGTTTTCTTTATTCTTTCTTCTTTTATTTTAATGGTTCCTCATTTATTACAATACCCTATTTTCTGCCTTTGTTTCCTTTTTCAACCTTCCAACTCATAATGGCCGATTCTATTCTATTCCCATTTCAACTCTTAAACATTTCTTTCTTTCCCTTTTGCCACAAAAAATAGCTACCATCAGATAACATCTTTGTAGCACTTAAGTATGACATGTTGAAGATACTTCAATCTTAAGATACATTAAAATTGTCTATAAAAATACCAAACGAACTCAATATCTCGTTTGGCAATAAACGAATGTCTGGAGACATATTGATTGAAAATTGACCAAAAGGATTCGTGCAGTTAATGTCCAAATAATGATACTCTACTTACGAACGTCAATTCAGTCGAACGATGCATGGCAATTGAAAATTCTACTTGGTAACAATCTCCATTTGACCGAAGTCATTAAGAAATCCAGGTGAAAAATGTCATTTGGGAAAATAGCATTTAGGATTCTTGTTTAATGATGTACTTGTAAAATACGTAGATTTGTAAAATCTCTGAAAATGTTGATTTAAAATAAAAAGTCATTGTTTGTGGTTCACATTTGGGTATAACAAACTTGTTTGCGCCATAACTGGCGTTGGTGAGTATCGCTCTTCACTTGTTTTCCGTGAGACCTGGGAAAGAAACCACGCTATTCTCTCCATTATAAAAAAAATTCATATATATATATATATATATATATATATATATATATATATATATATACAGCACTGTGCAAAAGTATTAGGACAAGAACTATTATACCTTTCATGAAGCATGAAAATAAAGTTTAAAATCAACCCTGTCCTAACACTTTTGCACACTACCGATAGTGTGCAAAAGTATTAGGACAGGGGTGATTTTTCTAAAAACCTCACTAAAATTCAAATACAGGGTGAAAAGCCAAGTAAATTGCTAATAAATATTGGTTATTTAAAACTAAATGTAAAAGAAATGTATTAAAAAAAGAAATTATATTTAATTTTTTCTATTTTCTATTAAACATGTTATTTTGAAACTACTCATTATTCTATTATCCTTGGATATGACTGACTTTTTTTTATTCCCCCTTCTCGAATTGATAAATCTAATGTTACTTCGCAAGACACATTTTGGGAACAAACACAAACTGCTTGGGAGGAGATATCTTTAGATATATTGAAGAAACTTGTGATATCAATGCCTGACAGAATGAAGGCTGTGATGAAAGCAAAGGGCTATTATACTAAATACTAAATTTATTTTGTAACAAGTATTT
This sequence comes from Ascarosepion bandense, assembly GCA_037127315.1. Taxonomy (NCBI): domain Eukaryota; kingdom Metazoa; phylum Mollusca; class Cephalopoda; order Sepiida; family Sepiidae; genus Ascarosepion; species Ascarosepion bandense. Next base: position 242,161 of record JBBBDQ010001990.1, on the reverse strand, counting down.
TTTTTGTTAAAGCATTTCTTTAGTAAATCCAATAAATACTTTTATTAAATTCTTGTCCTAATATTTTGCACAGTACTATATATATATATATATATATATATATATATATAATCCATCTTGACAATAGTGTGGCAGGGTCGGCTCAGTTTATTCTCTTTGCTACCATTCATGAAAGCATATCGCGTGTTTGCTATTTAATTTTATGTTTTACAAGAATTATGTCATCGACTAGTGAAGAATATATATATATATATCCTCTGTGATAAGACTGTTGTGTATATCCTCTGTGATAAGACTGTTGTTTATATATATATATATATATATTCCATTTTTAAACGTGTTATTTCACTACCCAGCTTCCTAGCATGAGTGGTGTCTTCAGGCGATTTTTAATAACATATATTTAATATATATATAATATTTCCCTTCTTTTAGGCTCAGTTCTTGGAGTACATTGTTGTTTTTTTTCTCTTATGCCTTAATGTAAGATACTCTAAAGTAGGTACATCAATATATATGTTGCGGTCATTTTAATCTCGCACTTTTTCTTAAATATATACTAGCAGTATAGCCCGGCGTCGCTCGGGTGTAATGAAAGTTTTAAAACTAATCCATAGTCCTGGAGCTCAGACTCTTTGGACATTAGCATGAAAGACTAAAATGCAATAGTAGTTTCCAGTTAAAGCGAAACCGTAGACTGAAAGAAAAATGAATGGATGTAAGTCAAATTTTGATTTCCTGGTATCGATATCAAATAAGTTTTTTTCGTCGTCAACTGAATTTTGAAGGGTAAATAAGTCCTCTGAATAAATGACATCATGGCTGAGACTAAGAACTACAATTATACCTACTTAGAGCCAAACCCGAAGGAAAAACTAAAATAAAAGGGCTGAAAAAAATACAGACATACAAACAAACATCTTGCCTTATATATATATATATATAATGGATTCTCCCGTCGCGTTCAACGTATGAGGGTCCAACCTTTTTCCAGCAAGACAACCACACAGAGATTTGTTTATAGTGGTGAAGGCATTGTGTAGTACCATCCACACTTCTTGGAACTGCTGATAACAAACAATTGGTGCAGATGACTGCCACAAATCGCACGAACAGCAGACCTCAATTATTTAACCCATAATTGGAGGGAACGAACGGATTAATACCTTTCCCAAGGGTACCAGTGCGCAAGTGAATGCAGCGTGCTCGACTGAAATTGGAACTCGGCTCACCGATTTCCCCCTCCAAGCCGACATCCACCGCACCCCAACGCACATCCGTGAATGCTAACAGCACCTGGTATTCCCAAGTGGTCACCCACCTAAGTACTGACCAGGCTCAACGTTGCTTAACTTCGGTTAATATATATATATATATATATATATATTATCGATTTTCTGCACTATTGTAAGAACTGCAACCTTGAAACTTCTGAATATCGTTTCTTATGTCGTTGTCTATGAGTGTATCAAATTTGATTAAAATCGGACCACTCCTTCCGTAACCCGATTTTTTCGATTATTGACTTTCGATATTTATCAGGGGTACCTCGACACAAAACCTAGCTACGAACAGTCCCAGATGCCGTGAAAGGTTTGTTTAAAGTGTAGATTTATTGTTGTTGTTATTATAACTATTACTTGCTTTTTGTATAATATATAGAGTGTTCATAATGGTATTTATGTCGCTACACGTGTTTCGAGTCTAAAGTTAACTCTCTTCAGGCGAATAAACTTGTGACATCACATGTCGAGATTCGTTTGCTTTTCTGAGGGCCAATGTATCGTGCATAAATAAATAAGTCAGGTGGTTGTACGTCAGAAAGTTTATATGCGTGCGTGCGTGCTTTAAATTTCTTTTGTCGCCTTCGTTTCACGTAAAAGTTTTTTTCACTGATTTGCGAAATTTGATTTCGTCTTTATATTTCAAAATTGTTTTCAGCGATTTTGATTCAGCTCTACGAGTCATCTAGTCCTTTATATTGTTTTTGGGATACTATTTGAATTTAGTTCGCGTGTGTGTATGTGTGTTTGTGTCTGTGTGTGTAGTGTGTGTGTGTGTGTGTGTGTGTGTGTGTGTGTGTGTGTGTGTGTGTGTGTGTGTGTGTTTTATGCGTTTAAATTTTGTGTATCTGTGTGTGTGTCTTAGGTTTTTTATGTTGTTTTGTGGAGGGAAGGCTTGTATTTTTTTTATAAATATTTCTTCCTGCATCATGAGTGTGTCATAATCTGTATTTTGGTAGATGGGCATTACTCTGAATTTACCTCTACTATATTCATATAAATGTTGGAAGACATATAATTTCCTGTTATTGGCTAGTTTAATGTTACTTCTGTGCAGGGGTACTCTTTTATTCAGGCCTTGCGTCGCCCCCACGTATATTTTTGCGCATTTATCGAATTGTAGAGCATAAATTACGTTCTTAGAGTAGCAGCTCAGATCTGTTTTTATTTCGAATGTAGATGTGTTTTCGAACTTGAAATGCTTTCCTTCTATTATTATGTTGCATACCACACATCTTTTTTAGTTGCATTTTGTGACCTCCTGAGTTGTGTGTTGCTCGAATTTTGATGAGGTTAGGATGTTTAACTTTTTGGGTTAACGTTTGCTTTTAATTATTTTAGTTGTCTTTAAGATTTCCTTTATTTTATCATTTTCGTTGAGTAATTCTATATGTGTTTTGATCTTTGTAAATAATTATGGGTTGTTTTTGTGAAAAGGTATGCTAGAAAGTTTTCTTCTTTTTCATGTTTTTTTTAAATTTTTTTATTCCAGAGAGATTCTAACGGTATTTTTTTCTGCCAGTTGGAAACTCTTGTTTATTAGTGAAGTGGGTATCCTCTTATTTGCAATGTTTTTCGTAATTCCTCTATGCGTATTTTACGGAGGGTTTCGTCAGATACTATTTTGCAAATTCATCGTGCTAAGGAGCAGGGGAAGGATTTTAAACAATTTTAGAGCGGTGACCCTTGAAATGGGAGTATTGCTGGGTGTCTGTGGGTTTATGGTAAATGTCTGTGATGATGAAATTGTTTTTGTTTTTTATGAGTATATCTAAGAATGGCAATTCATTATAGCTATATTCTAGCGTGAAATTAATTTTGGGGTTCAATTTTGTAGTAAATTGTATTTTTGTCTCCTCATGTTGATCTCCAACAGATAAAACAATCATCTAGATATCTTTCTCATGATTTCGTGAATTCAGTTTTTATGTTTTCCCCGTATTTATGTCCTATTTGGTTGTATAGACTTCCTTCTAGATATGCTCGTGTCAGTGTTGTATATGTCGGTGCCATTTTTGTCTCTAATATTTGCGACTTGTTAAGAACAGCCACGCAAGCAAACCAGTGGAAAAACACTAGTGATTGTATTTCCTGGTTCCAAAAAATTAGATGCAAAAGTAAATACACATTCATCAAATATGACATAAAAACTTACCCATCAATATCTGAGAAAGGTTTACTGGAAGCATTTAAGCTAAAATGTACATAAAAATACCATCAAAGCATATTGACATAATATTACATTGCCGAAAATCTATACTTTTCCACAAAGGTATAGGGTTAGGGTTAGGGTTAGAAATCCAACAACGGAGCATTCGATGTACCACAGGGATCGTATTATGGAGCAGAAATCTCAGAATTGATGGAATATACATTTTAAACAAAATAAACAAAATGATCCATATTGACAACCACGGATTATATAGAGATGACGGATTAATGATAGCACCAGACAACAAAAGAGTAAATAATAAAATAAGGAAAGAGCTTTTCAAATTATTCAAAGAAATAGATTTTGATATAACAGTGGACACAAATAATAAAGTGGTACAATATTTAGATGTAGAACTTAATTTACAAACTGCAAATGTCTCACCATACATGAAAACAAACACTAAGTCATCATACATAAATACAAAGCCCAGTTATCCAAATAATATAATTAAACACATTTACAAAGGAATAGAACACACTCTATCTAATAATTCGTCAAACAAATCAATATTTAATGAAAAGAAAAATATCTATGAGGATTCACTAAGAAATTCTGGCCATAAAAACATTTTACAATATAATTCTCAACCAAATAGACAAATAAAAAACAACAGAAAACGAAACATTATCTGGTTCAACCCACCATTTAATTTAGAATATGTACCTCCTCAAAATCGCTGAAAAAACAGCATAGTATGAAGGGAAAAGACCCCAAACTAAATAAAAACAAAGTTTTATCGGCAAAATGTTTATATTATCATCAGGAGGATTGATCAAATAATTTTTTAATTATTTTTTAAATTTTTTATTATTTCTAACACGTTCGAAATTTTTGTAGAAAGTCTTTTTTTTCTTACGTCAGTGCGTGACCTAAGTTGCCGCAACGTTTATTAAGTAAAAAAAAAACGTTATATTGCACAATGCACTTTTTTGACCGTGAAAGACACATTAATTTGGAAATTCTTGCAAAAATCAAATAATGATCGGATTTTGATGAAAATTTCAGGACTTATTCCTAATTGACTTTCCCTCCTATACTAATAAAAGTTAACTGGAAGTTAACGGGAGAAGTTCTTGAGAATTTCTTGGACTTCTACTCGGGTATCTAGTTACCTAGATTTCCTAGACTGTCCGACGTTGCACTGGTTAGGCTACTCGGACCACAAACTTGTTTGTACCCGTGTAGCGTTAGACTTTAGGCCTAGAATGGCTGCTTATTGGAAGTTCAGTCAGTCCTTACTGGACAGGCGGAACTTTCAGTGCCAGCTAATTAACGTAGTGCAACGGGCGTTAACTGGGGGAGTCATTGGGAATAAGTGGTGGGAGAATCTTAAACATAGGATTAGGTCTTTCACCACTGATTATAGCGGCTCAAACTAGATAATGCTAACAAGGTGAAGACGCTTAAAGCTAATTTCTGGTGGGGATCTCCTAGAGATAGACTTAGATAAGGAGGCCCTGAAGCGTTCGACTAGCGAGCGTTACATGGGTCAGGTAATTAGACATAGGTTAAGCAAGATATCTTCCGAAGCTGTAAACATGGGCGCAGAACTGCGCAAGAAAGAGATTTGTCGAGGCGGCGACCGGTACATTCGAGAGGTGCGCGACCCGGAGAGACATACACTTCGGTCGACTGACGACATGTGCGAGGCGTTTCGGCGGCAATTCGAGAACCGGTTTACCAAGGAGCCTGGTCTCTGTGATGAGGAGTTTTGCAGCTATTTGGCTGACTTCCCCCGGTTCTTGTCGGCGAATGCAGCTAGCTGCGAGGGAGAGATTACGGAGGACAATGTCTACGCGGCTTTGAAGAAGGTCGGCAGTGGCAAGTCGCCAGGTTTGGATGGTTTGCTCTATGAATTGTACTTGAGGCTGTCGCACATTTTTGTGCCGATCTTGACTGTCGTGTTCAACAACTGGTTCCGACAGGGGTCCATCCCCAACTGGTTCACGAGAGGTGTGGTCACGCTGTTGATAAAAGGCAAAAATTTTGGGATGGAACGAGATGGTTACAGGCCCATAATTCTGCTAAACATGGAGTTAAAGATTTTGGCCAAGATCCTGACGACCCGTTTGCAGCTAGGTGCCGTGAGCGAGGAAACGACGGAAGTGGCGGTATTTCAGGTTCGACGACACCGAACGAAGCCGGTCACGACGAAGGCCAGACAACCGGACAGCAAAGCGCGCCAGCCGCCGAAGAGAAGGAGGCCGCCGGCGAAAGGCAAGCGAGACGACCGACGCCGCAGACAGCGACAGCGGCAGCAGCGGAAGACGCAAGCAAAAACCCGCGCCCGCCGACAGCCACCACCACCACCACCGACAGCGAGAGCCACCCTCCCACCAACACCGACGAGCCGACCTCCCCGACAACGGACGGCCGCCACCCGGCCCCGATCGACGCGCTCCCGACACCGACAAAGGCGTGTCTCCCGCCTATGCTACACCTCCCGTGTCTCCTCACAGAGTCGGACTAGAGTCAAGCTCAACAGGGTCTTCTTTCCCCGCCGATCGTTCCAAGCCCGTTCCCTTGGCTGTGGTTTCGCTAGATAGTAGGTAGGGACAGTGGGAATCTCGTTGATCCGTTCATGCGCGTCACTAATTAGATGACGAGGCATTTGGCTAACTCACCGCTACATACCCGCCGGTTCAGTGCGCTTTGTGCCGGCGCACCCCTCTACTTGTGCTGTGAGGGAACGAACAATTCAGAGCAACCTGCATTTGATCCACACGATGCTAGAGGGTGTAAAAGACGATGATGAAGCCACGCTGATCAATTTAGATCAGTCCAAAGCATTATGATAAGGTTGACCATGACTACCTGGCGGCTGTCCTGCAGGCCGCCGGATTCTCACCCGACTTCTGCCGCTGGATTAGTCTCCTGTATCAATCTCCCACGACTGTGGTCCAGGTGAACTGAAAGTTGTCGAGCGCTTTTGCGGTATCTAGGTAGGTCCGACAGGGTTGTCCACTGTCGTCCTTACTTTATGCTTTGGCGTTGGAACCCTTCCTTAACCGGCTAAGTTATAGGACTTGCTGTCCGGCCCTACGTGGAATCGCTATCCCTGGTGGAGTTCGAGCCAGGGTTTCCGCGTACGCCGATGACGTCACTACTTTCGTGTTCTCCCGGAGTGACATTGAGGTGGTACAGAATGCGCTTGAACGGTACGAACAGGTGACAGGGGCCAAGATTAACCGCGACAAGTCTTCCGGCTTGCGGTTATGTGCCTGGAAGAGTGCTACCCTCCCGGGACTCTTTGACTGGACGGACGGCCCTGTCCGCATTCTTGGAGTGTGGTTCGGGCCTGACCTCCAGTTGGAGAAAAATTGGTCTGATGTACAGGCAAAGGTCGTCGAGTTGGTCGAGGTTTGGCGTCGAAGGAATTTGTCCTTAAAGGGTTTAGCTGAGGCATGTGTTACATACGTCTTTCCCATTATCCTTTACCGGCTGTCTGTACTTCCACTTTGTGAACGGCGTGAGAAGGCGATCGAGAGTTTGTTATTCTCCCTTCTGTGGAGAGGACGCAAACATCACGTCGACAAACGTGTCTGTTACCAACGTCCGTCTCATGGGGTCTGGGAATGCCGCACTTAAGGAGTCTCAAGCTCGCATCAAGGGTGGTTTTTCTCATACGTCCGTTATTGGAAGATTCGTTGCTAACAGGGACAGTGAGGGACATGTTCCCTAGCCTTACTATCACTCCACCGGTCTCGAGGCGGTGCCGTAAACCTCGGGGGCAATCGAGTTTTCTCCTTGAATGTATGGCGGCCTTGAGAGCCATTCCTCGGTCCAGTGACCTTTCTCAGCCTAGGAAAGTCTTCTATCAGGGATTAGTAGCGGGTGTCGCGAAGGATACACTACGTGAAGATCTTATTGGTCTTGGGCGCCAGGTGCCGATTATCTCAACAACTCTGAGTTTTCACTTACCTGGCGATTGGCGCGGAATAGGTTGTCTCTCAATGACGCGGCCTTCTTAAGGGGCCTGGCGGATTTGCCAGATTGTAAACGCTGTGATTTTGGTTTAATGGAGACGTCTGCGCACACCTTCTACCATTGTTCTCGGGTTCGCCCTCTATAGGACCGTGTCGCGCCGCGTGAGCTCATGCTCATTGATCGTGCATACGCCTGTGACAATGTGTCGCCCCCGATTTCGGGAGTGAAGCGAATGGTGTTTCTGTTGCTGCTGGCCACGGCTCGAATGGTGATATGGACGACGCGACTGGAGGAAGTCTTGCGAGGTGGCCGACTTTCACATCAGGATCTGATCCGATATTTTGAGCATCAGCTCAAAATTAAGATTAGATCTGATTGGAAACGGTTGACCTCGATAAGCTTTAGCGAAAAGTGGGTAAATGTGGCGAGCCTGTTTCGCGTGAACGGGACTAGCCTGATTTTCTCTTTTAGATCTACTAGTCACATCAGGGTGGATTGCTTTGGAACCCTTTTTGTGTACCTAGTTAATGGGAATGAATGTGAGTCCTAACCTGACCCGGCATTGTCTTTTGTTATGATCCAGGTTGAGATTCCCTATTTTCCCCAGGTTTTACTTTTTGTCCCGTTTTATCTCGTCTGGGTCAAGATTATATTCTCCCCATCAATTTTATTTTCTCCTCTCCACTCCCTGTAGAAAGAGTGCCTCTTGATTTTGTCCTATGGGCAGAATACAGCGGCCTCTTTGTTTTGTGGGTTGGTTGGGTCCAACTAACATCATGATTTCTGTTTGTATCTTTTGTTTAAATTTTTTTTTGTTTTGGGAATTTATGTCATGCCCCTCCCCACATATCATTTTATGATATATTTTTAAATATATTTTTGTATCTATTATTAACAATAAAATTTTTATACTCTTTTGGTTCTTTTATTTTATTTTTTTTTTAGGTCCTTGATATGTTTGAGGTATTTTGGTGTATGAAGGATTGAATGATGATGGACATGTTCTTGTGGTGGATGAGAAAATTGTAAAGTATGTTTGGATCGTGAGTCGGATTAGCTAGGTATAAGATAGGTACTGAAGACCAATCTGAGTCCCCCCCCCCCCCAAATCAGCCTCGTGTCACAATTGTATTTTTCATACAATAAATATTGAGAAGTTCTTGGGAAGTTCATAGGAGTTTTTTTAGTGTTCTATGGGAGTTCAGTAGAACTACTAGGCAGTTGATATTAGTCGGCTGTCAGCTTTCAGTGGAATATTACCAAGTTCCTAACATTTTGGGTGCGTTAAGTTGATTAGCAACTGACATAGCGCGATTATAACCTTCAGTGCGAAAACTACTCCACAACAGTAATATTTAACTATTTTAATGGAAAAATGATGGGATCTTAATGCCAATCTAGTAGAACACATAAATTCATGTGGTCGGGGCATCAAGGAACAAATCGTGTTATAGCAGTTGCCATGAAGATATATGTAGAAAAGACAGAGGGAAGCAAAACCCCACCGATGAGAAAGTCAGTGAAGTTGAAATGCCAAGTCAGGATCAGTTTCATTGCAGATCCTTCGTCCAATATATATATATATATATATATATAGTCATCCGCAGACAGATCTGTTTCACAGCTCATCAGTACGGTTAGACTCCGGTTGCTTTTAACCCAGGATTGAAACCCGACCGAACTGGCGTCAATTGGCGATTCTACCTCTGAGCTATTGGCGCTCGGTAGAAGAAGGCAGACGTTTTAGAGTTTATATTATCATTATACACGCCCAATAGCTGAGAGTGTTCTAATTCATTGCTGAATGAACGATGCGTAGTTGCTAGAGTAGCTACCGTTTTTCAAAGTCTACCATTTTTCCAGAGTGCTCAATCAGTGTGTGATAGCGTAAATAGTCATCCGCAGACAGATCTGTTTCGATGCCTGGACTTGGGTATATATATATATATATATATATATATATATATATATATATATATATATATATTTATGGTGCCAATATTAGTGTTGGAAGTAATATAACAGAGAGATAATGTATATATAATTAGATCTACATATTAGCCTACGTCTATAGTACGTCTATGCGATCATCCCGTGCATATTATGAATTGGTAGTGCATGAGCCTCTGAGACATCGTATAGATGTAGAATGACATGCATATATATATATATATATATATATATATATATATATATATACTAATACTATTAATAATAAAAATACATTTTTGGTTTTTCGTTTGATGCAAAATTGATATAGAGTTTCATGCACGCTCAAATGTGCAGTGTATATATATCCTTCATTATCGCTCATTTACTAATTACTTAGAGCACTGTAACTACTGGCGTAGTATACATCATATGCTAAAAGTCTACCTCCTTCAAACGAGCGCTCATAGCTTAGAGGTAGAATCGCCGACAGACGCCAATTCAGTCGGGTTTCAAAGCAAACGAATGTCTAACCGTACCGATAAGCTGTGATACAGCGAAACAGATCTGTCTGCGTATAACTATATATATATATATATATATGATAATATTTATTTTTATATTTCTGATATATGAAGATTTTCCATGATCACCAGAGAGTTATAATCTCAAAAGAAAAAAGTAAAATATTGTATTTATTGAATGAAGGCAGCAGAGCGTCGGAATTTGCGCCTATTGTTGAACTGAGATCAAAGGCGATTCAGAAATCAAATCGAAAACACTAGCAATGTCATAAAAATAAAAATGTCTGTAAGAATATCGCTAAAGATATTTGAGAAAAATGAAAAGGGTAAAAGGTAAGAAATGTGGATTGTTTAGTAAGAAAATATTTGATAAAGCCGGAGTTAAAAGCAATATTAATTATTCGAGTGAAGCAACAACCCGTCGGTGAGAAAGTGAGCGAAGTTGAGATGCCATGTCAGGGTTAGTTTCATTGACAATCCTTCTTCGGATTTTGTCGAAAACCTCGAGGTGAATAGCAGGAGTACGCGACCTGATATGGCAACAGTATACAATGCACGGACTTATGGTAGCTATATAAATGTCAGTTAGTTAAGTGCAATACGTGATACACGCTTTGGGCGATCATGTCTCGAAAGAGACATGACTGACTGGGCAGAAGATTATCCAGCAGTAGGTTGCTATTGCTGTAGACTGGTTGCCAGCCAAAGCTATAGAACCCAATCTGTTCTGTTATTTGACTCATAGCTAGAGGGGGAAGAGATGTATTATATTATTAAGTAGTAATTAATGGAGGATCAGTTTATTACTTCATAACAATATACAACTGATCCCCCACTTTATGCCCAGTAGAAGCCTTAATCATGATTTCAACTATTATATTCAGTCAGACAGTTAAGTGCCATACGTGATACACGCTTTGGGCGATCATATCTCGAATGAGACATGACTGAGCAGAAGATTATTCCACAGTAGTTTGCCATTGCTTTTTGCGGTAGACTGGTTGCCAGCCAAGGCTATAGAACCCAATCTGTCCTACTATTTAACCCATAACTGAAGGGAAGAGACAGATAAATGCCTTTATCAAGGGTATTTGTACGTAAGTGAATGCGATCTCGGCTCCCCATTTTATCGTTCCGAGTTGATATCCACATCGCACATTGATAACCTGTATACCTTTTATGTACTGTGGCCTTTCAGGACATAAGTGGCTCTCCACGATTTCTTAACTTTTGTAACTTTAAAAAATATTTGTAGAGAAAATAAAACGAGCCATTACTAACTGTACAAAATACATTTTCAATCATTATTTAATTCATTAATTTATTGATTTTGTGTATTTTTCTTTTTTTTGTTTAAAAGTTGGAATTAAGTTTATTAGAATAGAATTATCTGGATAAATATTAGCTGTTACACGAATCAGATGTGACGCAAGGTAGTGTTTCTCAGCCATCCAATATGTGTATATATATATATATATATATATATATAGTCATCCGCTGACAGATCTGTTTTGCTGTATCACAGCTCATCAGTATGGTTAGACTCCGATTGCTTTTAACCCAGGATTGAAACCCAATAGAATTGGCCTCAGTCGGCGATTCTATCTCTGCGTTATGGGCGCTCGGTAGAAGAAGGCAAACTTTTTAGCGTGTATATTATCATTATACACGCCCAATAGCCAGCGTGCGCTAATTCATGACTGAATGAGCGATGCGTACATGCCAGAGTAGCTACTGTTTTCCAAAATCTACCATTCTTCCAGAGTGCTCAATCAGGATGTGATAGCGTAAATAGTCATCCGCAGATTACTGAATGAGCGATATATACCCAGGCACATATATAAATATATTTATGGTCTCAATATTACAGTGTTGGAGGTAAAATAAGAGAGAAAAAGCATATATTACTAGATCTACATATTAGCTTATCTTTATAGCACGACTCTGATTTTCATATACTATGCAATTATCGCGTACATATTATGAACCGGTAGTGCATGAATCTCTGAGACGTGGTATAGACGTAGAATAATATATATATATATATATATATATATATATATATAGTTTATAGAAAAATTTTAGATATTCTACAATTTCATAGGTAATACATATTTCACCTCCGAAGATAACCTTACGGCTTGTCAGACCCAACTGACACAACAGTTAATCTTCAAAATATCCCCAATAAAACCTTATACACAGACGCTCACAGGTTCATATTTACAATAGACATTTGTAACGGTAATTTCCAAAACACAGTTCCTCGTTCATTCAAAATAACCCCAAAGAGAGAAAAAAGAGAAAAGAAAGATTGACAATTGATAAATGGAAAGAAGAGAAAAACGAAAGAAATAAAAAGAAAACGAACAATATACAGAGAAATAAATGTTAACTTCATGCATCGACATAGCATTTATTGCAACCCATTTGCTTTCTTAGAAAAACAAGACGTGGAAATTTAACATTGAAATCTAGTTCTAAATATAATGGGATATATTTACGGTAAAAAATAAATTGTAAATTGATAACCTGTATAAAAAAAAAGATTGTAAATAAACTGTAATAACCTGTAAAAATAAATTGTAAATTGATAACCTGTATAATTTTATTATTAATAACGTATAAAAAATCGGTCGAGTTTTGATCCTGGCCAGAAGCAAGTGGACGTGTCTAGCCACACTGATGAGCTATGATACAGCGAAACAGGCTTGAATGTGGATTACTTATATATATATATATATATATATATATATATATATATATATATATATGTTATTAAGAATAGAAATACATTTTTGGTTTCTTGTATTATACAAAATTAGATATAGAGTTTCATGCACGCTCTAATCTGCAGGATATACAGTACTACGCAAAAGTATGAGGATAAGAACTATTTTATCTTTTATGAAACATATTGACAGAAAATAACAATTTAATTAAAGTAATTTTATTTGATTTACTCAACAAATGCTTTAACACAGAATAAAATACTTGTTACAAAATAAATTTAATATTTAGTATAATACCTTTGCTTTGATCTCAGCCTTCATTCTGTCAGGCACTGACATCACAGGCTTTTTCAATGTATCTGATGGTATCTCCTACCAAGCAGCTTGTATTTGTTCCCAAAGTATGTCTTGTGAAGTAACATTAGATTTATCTATTAAACAAGTATAACTTGTTTAATAGAATAATAAGTAGTTTCTTAATAACTTGTTTCATAGAAAATAGGAAAAATTAAATAGAACTTCGTTTCTTTTACACCTAGTTTTATATAATCAATATTTATTAGCAATTTACTTGTTTTTTTACCCTGTATTTGAATTTTAGTGAGGTTTTTAGGAAAATCACCCCTGTCCTGACACTTTTGCACACTACCGATTGTGTAAAAGTGTTAGGACAGGGGTGATTTTAAACTTTTTTTGATGCCTCATAAAAGATGAAATAGTTTTTGTCCTAATACTTTTGCACAGTGTTGTATATATATATATATATATATATATATATATATATATATATATATATATATATATATATATATATATGATCGTATTTATTTTTATATTTCTGATATGAAGATTTTCCTTGATCATCAGAGAGTTATAACCTCAAAAGAAAAGTAAAATATTGTATTTATTGAATGAAGGCAGCAGAGCGTCGGAATTTGCTCCAATTGTTGAACTGAGATCAAAGGTGATTCAAAAATCAAATCGAAAACATTGGCAATGTCACAACAGTAAAAATGTCTGTGAGAATATCACTAAAGATATTTGAGAAAAATGAAAAGGGTAAAAAGTAAGAAATGTGGATCGTTCAATAAGAAAATATTTGATAAAGTCGTAGATAAAAGCAATATTAATTATTTAGTGACGATTAACATTCTGTTAACCCTGAGCTAATCAACAAAATTCTGAAAAACATTTAAAAGAAAATTAGCAATATCATGAATGAAGAAGAAAACAATGTATATACGTGTTTTTTTCAAGTTAATTCACCTGAAGAAAGGCGATAATATCACTAAGACGCAATGAACTTCTTGGAATAAAAGAAAATGAGAAAACGTTAGATGGTTAGTTTAAAAGACGAAGAAGGATGTGAGTCGGATTTATATAAAAAATCAAACGCACTGTAAAAATAAATTATTTGGCTATTTTATTTAGTGTTTTTAAGTTGTTTTTTTCTATTATTATTTCGCCCCAAGCAAGGCAGTTTTATTGCCACTAGTGCGTAGTGAGTTACAGGGGAGGAAAGTGATGAGAAAGAGAGACAGGTTATAGGGGTGTCAGGAAAAGGGTAAGCGAAGGGTGGGAATACTGGTGTGATGAGTGTAGAATGAACGGAGAAAAGGGCATGGGGGAAAGAATGAGAGTCAGTGAGATAGGAGATGACGATTCAATTAAAAGAGTTCTTTATGGCCAAAAACACATTTTAAAGGCAAGCAGACTATTGAGATACAGAAAAATTTCTTTAGATAGAAAGAAAATAGTACTGGACTGTTATGTGATGCCTGTCCTTCTATATAGCAACGGATGCTTTACGATCTTCTCAAAGATGAAGGTAGGAATTGAAGCAACAGAAAAGACTTAAGCGATCATGGATCATCTTCCTATCCTGACCCTCAATGCGTAAATAACTGGGAGGTGTTCTAACAGAGGATGGAAAGTGTGACACTGAGTTCCGAAGACACACTCGCATGGCCAAGGCGCATTTCAAAAGCTAAGTATTGAGAGACAGGAAGTTTTAGTTGGAAACAAAACAAAGAATACTGAACTGTTATGTGAGATCTGTTCTCCAATATGGCAGAGAATAAAGGAGAAACACGAAGCAACAGAAATGTGGCTCTACAGGAGGATGCTGAGGATATTATGGTCCCGAACATGTGAGCAAGACAAAATTTTGGAGATGATGAAATAAAAAGGAAAATTACATTTAACCTAAAAAACAGACAGCTAAAGTTTCTGGGTCATGTAATGAGAAAGAAAGGCTTGGATAATCTAATACTCACAGGATGGATAGAGGGAAAGAGAGGTAGGGGGAAGTAATGTGAGACATACTTGATGGGTTTGGGTAGCAGAATGGTTGAGTAGTGTTTGTTAGATATACCAAGTTTTCAGAGCAACAAGCGATAGGCGTAAGTTGAGCTTCATGATCGCCTACGTCCCTAAAGAACACGACAGAAGAAGAAAAAGAAGAGGATACCTATGCTAGAAAAAGAAAAAAAATATATGTTGAAAAGAAAGCGGAGGTTAGTTCGTGTCCATAGGTTGGTAAAAAACAGAAGGAACGCAAGCCATTAGCGTCTGTTGTCTCTGCGTTTGTAGCTGATGGTGTATGAAGACCAGTCGCCGTTGTGCTAGACCTTCTAATGCGGGTGAATCTCGACTACTGACCTTTTTCGTGTTATCGGATTGCTTTTTATTTACTTTTAGATAAACTACCGGTTTCAAGTCTTCAGGTCTTTTCAAAACTATAACGAGCAATTTAGTATTTGTCTATATTTATGAGATGAGGTAGTATTTACAGTATTTACATTATTCGGACTATTGTCCTCATCTTTGTTGCCATTTGTACGACGTTTAATAATAGATCATTCTATTTGTCTATATTTCTGAGATGAGGTAGTATTTACAGTATTTACATTATTCGGAATATTGTCCTCATCTTTGTTGCCATTTGTACGACGTTTAATAATAGATCATTTTATTTGTCTATATTTCTGAGATGAGGTAGTATTTACAGTATTTACATTATTCGGACTATTGTCCTCATCTTTGTTGCCATTTGTACGACGTTTAATAATAGATCATTCTATTTGTCTATAATTCTGAGATGAGGTAGTATTTACAGTATTTACATTATTCGGACTATTGTCCTCATCTATGTTGCCATTTGTACGACGTTTAATAATAGATCATTTTATTTGTCTATATTTCTGAGATGAAGTAGTATTTACAGTATTTACATTATTCGGACTATTGTCCTCATCTTTGTTGCCATTTGTACGACGTTTAATAATAGATCATTCTATTTGTCTATAATTCTGAGATGAGGTAGTATTTACAGTATTTACATTATTCGGACTATTGTCCTCATCTTTGTTGCCATTTGTACGACGTTTAATAATAGATCATTCTATTTGTCTATAATTCTGAGATGAGGTCGTATTTACAGTATTTACATTATTCGGACTATTGTCCTCATCTTTGTTGCCATTTGTACGACGTTTAATAATAGATCATTCTATTTGTCTATATTTCTGAGATGAGGTAGTATTTACAGTATTTACATTATTCGGACTATTGTCCTCATCTTTGTTGCCATTTGTACGACG
This sequence comes from Ascarosepion bandense, assembly GCA_037127315.1. NCBI lineage: Eukaryota > Metazoa > Mollusca > Cephalopoda > Sepiida > Sepiidae > Ascarosepion > Ascarosepion bandense. The sequence continues at coordinate 225,949 of JBBBDQ010001990.1, read as the reverse complement.
TTTAATAATAGATCATTCTATTTGTCTATAATTCTGAGATGAGGTCGTATTTACAGTATTTACATTATTCGGACTATTGTCCTCATCTTTGTTGCCATTTGTACGACGTTTAATAATAGATCATTCTATTTGTCTATATTTCTGAGACGAGGTAGTATTTACATTACTCGGACTATTGTCTTCATCTTTGTTGCCATTTGTACGACGTTTCGGCCGTTTTACGCCCCGGCCTTCTTCAAGTGCTTGGAATTTCGAACCAAACCCCTTTATTACAATCACTGGCGTATATCATTCGCATCCCTTGCGTAGTAGTGCCTCTTTTGGAAGTCATTAGTTATCTCCCTCTAACTTTGTAAGCTACTTGTGTTATATATCGCCGTACGACGACAAAACAACAAACACGCATATATAAAATATAAGGTTATATTTTTATTAATGACGACGAACCGTGTGGAATAGAGAACAGGAGAGTGAGAGCGCACATAGAATGGGTTGACGGGAGTGTAGTCTTGCCTGTGGTGTTTCTCTGCTTCCACTGGCCGTTCTCTGCTGGCGAATCCGTGTGTCGAGGTCTTTATATAGTCTTCTAGAACCGGGACTTTCCTTCCGGTTTTGCCTCGCCCACGCAACGCCCACGTAATTCTAAGAGACACCTGATCTGTTTGCCTCTGTAGCCATTTCCGCCGCTGTCGGAAATAAGGTCAAATGACATCCGCTCCGGCCTCGACAGGATGTATTTCACAGACACCTGTCTTGTCGCTTCGCCGCCCCCTTCACCGACGGGAAACACTATCGCTTGCATCACTTCCTCGGGTGGGGCCAGATTGTTATATTACACTTGTTCACCACTGCTGTAGCCTGGTATTGAACTTACAACTCTTTGGGTAACAGGAACTAACCAAGTCTATATCCACTGGGCCATGCGATATGATTATAAAAAAATAATATAAGAACAGATGCTGCCCAGTTTTTGCTTTCCACTCTCGATAGAGTCCAAAAGCGTCTCAGCATCCTTGTGGGTGACGAATTATTTCCAGCCTATCATCCCTTGCCCACAGACGAGAAGTCATATTCTTCTCACTACTCTGATGCTATTTCCATGAAAAGTGTTTAGATGAACGACACTCGTTAGATCCATTATATCTGACCTCCAAGGCTAGAATCTGCCATGCAATGCACATTGTAGCGTACCGCCCTCATACTGTTGCCTTATAGAACCGACTCTTCAGAAGATACTATCCCATTTCCAACAGTCTTAAACTGTTTACTTCAAAGGTTAACAGTTATGGTCCCCCAGATCTCTCTATAAACTGTGCCTCTGTAATAGTATACCTTGAGTGGAACTTAGAATTTTAATTGAACGACACTCGTTACATCCATTATATCCTACCTTCAAGGCTAGAATCCGTCATGCAACTCACATTGTAGCGTACCGCTCTCATAGTGTTGCCTTATAGAACCGACTTTTAAGAAGATATTATTCCATTCAAACAATCTTAACCTGTTTATTTCAAGGGTTAACTGTTATATTCCCAACATCTCCTTATAAACTGTGCCTCTGTAATAGTCTACCTTGAGTGGAACTTGGAAATTTTACAGGGTGAACATCATTGTAAATCGCATCCACCAATTTCAAACTGACTCAGGTGAAACTAACTTTCTTTTTATTCGAGAAACTAAGCTCGGGTGTAATTTCTATATTTTCTTAGAATTCTGCCCCTTAGGTAATTTTGTGTGTTGTCTCATCTCATGTGTATAGATAGCCCACAAATATTTCCAGTTATCGAGATAAGCTTATATTGATATGTTTGACAATGTTTTCAATAAAACATGTATGTTTTGCCGTTTTTAAAGCCGTTTAAACCATTCGCTCAGACTGGTCAGTGGTTTCAACAGATTTATTCCTTGCTTGTGTAGGCCTGTTGTTTGAGAAAGATAATGGCTTACTTATTGTTTGTAAAGGTTGATCAGTTATAGCTCGCCTGTTTCCACTGAGTAAAAGCGTTAGTTTATTTAATTTAGTGTTATAGCGGTTTTGATTTCAGTTCCCGGGTTGGGCAGTGTGGTTTAACTTCAGTTGTAGTCTAACTTCGTAGATTGAATAGAGGGTTCAGTTCAGAATTTCCTGTAGATTATCCAGATTGATATACACTTGATGAAAGCCGGAGAGCACAACGGTCAAAAAGTTGTGAAAACAACATGAAAGATGAAGACTATATTCCGAATACAATTGGCGTAAATATTGTTAGATTTTGCTAAAAATATTCCCTGTGCATTGTTGCTTACATATTGGTCAGCTTAAAAAAAAAACAAGAGAAATTTCGTCTAATTCCAAGGTCAATTCCATGTTTTCTTCATCTTGCTTCCATTTGCTGCTTGTAATTTGTCTCATCAAAGCAATAATCTGTGTCCAAGAGATGTTGGTATTCTACTTACATCAGCTGTTGTATCGACAAGAAATTTGTATCCAATTTTCTTGTAGGTGAAGTAGAGGAGACAACATTGGAGGGTCATTTGCAGGAAGAGATGTCGTCTTTACTTCCTTGAATTGTCTTTTTCGTAGCTCCTTGTTATTAATTGTCTAACGCTTTTCACATTTTCTTGTCTTGATCTCCAAGGTGCTGTTGTAGCAGCAAAATTCACGTTGCTGTCGATTTAAATCACATTTCCACTGAATAAAACTTCAGTTTTGACGTCACTTTTTCTTTTTTCTTTACACTTGCTCGGTGTATACAATGACTAGTTGTCGTTGTGTTTGGTTGGCCAGTGTATTTGTCGGAATGATAATTTTCTTGAATATTATCAGCAATATCTGCTATCACCAATTTACTGTTGAACTGGCGAGATGTAGCCGTAAATTCTTTGCTAGCAATTTATTTTTTCTAGCACTTCACGCTTGTGAAACTCTCTTCCAACTCCATGCTTTCCAGCCAATTTTAATCAGCAAAATATTAACTGCAATGTCAATCGCTATCTACTGTCCTCCTGATTGCTCATTCTCTGTTCTTGATTCTGAGTAATTGTTCCTGTTTCTAACTCTTCCACACCCAGTAACCCCCTTTTGTCTCATTGACGTCACTGTCCACTTTGAGAGAATTCATTGAATATTGCTGCCATATCTGGTCGGGTGCCCCTGCTGCTCTCCTTGGGCTTCTTGACAAAATACAAAGGAGGATCTGTAACGTGGTTGATACTGACTTGGCAGACCGGCTGCAGCCGCTCTCACACCGGCGTGATGTAGCTTCCCTGTGCCTCTTCTACAAGTACTTTCATGGCTTCTGCTCCGATGAGCTTAGATCACTGGTGCCGCCTAAGCACGAATTTACACGAGATACTAGATTAGCAACTAGGTTCCACCCTTTTACAGTTAAACAAATAAGATGTAACCGTAAATTCTACTCCAACAGTTTCTTTTCTCGCGCTTCCCGCCTGTGGAACTCCCTTCCACAAGTCTGCTTTCCTGACAGTTACAATCCCCAGGTGTTTAAATGTAGGGTCAATAGACACCTCCTATCACACTAACTCCCAACTATTCTCACAACACTCTCATCTACCCAACCCTCATTCTCGGTATCCTCACCCGCCTATCACCCACCCTCTGTTATTTCCTATATTTAACCAGCCTTTCTCCACTCTACGTAGCCCCCTGCACAGTAGTGGCAGTGACATGCCTTGCTCGGGGTGAAACGCTTATAAAAAAAAAAAAAAAAAAAAAAAGAAGCATTTCAAGTAGTTTGTCTTCTAATGAAAGAGAATGGTAATTTTTAAGAAATAAATTGTTCTTGGTTGATGGTTATACTTCTTTGGATTTTGTCAAGAATCTTTAAATATATGGCAGGAATAACAGACAATATGTGGCAGCAATATTCGAAGCATAGACGAATAGCAGACTTATAAATATGTAATGTTGTGGGATCTCTCCTTTTTTATGATAATAGACTCGACTTGAGTATACATATACTCCTGCCGTAATGAGATACATCAGACATCATACGAGTAACGTAAGAGGTCCGTAAGTTACCGAGAGATACCGAAGTTACACAGAGAATACTGCGTCAGTAGTCATAGTAGCTCTGAGCTCCACTCAGACAGAATAGTATTACACGGATATACTAATTCCAGAACGGCTTCACTTCAAAGACTTGTATATATATATATATTCCTTACTAATCGTATTCCTGGATTTACTAACCTGCATTCAAGTTTGTATATTTACGTTTAATATAACTTATTTTTCTATCTCAATATCTGTTTTGTTCATTATTTTATGCGGTTCCTCATCCGGAATCCACAACATGCAATATATAAAATTTTGAAGAATACGTTCTCGCTGACTTTTCGTGAAAAGTAATGTTTTATTTACAAAACTTAGTTAGAAACACGTCATTGAAAATATTGGCCATCGCTAACCACTACTTTTTCCCAATTTTCTGGAACTATTTGAATTCCACGTTGGAAAAACGAAATGTCTTTTGAGACTAACCACGAGTCGACCTATATTTTTGACATCTTCATAAGAATCGAAGTGCTGCTCAGCCAGACCATGTTCGATCGATCGGAACAAGGGATAATCGGACAGGTGAATATAGTGGGTGGAATAGGACTTCCCATTTAAACGTTTTCAGGTAGGTTTTCACCCACTTTGCAATATGTGGCTTAGCGTTGTCATGTTGGGAAATCACTTTGTCGTATCTCTGCTCGTATGGCGTCCGTTTTTTTTTTTTTTTTCGGCTCAAACGAATCAATTGTAATCGATAGCCATCTACCGTGTTGGTTTCGGTCGGTTCCAGCAGTTCATAAAAAAACTACATCTAGCTGATACCACCAAACGCATTATGAATATGTCGGTTTTGCTGCCGAGTAAGATGCAAGGTCAGGATTACTCCACGATTTTCTAAGGATTATCATAGTACATCCACTTTTTATCGCCGGTCACAATACGAGGTTTAAAAAAATCCTTTCATTTTCTTACGTTGAAGCAGCTATTCACATGTGACAAGACGCCGTTCGAGGTCACTCGGCTTCAAGTCGTACGACACCCAATGTTCATGCTTTTGAATCATTCCTAACGCTTTAAAACATTTCGAAACTGTTGTGTAATCAACTTCTAAGAATTATGCAAGTTTAGTTTGCGTCTGGCATGTGTCTTCATGAAGTAATGCCACCAATTCCTCGTCTTCAATCTTTTTTCGGTGAGCCAGAGCGTTTGTTTTCTTCATTATTTTTGAAGCGTTTAAACCAATCACTGAGTGTTGTTTTCGATAGAGCATGGTCACCGTAAATCCCAACAAGAATTTTTGTGCTTCGGCTGCAGATTTCTTTTGAATAAAATAGTGCAAATTCCCGCAAATACACTTTCTTTGGCGCTAAATCCGACATGTTTAACGCCTATGAAAAACAAAGTTGTTTACATTTCGGCGAAATGACATACACAGAATTTCAAGCTTGCTTATAGTACTTCCTTATAGATACCTTTCCATCTGAAACTGCAGGCACACAGTTCGGGGAACGCAATCTTTTGGATAACAGTGAGAACTTAATCAAGGTCAAATAGATTCTTAAGAGAAAAATTGTCTATCACAACACAGTAAACAAGCTTTTCTAGCTGCAGACTTAACAATTGATTCAACATAATCTTTCTATTTCATGTCAGTAGAGAATGTTAGACCGAGAAGACCTAATGAGCCCCTTTTCTGGTGTTTAGCATGGGTCATGCTGACGGAAACTGATTGAGTAATAGAAACTAGTTTTGTCTTTTTTGGGGTGGGGGCAAAATGAATAAGCCATTTCTTGCACCAGTCAACAGCCAATCAACTACCAATTTTAGGTCACTTTTGAGGTCATCTGCCAATTTGACCTTATCAAATCGATCAGACAGAAATAAATAATTGTCCTCAGCATAAATACCAAATTGAGAGATTAAGTCATCAGGAAGGTCATTGATGAATATTAGAAACAAGGTAGGTCCAAGGATAGAGCCCTGGGTGACATCTGCATTAGTGAAAATAAATCTAGATAAGCAATGTAATTTTCATTTTGAGATTTGATAAGAAAGATAGAAACAGTTCTAAAATGCGTCCAGAACCCTAACCTTTCAACTTGTGAAAAAAGCCAGAATGACAAACCCTGTCAAATGCTTTCGAGATATACAAAGTAAAAGCTGAGATTCAAAATTTTCATCTAAATTTTGATAAACCCTTTGTTCAATACGAATTTGGTGGCAAGATACAAAACCCGTTTTTTAGCTAATATGATGGTGCTGATTCCGAAAAATAAATATGCATTTTTGGTCATCTAAACTTATATAATAAATGGAACTTTGTCTGTGTGTGTGTGCGTCTATGTGTGTGTGTCCATTACCTATAGACTCCGAAACGGCTGAACCGATTGTTTGGAAAATTTACACAGTTGTACTATAAGCGTCTGCGAGTGTTCTTAGCTAGGTTTTGTGTCGAGGTACTCCCGATAAATATCGAAAATCGATAATCGAAAAAATCGGGTTATAAAAGGAGCGGTCCGATTTTAATCAAATTTGATACACTCATAGACAAAGACATAAGAAACGATATTCAGAAGTTTCAAGGTTGCAGTTCTTACAATAATGCAGAAAATCGATAATATATATATATATATATATATATATATATATAAAAGTCAAGATGTTTGTGTGTGTGTCTGTTTATCTGCCTGTATGTCTGTATTTTTTCAGCCCTTTTATTTTAGATTTTGCTTCGGGTTTGGCTCTAAGTAGGTATAATTGTAGTTCTTAGTCTCAGCCATGATACCATTTACTCAGAGGACTTATTTAGCCTTCAAAATTCAGTTTACGACGAAAAAAACCGATACCAGGAAATCAAAATTTGACTTTTCATTCCATTCATTTTTTCTTCCGTCTACGGTTTCGCTTTAACTGGAAACAACTATTGCTTTTTAGTTTTACAATAAATATGTTTTATAGGTCAGTTTTAAATAAAAATGTATTGCTAGTAATTTTACTATAAAATGTGTTGCTAGTAATTTTTTAAAATAAAAATTTATCTTATACTTACCTAGTTATTTGTATTATTATTATTGTTTTTGTTTGCGGTTTACTATTTACCCCTACTTTGTACTTTAACAGGTGCCACAACTCCTGGTCAATGTGAACCTGGGAGCAATAACAATTAAGAGGTAGTTACACGTTCCTCAAAATATCCAATCACCTGTTAAGATCCCTTGCTGCCGGATATAGTTAGCATCATTCCTAGTAATACTTTTAAAAAAGATGTATTTATTAAAAAAGAGAGAAAAAACTATGATTACTATAAGAAAAGAAAATATGTATTAAGAAAAGAGTAGAAAAAACTTTGCTTAGATTTTATGTTTGCTTGATTTGTTTTTTACATTTAAACCCTTTCGTTGTCGTCCTCGTAGCAGTCATCGTCGCCGATCTTGTCGCCGTCGTCCTCGTCGCCGTAGTCGTCACCGTCGTCGTTGACGTCGTCCTCGTCGTCGTTGTTAGCCGTACTCGTTGGATTGTTCAGTGACATTTTCTTTTGAAGCTGATCCTATGTTCGATCTAAAGAGACGTTCGCAGCCATTGCATGTAGAGTAGGAGAGTTGAAATGATGGAGATCTCTGGTTTTCTCTTCAGGACGTAGGCGATCACTTGCGTCTCTTGCCGCTCTTGATATTTTTCCTCTTGGTATCTCTCCCAAACCCCACCCTGCCATCCATTTGCCCCAGCCTATCAAATATGTCTGGCGCTGCTTTCCCCTGTCTCTCTTTCCTTCTCTCCGTCCTCATTATGTGTGCCAGGAACATCAACTGTTGTCCTCGTCGCCGTCGTCGTCGCCGTCGTCTTTGTCCTCGTCGTTGTCGTCCTCATCGTCGTCGTCCTCGTCTTCGTCGTCGTCTTTGGCCGTACTCGTTGCTCACCATACTCGTTGTTGGATTGCTCATAGAAATTTTTTAAACTGATCGTATTTAGATCTAAAGAGACGTTCACAGCCATCGCATGTAGAGTAGGAGGGTTGAAATAATGGAGATCTCTGGCTTTTCTTTGGTCCCCCGTTGTCTCCTCTGTTTGTCTTCTGGTGTTTTCGAATGATGTTTTTCGTAGACTGTTCTTCTCCAATTGGTTCTTCAGACGTGAGAAGAAAAGTCTTTGAACATGGAAGCCTTGACTGCGAATTGTTTGATGTGGTTTATGGAATCGCCACTTCATGACACTCACTACAGCTGACACCATCCGCTGCGGCAAACCAGGGCTTGACCGGCAGGTTCATGATGACAGCTTGCGCCTTCTTCTTCATGTTCTTCTTCACGTGGCGTGTCATTTCCACTTTCCACTGTCTCTTGCTGCCCTTGATATTTTTTCTCTTAGTATCTCTTCTAATCTTTGCTCCTCTATCCATTTGCTCCAGCCTATCAAATTTATCTCACGTTGCTTTTCCCTGTCCCTCTTTTTTCTTTCCGCCATGCGAATATTCGATTCTCCAGGCTCTCTTTCCTCATTACGTGTCCCAGGAACATCAGCTGTTTCTTCACGTGCTCGGTCCATGGTATCCTCAGCATCCTTTTGTAGAACCACATTTCTGCGACGGCGGGCTTCTCCTTCATCCATGAAGAATTGTTCTCGTACGTAAATTGTCGCCTTCACCGCTTACTCGCCGGTATATAAAGTTATTTAATTTAATTTATATGGTTATTAAAAGTTAGAAAATATTTTTTAGATATTGAGATTTCCTATGGATGAATTTTTGTGAGACAAAAGTTTTAGCGATACTAGTCTTAATTACTTAACCCATAACTGGGGGAGAAGAAGCGGATTCATACCTGAGACAAGGGTTTAATTTCGCGTAAGTGAATATCAGTTAGTTAAGTGCCATACGTGATACACGATTTGAGCGATCATGTCTGGAAGGAGACATGACTGACTGGGCAGAAGATTATCCAGCAGAAGGTTGCCATTGCTTTCTGCGGTAGACTGGTTGCTAGCTAAAGCTAAAGAACCTAATCTATCCTATTATTTAACCCCTAACTGGAGGGAAGAGACGGATAAATACCTTTCTCAAGGTCACTAGAATTCGAACTTGGCACCCCGATTACGCGTTCCGAGTCGATATCCACTGCACCACAACGCACATACGAACCTAAAAGAAATTGAAACTGACTCTTCAATTAATAATTCCAAGCTATTATCTATTACACCGCCCGCAAATCTAAGCTTACAGCACCTGGTATTACCGATCGGTTACTCATCTATTTACAAACCAGACTCGACTTTGCTTAACTTTGGTGATTGTACAATGGTGAGCCACTTCCTATAAGAAAATATTCTAGTGGTGCTAAACTGTTCCATTTGACTGCAAAATGTACGCTAGCATTTATTGTACCGAAAGAGAATGACTTTTGGTGCGTTCGTTTATAACCGTGATTAGATTTGTGTTCTTCGTAAAATAATTTCATTTTGCTTTCTTATAATTTTTATTTAAAATTTCCGGGAGACAAAATAACATTTGGAAAAACACTTTTAGCTACCAACTTGAAAAGTCATTGACTAAACCCTGAAAAACTTGTTACATAATCGAAATTTTCTAATTTAACAAAGAATTAACAAACATAAAACATAAACATTGTTTTCGCCAACAGAGAAAAGTTAAAAAATATCAAATTATAGATGTTTTGAAGTAATTATCAGAAATCGACACTTGCCCATATTTTAAACTTGATAAAACTCAAAAGAACAGCTAGAGACAAATTAAACAAATTTGTAAGTAAATTGCGCGAATTGTCCTTCATCAAAAATGTGCAAAACAGCCTAGTTTTTATTTTTAATTTGATGCAATAAAAATATTTTCCCGCCAAATACGAGGCGTATTATATAATCAAATTAACAGTAGGTTAAAATAACTGACGGACGTAGTAAGTTTGTTTGTGCAACAGGGAAATAATTCAATTAAAGGTATGGCGGGGTGTCATGATACACTGATGGAAGAGTGTGAACAAACAAAATTGTTGGATCGGGATATTTGTATTTGAAACACAACTCCAAAAATATTAACCTGGAAATTATTTCACATTATAAATATTTTAATGACACTCATCAATACGAATCAGCGAAAGAATAAGTGCAATTTACTTACCTAGTAACACACACACACACACACACACACACACACACACACACACACACACACACACACACACACACACACATCTATCTATCTAAACTTATTTAAAAATGGAACTTTGTCTCTGTGTTTGTGTATCTGTGTGTGCGTCCGTTACCAATAAACTCCGAAACGGCTGAACCGATTTTCTTAAAAATTGACACAGTTGTACTATAAGCGTCTGCGAGTGTTCTTAGCTAGGTTTTGTGTCGAGGTACCCCAGATAAATATCGAAAATCGATAATCGAAAAAATCGGGTTATAGAAGGAGTAGTCCGATATTCATCAAATTTGATACACTCATAGATAAATACATAAGAAACGATATTCAGAGGTTTCAAGGTTGCAGTTCTTACAATAGTGCAGAAAATCGATAATATATATATAAGTCAAGATGTTTGTGTGTGTGTCTGTTTATCTGTCTGTATATCCTTTATACAAATCCACATTTTTGTCCGATTCTCACCAAACTTCACACAAATATTCTTTAGGCTGAGTCTGAGCTCCAAGACCATGGATTAGTTTTAAAGCTTTCTTTACACCCGAGCAACGCCGGGCTATACTGCAAGTCTAAAATAAAAAATACATTTTCATAATTAAACAAGTAGAAAAAAAAGGCAAAAAATCAAACAAGCTTACCCCGCCCAAACTGAGTTGAGTGAAACTTCAACGTCATCATAGTGAATTCTATTTCGGTTTTTTCAGTTACGAATAAAATAGACTCGGTGTTTTCAAACCTTTTTGACTTACGGACCCCTTTATATTTCAACTATAAACGCTTATGAAATTTATACATAAATCTTTACTAAAAACAGCATATAGTTTTGCACTAACGTATTAAAAACTGGTTTTAAGCTTACTTTAGACATCAGTGTTCAAATAAAATAAATTAATACTGCATGTTGAAGCAAAATGTAACAAAATTAAATTTAAATAACTTTGAACTTCACGTGATGCGTTAATCCAAGGACCCCCTGTCTTATCCTTGCGGTCCGCGGACCACATTTTCAAAACCCCTGAAGTAGACGACTGAAAATTGACCATAGCGCATGTCAGAGAGAGAGAGAGAGAGAGAGAGAGGAGGGGGCAGAGAGAGCTAGGGTCACAGAGTCGAAAACTATCCAAGATCAGCAATTCAAGTTCCTGTTACTTCGAAGGAACTAAAGAAATCAACTTCTCAATCAGGAAAAACTCGGAGTTTCATGCACTATGCAATACATGATGATTGCATCGTGCATAAAACTCCGAGTCGTGCGATACACTTAAAATAATATGTATACTTATTAATATATACTTAAAAGCTCTGTTATATTACCCTGTTTTATTAACACTGTTTTATTAACACAAGTATAATCTTTATATATATGTGTGTATACCTACGTGTATATCCATATGTATATTTATTGATATTCATACCTAAATATCTATATATCTAAATTAACGAACGTTGCCTTCTAGATTGCAATAAAAAATTTAAAACTACTAACCTCAACATCAACTCACCTGTAATATTCAAATTACAGGGGACCAATATTATTTATGAATGCACAACTTCCTCAAGTAACTGTGTTCTTGATCAAACTAAATTCACAAATAATTATATTGCATATGCTACAATATGCCTAACAAGAAAACTCACGTTACACTTCTCTGACCATAAATCAATTAGGACTCATTTAAATGCACATGGAAATCAACCCAACTCTATCCACAAAACAATGGTTGATAATACAAATATAACAGCCTCATCGATATGTAAAAAGGTTAAAAAATAATGGAAGCATTATTAATTAAAAAAACAAAAAGTCAAGAGTCAATAACATCAACTATGAACACAGCCACAATATGCTGACCGTGTTTGGAAAATATTGGATTATTCAGAAAGTTCATTCTGATTGTTAAGGGAAATTAAACTAGAAAACAAAATTATGCCATTAAATATGAACCATTTTGCTCCCCAACTTTTTCCCATTTTCCTTCAACTTAAAAATTCCGTCTTCCCAGAATTCTCTGCAAAGAACTCATTCATGTTGTTTTTATGTCTTCCAAAGAAATATTTTTTTACAACTGAGATTATTTTGCATGGACCTGAATAAATGAAAATCCAAAGGAGCAATGTATAGTGAATATGGTTGGTGGGGTAACACAACCTAGCCAAGCTGTAGCAATGTTTGCCAAAGAAACGTGAGGTCACGCGTTGTTCTGGAGGAAACAAAAACACTTTTCCTGTTCTCCAATTTTTGGGTGCTTTTATTGAATTGTTGTCTTTAATTCGTAAAGTTGCGAGCAGTACTTTTCAGAGTTATTTGACAGAAGTGCATAATAAAGGATTCATTTCCAATCCCACGATATGCACAACATGACATTCTTAGGATAAATACCTGTTTTTGATGTGGTTACAATTAGTTCATGTTACTTATCTCGGGGTCTTTTTCGGTGAACATTGTTGTAAACAATCCATTTCTCATCACCAGTAACAATTTGCTTCAAATGGTTGCATTTTCATGCGCTTACAGCAAATCACAGATAGAAATGCGGTCTGAAAGATTCATTTTATCCAGATCACGTGAAAACCAAACATCGTAGCGATCTGAGTATCCAAGAAATTACGTGTTTCTGCTAATTACCGTGTAATGGAGGGCTAGGATGTGCGTTGTGGTGCAGTGGATATCAGCTCGGAACGACAAATCGGGAAGCCGAGTTCGTATTCTATTTGATATTCTTGTATTCACTTACGCACAATACTCTTGGGAAATATATTAATCCGTCTCTTTCCTCCAGTTATGGGTTAAATAACAGGACAGATTGGGTTCTATAGCCTTGTTTAGCCACCAATATACTGCAGAAAGCAATGGCAACCTACTGCGAGATAATCTTCTGCCTAGTCAGTCATGTCTCGAAATGATACATGATCGCCCAAATCGTGTATCATGTATGGCACTTAACTGATTGACTGAATGTAATAGTTGGAAACATTATTAAGGCTTCCACTGGGCATAAAGTAGGGATCGGTTTTCTATTGTTATGAAGTAATAAACTGATTTCTTACTTATTACTGCTTGATAATATAATAGATCGCTTCCCCCTCTAGCTATGTCAAATAAACAGATTGGGTTCTATAGCCTTGGCTGGCAACCAGTCTACCGCAGAAAGCAATGGCAGCTTACTGCAGGATAATCTTCTGCCCAGACAGTCATGTCTCTTTCGAGATATGATCACCCAAGCGTGTATCACGTATGGCACTTAACTGACTGACTGAATATAATAGTTGAAAACATGATTAAGTCTTCTACTGGGTATAAAGTGGGGATTCTGTTTTATTTTGTTATTAAGTAATAAACTGATCTCCCACTCATTACTGCTTAATGATATAATACATCACTTCCCCCTCCAGTCAAATAACAGGACAGATTGGGTTCTATAGCCTTGGTTGCCAACTAGTCTACCGCAGAAAGCAATCGAACTTACGGCGGAATAATCTTCTGCCCAATCAGTCATGTTTTTTTCGAGACATGATTGTCCAAAGGGTTTATCACGTATGTCACTCAACTGACTGAGTGAATGGAGGGGATGCGCCTTCAATAAGGCTGTAATTAACAACTCTAAACTTAGCGAACTACTACCGTCCAGTTATGTAAGTTAAAACAACTACACCTTACACAGCACATATATTTTTCTTTTTTACGAGGATTTTTTGCTTTTACGTTAAAAAAAACAGCATCAAGTGTCTACAATGTAGCTTATTATCTTCCATTGTGTGTGCAAAATTGACAAGAATTAAGTAATTTTAAATTTTATTCCGCAAGAAATAATTTGAAATTTTCTCTAAACGGAAATGTAAGTGTATTATGTCTGCCCATAAATTTGACGTTATTCTAACATTTTGGAACATGAACGAATAAAAATCGACGCGAATTTTCCAGACCACCCAATAAAAGATTCCTAGAACTTTAGATACATGCATAAAACAATCCATATATTCAGTTAAAAATAAAAAAAATTGATATTTTCATGTATTAGGTTGTAACAAAAGTAATGGCCGATTTCAGAAACAATTTAAATGTAAAAAATGTTGAAACTGAGGTCGTTGGGAGATTGATGATGGTGATAATGAAATATTTCTGACAAGGGTGAAAAATAATTTATAGTCAGAAAATTCGGACAAAAACATTCTCGAAAACGTGCGGCATTTGGTTTGGTTACTTTTATGTTTTCTTCTTCTTCTGCTTCTGTCAATATATATATATATATATATATATATATATATATATATATCCGAGTGGGTACAGAACGAAGAAAGAATTTTTTTCCGTCCAAAGCATTAATTTAAAACAGTGCTCGATATATGATGTATAGAGCTGTGAATATTTATTATAAATTATGTTTTAGAACATGTGCATTATTTTTTAATATGTCCTCGACAATCATATGTTTGTTTCAACGTTGGGTACGTTTCTTCGGGAGGTAAAAGCAAAACTGAATTCGTCTGCTCCCTATATTTGGTTCATTGTTGTTGTGGGAGGTTGGTTGGGGTTATTGATAATGAAGGGAATGTGTCTTGTAGAGTTTTGAAGAACCTGGTGTGTAAGTGCTAAATTGTTGATTAATGGTATTATCTGTTGGAGTGTACGTTTTTATCTGTCGGGTATATCTTTTAGTTAGAATTTCGCAGAGATTGGTGTGTGTGGTGGTGGTGGGGGGGTTATTACTCGGTCAGTTTTGTGTGTTTGCGTGGGGTTTTCTTGTGTGTGCGATTGGGGACTTGTTTGTTGACCTTAAGAATTTTTAGGTGTCTTGCTTAGCTCGCTCTTGATTTATTTGTGTCTGTTGTTACCAGACAAATTTTATTCATTCTCTTTCATTTAGTGGCGAGGCTGTTTTTCTTAGGGTTCCTTATATAGACGTGATAGGGGTGGGGTGTTTTTTCTTTTTAATTTTGATTTTTTCACTACGGCATATTTTGTATTTTATTTTTGTTTTTGATATTTTTTTATTTTAGCGGGATCGGGGTGTTTATTCATATTTATTGTATTTAGGCAAATTTGTTTCTAAAAAGTCTAAACTTGCATTCTTTCGGAAGTAAATGCAAATTTCTATTTTGTCAGCTTTTATAATGTTTCTAAATTTGTATATTTAAGCTTAATATTGAATTTAGAAGATTGATTTTTTCCTTTTAATTTTTTTTTTAATTTGGGAGCTATTTTTTGAAATTTGGGAGTTATTTTTTTCTTTTGGAATATTAAACTTTGTTGTAGACTTTCGTAATTTGATCTATTTAAGTGTGAATTGTTTTGTATTTAGGCGAGGTTATTTATAAAAAATCAAAAAATTGCATTTTTTAGAGGGCAAATGTAAATTTGTATTTTATCAGTTTTTTATCATTTATCTAAATTTGTATATTTTTTAATCTTGATTTTGAATTTAGGGGATCGATTTGTTTTCCTTTAATTTTTAATTATTCCTAGATTATAGTTTGTGAGTCTGTTTACTTCTTTTAATTTTACATTTTATTTATTTAGATGTTGTTGTGGGTATTAGATCTTATTTAAGGGTTTATTAGATCGATTTTTCTGTAGCATTTTTAGTCATTTATAACAAGAATATCTTGTCAAACTCCTAGTATTTCCTAGCATGATAGTAGGGTTAGGTCCCTAATGTGTTTACAGTTTACTGTGATTTCGTTCCTCTGGTTTAAAAGCTTGTTACTATTTATATATTTAAGGATCTCTATTTTTTTTTTTTTTGAAGGCAAAGAAAACATGGTTCTTTTATAGATTTTGCTGTTCTTGCTTGTTTGAGGATTTTCCATTTAACCTTAGGTGTTTTGTTTTCGTTTTTTAATTTCCAAAAGTATTTTGAAAGAGACGTTATGTTTTGTTTTTCTTTGTTATTGAAGGATGAGAGGTGATTGTATATAGTCATCCGCAGACAGATCAGTTTCGCTGTATCACAGATCATCAGTACGGTTGGCCTCCACTTGCTACATAACCCAGGGTCGAAACCCGACCGAATTGGCGTCAGTTGGTGACTCTACCCCTTGGTCATGGGGCGTTCGGTAGAAGAAGACAGTCTTTTTAGCGCATATCATATTACGCGCCCAATAGCTAGGTGCTCCAATTCATTTCACTGAATGAGCGATGCGTACACGCTAGGATGACTACTGTTTTTCAAAGTCTACGTTTCTTCGAGAGTGCTCAATCAGGGTATATATATATATATATATATATATATATATATATATATATATATATAATCTAAACTTCTTTATAAATGAAACTTCGTCTGTGTGTGTGTATTCGTTACCTATAGACTCTGAAACGGCTGAACAGGTTTTCTTGAAAACTTACACAGTTGTACTATAAGCGTCTGCGAATGTTCTTAGCTAGGTTTTGTGTCGAGGTACCCCCGATAAATATCGAAAATCGATAATCGAAAAATCGGTTTATAGAAGGAGTGGTCCGATTTTAATCAAATTTGATACACTCATAGACAAAGACATAAGGAACGATATTCAGAAGTTTCAAGGTTGCAGTTCTTACAATAGTGCAGAAAATCGATAATATATATATAAAAGACAAGATGTTTGTGTGTGTATCTGTTTATCTGCCTGCATTTTTTCAGCCCTTTTTATTTTAGATTTTGCTTCGTGTTTGGCTCTAAGTAGGTATAATTGTAGTTCTTAGTCTCAGCCATGACACCATTTACTCAGAGGACTTATTTAGCCTTCAAAATTCAGTTTACGACGAAAAAACCTATTTGATATTGATACCAGGAAATCAAAAATTGAGTTACATCCAATCATTTCTCTTTCAGTCTAGGGTTTCGCTTTAACTGGAAACAACTATTGCTTTTTAGTCTTTCGTGCCAACGTCCAAAGAGTCTGAGCTCCAGGACCATGGATTAGTTTTAAACCTTTCATTACACCCGAGCAACGCCGGGCTATACTGCTAGTATATATATATATATATATATATATATATATATATATATATAATGAGTCAGACAAACCTACATTTCACCAAAACGGATCGTCTGGGAAAGCTGGGTAAAGAGGAAAAGAAAAAACGACATATAAAAAGGTAATTAGGACAACTTACGTAACCAAAAATCAAAGAAACTACATAACACAAGGGAGGGGGAGGTTAGCAGTTTTATTACTTTTAATTTTTAATTTTCAGTGGGAGGGGTAGTTTGCTTTACTTTTGTATTGAGCGCTTTCTCTTAGATGATTACTCGTGTTCGGTTTTTTCTTTGGGTTTTGTGCTGATTCTGGTCCGATCACTTTTGACTGATTTTCAGGCCTTAAATTCTTTCTTTTTTAACAACCATTTTTTCCTTTCATTCGATAATTTTTCGAGGAAGGTTTTCGAGACAAGTATAATTATAATCTCGTTTATATATATATATATATATATATATATATATATATATATATATATATATATATATATATTGATCACTCTGGAAGAATGTTAGACTTTGTAAAAACAGTAGCTACTCTAGCATCTACGTAGGCAACTGAACGTAATCTTCGGGTGTAAAGATCACCTTCGAACATGAAACAGACTGTCAACACTCGGTATTGACATAAGTGTCCCACTTCATATATTTACACATGCTTAATCCTGAATATCGAACATTTCATCCTATAAATTTGCCATACCTTAAAACTATATCTTACCTCACACACACACACACACACACACACACACACACACACACACACACACACACACACACACACACACACACACATATATAGCACCGAATTTTTGTCTTTATTTTCAACTGAAATTAAAGCAAAAATACGACGTTTAGAATGGCTCATGATTAAACATAATAGACATTCATTGTCTCTTATATTTAACAGCATATGTTTAGAAAATTACTTGCTGCCTCGATATACTATATATATATATATATAAAATAAATACTTGAGAAACAACAAAACATGAATTTATTTTAGAGTAGCCAACATTATAATATTTCAGTTTTAAGTTTTTTGTTGTTAAGGCCTGTGAATAGATTTAGAAATGTGATAAAAACTTAAAATTTAAAGCTGTTAGAAAGAATTGCAGTAAACTATGACGTCAATCACGAAATATTTATAACGTTTTGTTATTTGAAAAAGTCGTTGAGATGGAATTTAAATTATTCGCTGATAGGTTTGTGTATTTTTTTGTTTAGTTGTATCCATGTTTTTCTAAATATTGCTGTAATTATTTATGTTTTGTTGATGTTTATGTGTTATATTACAAAAAAAAAAAAACAGCAAAAAACAACCAAAACATTATAATGTTGGCTATCCCACAATGAATTCATTTTTTGTTGTTTCTCAAATATTTATTTTATTTTGTCTCACATTGTCGGAATATATATATATATATATATATATATATATATATATATACTGTTAAATATACTGTTAAATATACTGTTAAATGTAAGAGAGAATATATGATTAAACATATTAGACATTCATTGTCTTTTATATTTAACAGTATGTGTTTAAAAAATTATCTGCTGTCTCGATACACTATATATATATATATATATATATATATATATATATATACACAATTTTAAAAAAGGAATTTATTTATAGTCTCTAGATCTCTTTCGTCCAACATCTCATCAGGAGAAAATCGTTGAAATCACAAATTAAACGAAAAAAACAGCAACGAAAATAAAGATCAAATAAAAGGGGGAACGTTAAAATAAATATACATATAAATATATATTTATAACGAAGGGAGGAGAAATGACGTGTAAATAATTATTGAGGGACAGTTAAAATAAAATATCCCCCAACAAAGAAAGGGACTTAACAAAATCTTTCTGCCGGCAAAGGGAAGGCTTTCGTAAAGATATGCAGACTGATTCCAAAATCTTTAATTGATTATTGGAACCCGCCACATGTAAAATTTTGATCCACTCTTTCTTATACGACTTAGCACAGGCTATTCTCTACTAGGTGTTGAGCAATAGCCGATTCCATATTGGTAGAGGAAAGACAACATATGCTACCTATTTTGCCTAATCGTGTTTTCGAAGATACATGTTGATTAATTCTTGTTTCCAAATGTAAGGTTGTATGCCCCACATAACCAGCAGAGCACTGGCAATTAAATTCATATATCAAATGACTCAGTTTGATGAAGGGCAATTCATCCTTACGAAAAGACGGAAATGAAGACCTTGTCCGAAAAATACGCCGCAGAACAACAGACGGAAAACAGCCAGAAACAGTCTTGCTAACATGACTAACTAAACTTTGGCTCTTATCCCCAATCCAAGGAACCTTCAAATAAACCGGACACTTATAAGGCCTCAGGACTTAATATATATATTAAGCTTTAAAACCATAAGATGACCGTGAACAGTACCGACGGAAGAGACAACTGCAGTTCCTGGAACATGCAATGAGAAAGGAGGGCTTGGAGAACCTGATACTAACAGACCAGATAGAGGGGAAAAATAGACACGGGAAAGCAGCGGATAACATATCTGAAGGACCTAATCAGGGGTATGATGGAACGAGGGTTGCATAGTGTAACAGTAGAAGGCGTGCTAAGAGCCGCCATGGATAGGGAGACGTGGAACGCCATGATCGCCTACGTACTGAAGGAACATGGCACATAAAAAAGAATCAGCAAGGATACTACTTACTTATATATATATATATATATATATATGTGTGTGTGTGTGTGTGTGTGTGTGTGTGTGTGTGTGTGTGTGTGTTCTATCTCATCAGTAGAAAATCCGAGGTTTTCTAAAGTTCATATAGTTAATACAATGAGTCATAAAAAAAAAAAAACGTTTTTACAATCATTTCTAATTTTTTACCAATAAGTACAAATATGACTTCACTTTCTAAATATTTTTGGAAGTTTGTTTACATTATTATACGATCCATGCAGAAATTAATATTCTAAAGGAAACCAGGAAAATATGTATTTATATGGCTTAATTCAAGCTTTATTTGCCATGAAATCTTCTGTGGTTGAGTGGTGAGACATGTCAATCTAATGATGGCATCTCTCTGGTGTTTGGGAGTTGCAAGTTTGAATCCCGAAGAATGATGGATATTTTCCAAAAAGAGATTTCTCGAATATTTAGACCAGTGGATAATTATAATGAACTGTTTACTTATAGAAAAAAAGAACAATACAGATTATCCACTCAAATACGAGTGTTCATTCAAAATAATGTTTAAAAAGAAAGAAATAAATTCAAATATATAATTTGCTAGAACGGTTATTTTTTCAATTAGTATACTCATTTAATTTGGGGTTCGAGGAGTTTTGTTTTTTAATTAAACAGTATATATATATATATATATATATATATATATATATATATATATATATATATATATATATATATATATATATACCAGGCATAAATATTTTTTTGAGAAATTTTGTTTTAAAAATATGTGTCATTTGGCAGGATGTGCGTTGTGGTGCATTGGATATCGGCTCGAAACGAGAAATCGGGGAGCCGAGTTCGAATTCCAGCCGAATTCATTGCATTCACTTACGCGCAAATACCCTTGGGAAAGGTATTAATCCGTCTATTCCATCCAGTTATGGGTTAAATAACAGGACAGATTGGGTTCTATAGCCTTGGCTGGCAACCAGTCTACTTCAGAAAGCAATGGCAACCTACTGCGGGATAATCTTCTGCCGATTCAGTCATGTCTCTTTCGAGACATGATCGCCCAAGCGTGTATCACGTATGACACTTAACTGACTGACTGACTGACTGTCATTCGGCAGGATAGGAATGGTTTGGCTTCGTTTAAACTGTGAAATCATTCTCGGTCGAGCGGTTAAAATGCATCAGATCAATTGATGGCTTCTTCTATGTTGTTAGGTGTCGCAGGTTCAAATCTATATTTTCATAACAAAATCTCAAAAATTATTCACACCGGTAGAGTTATATACACATATACTGTTTAAGTATTTTTGTGAAATTGTGTTAGAAAAATATGTGCCATTCGGCAAGATTCGAACCTGCGACGCCAAACATAGGGAAAATCGTCAATTAATCTGGCGTGTTTAAGATCACGAATAACTTCAAAGTTCAGAGAAAACCGAATCAAGCCTTATGAATTTGTCATCAACACCCAAGGCTGCTTTGCTGTATCACAGCTCATCAGTGTGACTAGATACATCCACTTTCTTCTGGCAGGGATCGAGACTCGACCGATTTGGTGTTAATTGGAGTCGCTACCCGCTAAGCCATAGGCGCATGGAATCAGAGAAGTGAAATTTTAACCTGTTGTATATAAGCAGTGTATACACAAGCCAGTCCCCGAAAGAAGTCAATTCATTTCTGAAGAGTCACGCATATACCGCAGAAATGGCAACTGTTTCTAAAATTTTCTTCTCTAGAGAGCTCAATCGTAATGAGATATATTGATCGTTTAATTACTTAGTTTCTGGTCATAATAAGGTTAGACCAGTGCACATTTGAATTAAAAAGCGTTCAATACAATTATGTTGCAGAACCTTTAAATATTTTCCATTTTTAAAGGAGTTATAAATAATAATAATAACTCGTTTACAAATGGAATATATATATATATATGTATGTATTAATTAGATAATTAATTAATATATATATATATATATATATTAATTAGATAATTCATCAAGTTTTTATTAGACCTCAACAGAATGCCGAAAGCACTGGACCGCCGTTTCGTCCTATTTTGGGGACTCATCAGCATATATATTGGAACAATCCTATTCCTTTATTTGATTATATATATATAGTGTTGAATTAAGAACAAAATATCTACTCATATACGAGTACCTATTAAAAATAATGTTCAAAGAAATAAATTAAATATCCGGAACTCTCCGCAATATATATATATATATATATATATATATATATATATATATCATTATTAAAAGGAAACGCGCCAAAGGATATTTGACACAGACACTGTAGTCTTATACAGCTAATCAGAAGCCTGTTAATGACACCTACATGATGTAATACACTCGTGTAGCTAACAGATGTTTTGACTGTGGCACCATTCATATAAAATGAGAGTGCAACTCTAGAAACGAGGCGTGGGAAAATATGTTTGCATGAATAACATATCTGTTTTTATGCCTGAGCCTGAATCCTGATTGGCTGAATCTCCATTGAGCGAATACCCTTTTAATGAAATCACACAATTTGGAACACTTACGCGTTAAGCACTTTTTGTGTGGGCAACGAGTGAAAGGTTGGGGGAAAAACATACAAAATAAAGTATTTTTCTCTAAGACTAACTGTAATGATTGGATGTGTGTTGTGGTGCAGTGGATATCAACTCGGAACGACAAATCGGGGAGCCGAGTTCGAATTCCACTTAAATTCTTTGCATTCACTTACGCACAAATACCCTTAGGAAAGGTATTAATCCGTCTCTTTCCTTCAGTTATGGGTTAAATAATAGGACAGATTGGGTTCTATAGCCTTGGTTGGCAACCAGTCTACTGCAGAAAGCAATGGTAAACTACTGCGGGATAATCTTCTGCTTCATTGGTCATGTCTCTTTTGAGACATGATCGCCCAAAGCGTGTATCAGGTATACCACTTGACTGACTGACTGAATATAATAGTTGAAAACAGGATTAAGGCTTCTGCTGGGCATAAAGTAGGTGCTCAGTTTTATATTGTTATGAAGTAATAAACTGATTCCCTACTAATTACAACTTAATAATATAATATATCTCTTCCCGCTCTAGCTATGAGTCAAATAATAGAACAGATTGGGTTCTATAGCCTTGGCTGGCAACCAGTCCACAAAAGAAAACAATGGCAACCTACTGCGGGATAATTTTCTGCCCACTCAGTCATGTCTCTTTCGAGACATGATCGCCCAAAGCGTGTATCACGTATGGCACTGAACTGTAATGAGTTTCTTTAAATACTTTCATTATAATGTTTATTTTTTTTATCTTTTAAGGAAAGATAATTTTTCATATTAGTTTATACTAAATTATGAAACACAGAATTGTGTGTTGGAAAATGTTGAATGTTTTGTGCTTGAAGGCATGAGAGAGAATGATTACCCTTGAGCAATGAATTTTCTTTTTCAAAGCTCGAGAGCAGACTTGCTGATTCTTGCAGCAGTTATCGGAATATAAACATTAATGTCAGAGTCCAAATTTTGGTCGTAGCTTCTGCTCGTATTTATTTAACATCAATGCCCTTCGGAAATTTACATATTCGTACAACACTGCTATATGTTTCATTTTTTAACAGAAATTGCCAGTAAATGCCCCCGATTACTATAGAGCCATTTGCAGTGTTCCAGCAGAGTTTCGGACTATCAGTCGACTGACAAATTATATTTACCATCGTTTTACGCTTTTTTAATTTCACTGAATATTCAAATCACTCCTTGTTTTCTTTGTTATTTAGATAAAATGTCAATTCAATTTTAGCTTTTGTTTCAGGTCGGCTTACTACATTTTATGATATATAAACTCTTGAAGTATTTTTTAATGCAATCCGTCTTTTCAGGTATAACTGAGTCAATAAACATTTATTTTGTACGCTACGAAGTAAATATTGGCTGTCTATATTTGAATCTATAAGCATTTATATGGTTCGAGGTGAGGTAAATACTGTTCGTTTATATTTGAGTCAATAAGAATTTTACTTGATTTTAATATAACACTTCCGGTTATATATTTATTCCGGAACAATATGGCTGTAGATTAAAGGCTCTCCCACTACGACGGCGATGATGATAATTCTGCAATTTAATTCTAGAAAATACAAGGCTGCAATTCTGCTAACACAACACTTGGTCCAATGCTGCTGATCATTTTGCTGAATCAATGGTGCTGGTAAAACGAAACGACGAATGCTGTACGACAATGTTGGGCTAGTGACGAACATTAGAGTTCATATACTCTGCGGCCTTCACTGCTACCGCTACGAAGACGATACTTCTCCAAACTTTTGAGGCGACAATAAAAACTTTCATCTCAATTCATAAATACTTTTCGTCGGAGACCACTCAACCCGACTTTTTCACAAAAGTCAGTTTCACAAACATTAAATAATCTCCTTTGTCGTTCGTCAACAACAAATACAATCTGCAACAAACACCTCTGTCGAAAACAATAGGATCAGGCCCAAATGTAACACTAGCAGTATAGCCCGTTAATATTTAAGTTGCTCAGCTCTTATATGACTCGGGGACCGGTAAATAATAATCTAAACTTATTTATAAATGGAACTTGGTCTGTGTGTGTGTGTGTGTGTGTGTGTGTGTGTGTGTCCGTTACCTACGTCTGTGTGTGTGTATTCGTTACCTATAGACTCCGAAACGGCAGAACCGATTTTCTTAAAAATTTACACAGTTGTACTATAAGCATCTGCGAGTGTTCTTAGCTAGGTCTTGTGTAGAGGTACCCCCGATAAATGTCGAAAATCGATAATCGAAAAAATTGGTTTATAGAAGGAGTGGTTCGATTTTAATCAAATTTGATACACTCATAGACAAAGACATAAGAAACGATATTCAGAAGTTTCAAGGTTGCAGTTCTTACAATAGTGCAGAAAAATCGATTATATATATATATATATATATATATATATATATATATATATATATATATATAAAAGGCAAGATGTTTGTGTGTGTGTGCCTGTTTATCTGCCTGTATGTCTGTATTTTTTTCAGCCCTTTTATTTTAGTTTTTGCTTTGGGTTTAGTTCTAAGTAGGTATAATTGTAGTTCTTAGTCTCAGCCATGATACTATTTACTCAGAGGACTTATTTAACCTTCAAAATTCAATTTACGACGAAAAAACTTCTTTGATATCGATACCAGGAAATCAAAATTTGACTTACATCTATTCATTTTTCTTTCAGTCGACGGTTTTGCTTTAACTGGAAACAGCTATTGCTTTTTAGTCTTTCGTGCCAACGACCAAAGAGTCTGAGCTCCAGGACCATGGATTAGTTTTAAACTTTCATTACACCTGAGCAACGCCGGGATATACTGCTAGTATATATATATATATATATATATATATAATGAGCCAGACAAACCTACATTTCACCTAAACGGATCGTCTGGGAAAGCTGGGTAAAGAGGAAAAGAAAAAACGAAATATAAAAAGGTAATTAGGACAACTCAAGTAACAAAAAAATCAAAGAAACAACATAACTCAAGGGAGGGGGAGGTTAACAGTTTTATTACTTTTAATTTTTAATCTTCAGTGGGAGGGGTAGTTTGCTTTACTTTTGTATTGTATTAGTTTTAAACCTTTCATTACACCCGAGTAACGCCGGACTATACTGCTAGTCGTTTACAATTGAGTCTCTAAGCATTAACTTGTTTCGAAAATAGGTAAATATTGATTGTTTATATTTGAGCCTGTAAGCATTTACCTGTTTCAAAAATGCGTAAATATTAATCGTTTCAATTTGAGTCTCTAAGCATTTACTTGTTTTAGGGATAGGTAAATATTGATCACTTATATTCAAGTCTACAAGCATTAATTTGGTTCGGGGATTAGTAAATCTTGATAGTTTATATTTGAGTCTTTAAGCATCAACTTAGTTCGGAAATAGGTAAATACTGATCGTTTATATTTAATTCTGTAAGCATTGTACTTGCTTCGAGAATTGGTAAATATTGATTGTTTATTTGTGTATTTATTTGTTTTAGGGATAAGAAATTACATTTGTGTCTAGAAGCATTTATTTCATTCGGGAACAGGTAAAAACTGATCGTTTATTTTTGAGTCTCTAAGTATAAAGTTGGTTCCGGTGTACGTAAATATTGATTGTTTATATTTTTAGTCGATAAGAATTAACTTGGTTCAGGAAAAAGTAAATATTGATCTTTTATATTTGAACCTCAACGCATTCACTTGGGAACATCGAGAAATGGATAATAAAATCAGCCGTCAAAGTTATATATATATATATATATATATATATATATATAGATAGATAGATAGATAGATAGATAGATAGATAGTAATACATTTTTATATTTTCTGTAATGGGTATAATTCGTATATGTGTTTGTTATGGATGGGTATATTTTTAAGAGAACATCCTAAATCAACTCGCTCCATGGTATAAGATTATAAAGGTGCTCAGTAGTACTACCTAGAGTTAAGATAAATGTAAACTTATCACTATATACGTTTCGAAAAACCCTCCGAGTATATACGGGAAAGGAAAAAAATGGTTGTAAAAAAGAGAAATAGCTAAGCACAGAAATAGCTAAGCACAATGTGGTGTGTGTGTGTGTGTGTGTGTGTGTGTGTGTGTGTGTGTGTGCGTGCGTGCGTGTGTGTGTGTGTGTGTGTGTGTGTGTGTGTGTGTAAAAATTAAGACAGACAAGTTATTTCATGGTTAAGCGGAAGTTTAAGCCTATTTCAGGCGAACCATCGTCAGCTTCTGTCTTTATTGTACAGAAGATTTTACACGAATATATATATTCTTAAATATAACAGACAATGCTTAGAATCAGCATAATAAAAAATATCCAAATGTTGGAGAATTTTTGTCTTTATTTTCAACTGAAATTAAAACCAAAATACGATGTTTAGAACGGCTAATGATTAAACATAATAGACATTCATTGTCTGTTATATTTAACAATATATGTTTAGAAAATAATCTTCTTTCGCAATAAACTTTATATATATATATATATATATATATATATATATATATATATATATATATATTATTTATTTCAGTCAGGATCAGGGATTTGTTTTTATTTTCTTATGTCTTAGGATTTTTGTTTGTATATATATATATATATATATATATATATATATATATATATATATATCTTTTGAGTGTATGTGTGATTTGTGTATGTATTCTTAATTTGCTGATATTTTCTGTTTAAATGTATACACCTCTTCCCTTCATCTAACCTATTTCCTCTCGGTACAACATTGTTTTGGGTTTTTTTAATATTCTGTGTGAAATGTAACATTTGATTCTCTCAGTTTGAAAAAGCAGTTCGTAAAGTTTACACATAACGAAATAAATTCTGGATTTATAACCGTTTAATTATGTGTTGAGTTTTCCTCTCTCAATATATCATATTGCTCTGAATAATATCCAGTGAGCTCTCTATTTTTATCTATTTAATAATTTATATGAATCTAATAAAATTGCATTATCCACTCCGTTTTTACGGGATTCTCATTTTTTCCTGTCTGCCGTATGCGACCCTCTTCGTCAGCGACCCTCTTCATCAGCGACCCACTTCGTCAGCGACCACCTGATGTTAACAACCATTTTTCTATGCACGGACGATTTGCTAATGTTAATTAACCCTTAGTGAGCGACCACCTCCAGAACGCGACCAACGAGTGAAAATCACTGATCAAGCGACCCCTTTAAAAAAATCGATTTTGGTCGTACACTGCGAACTTCTAAATTAAGAGAAACTAAATGAGGAATCTATTTCATTTTGATTTGATCTAAGCCAGGAACACTTCCTCATAGTTTTGTTATTGCAGTGTTTTTTCAAACTGTTATTTCTTGTTGAAATGCACATTGCCTAAGTTCACCTGATGGTCAAACAACCGCTGTTTTGTACAACATGTATTGCATTTGACATGTTCAAGGGATTTATAGCAGTCTCTGTAAATTCAGGGACTGAGAAAATCACAATTATGTTTCTTTTTCAAATGTCTATCTCTTTCGTTCCTATATTTTTTGTGTATCTATCTACTCTATTTCTATCTGGGTATATCTATTCCTATCTCTCTGTTTCTCTACCCCCCACCCACGGTTGCTGTAAGTTTTTGTATGTTTTTTCCAATGTATTATTGTAGATTCTCTGTTGCTATCACTCACATCTAAGAAAAAAACTGAAACCGTGTATGCCGCGAATTTTTCAACCTTCATATTTTATAAATAGCTAGTACTAGTACAGACACGAAAAGGAAAGCAATAATTGACTTTTTTTAAAAGTCCACTTAATAAATATTTTTCGTGAATGAATACTTTAGTCTCTTGTTGAATGTTGTAAAGACGTTTTTTAAAATTTTAAAATAAACAATGCTGAATAAATTTCTTTAAAATAAGGCCATTTTCTTATGTTCTCATTTATTTATTACGAGATTACATGGTAAAATTTTAATATGTACATTCTAGAAGTCCTCCTCCGTTGTTCCAATATATAAAAACACTAGTGAAAACTCTGACCCCTCTCATTATCGCCCTATCAGCCTCCTACCGATTTTTGGCAAAGTGTTCGAAGCCATCATCAACGCCGATGTGGTTCAACATCTCACAGACTCTTCTCTGGCAGACAGTATGGTTTCCGCTTCACCAGGTCTACTGCTGATATGCTCACGACCATCACTGAATATATACACCAGACCTTTGACAAGAACGGCGAAACCCGAACTGTTGTCCTAGATATCTCCCAAGCATTTGATAAAGTCTGGCATGCTGGCCTTCTATGCAAGCTGCGAGGTTATGGTATAACTGGACAATTGTTGGACATTATCCAGTCATTCTTTCCAAAACGTACAGTGAAGGCAGTCTTGAACGGATATGCCTCCCAATACTATTATACGAACGCGGGTGTTCCTCAAGGCTCTATTCTAGGTCCTATGCTTTTCCTCATCTACATTAACGATCTCCCAAATGTAATAAGATCCCAAGTAGGCATATACATATCTGCTGAGGCTGACAAAGCAAACCTCGCTACCGAGCTTGAAAAGGACCTCCGATCCGTGGCGGACTGGGGTAAGAAATGGCTCGTGAATTTTAATGCTTCCAAAACAAAGCTCCTATTTACTATCACAGACAACCGCCCACACCCCATTAGCATGGATCAGGCTAGTCGCCCTGAAAGCAAAACACTGCGCCTCCTCGGGTTAACTCTCACAACAGACCTCAAGTGGAATGACTATATAGAATCCATAGCTAAATCCGCTGCTAAGAAAGTCGGTTCTTTGTGTAGGGCCAGGAAGATTTTTCCGCCTGAAACAATCCTGCACATATATAAATCTACCATCCGCCCGTGCATTGAATACTGTTGCCATATCTGGTCGTGTGTTCCTGCTATCCACCTCGGTGTCCTTGACAAAATACAACGGCGCAATGTGGCCTCTTCTACAAATAATTTCAGGGCTTCTGCTCCGATGAACTTAGCTCACTGGTGCCCCCTATATATAAATTTACACGAGCCACAAGATTAGCAACTAGGTCCCACCCTTTTACTGTGAAATCAACAAATTGTAAACGCAAATTCTACTCCAGTAGCTTCTTTTCTCGCACTTCCCGCCTGTGGAATTACCTTCCATTTACTTGCTTTCCCGACAGCTACAATCTCCAAGAATTTAAATGTAAAATCAATAGTCATCTCTTATCTCACTTACCTGCATCCTCTCCCTCATGCTTCTTTCTCCGTCCACTCCACTCTCATCAGTATTCTCATCCCTCTCTTACCCACTTCCTGACAACCTCTATAACTTGTGACTCTTTCTCATAACTTTCCACCTACGTAACCCCATGCAAAACAGTGGCAGTAAAATGCCTTGCTTGCGGCGATATGATTTTAAAAATATATATTCGTTCCTGGTGTAAATAGGTCATGACTATGAGCCTGTAATGAGCGACCACATGCCGTATGTGACCAGTTTTTGATGGCAGTAGAGGTGGTCGCATACGACAGGTTCAACTGTATATATATATATCTGTGTGTGTGCCCGCGTGTCTGTGAATAAGAGAGAGAGAGAGAGAGATTTAGAAAATCTCAATCAGAAAGAGACATGACTTAATGGGGCAGAAGATTTTTCTGCAGTAGGTTTTCATTAATTTCTACAGTAGACTGGTTGCCAACCAAGGCTATAGAACCTAATCTATTCTGCTATTTAACCCATGACTGGAGGGAGAATTGACGGATTCGTACCTTTCCCCAGGTATTTGCGCGTATGTGAATACAACTAATTTAAGTGGAATTCGAACTCGTCTCCCCGATTTCACGTTCCGAGCCGATATCAACTGCACATCCAGAATGATCTGTCTCAAAATAATTCCAGTTTTATTATCTCGCAAAACAATTATGCTTTTGCAACTTTGGCCTTTGATCGTAAATTCCCATCAGCTGTTCAATAGAATATTGGCCTCATATTCTCATCATAACACGCGGAATATTCATTTTATCTTGAAGAAATAGCAAAACTAAATGGAAATATCTTCAAGACCATCAAACCGTAATACCGCTTTTATGAGGCATTCATAACTTGACCTTTCTTTTCATTCTTTCGTTTCTCTCAACGACAGGTTTTGTGTCTATCCACCGATTAAGGAGATCAATACCCGATCACCGCATTGGTCAACAAGAGACAAGATTATTGAGATGTAAAGAGCAGTCGTCTGACCGTTGGTTACAGTGACAAGAATGAAGAATATTGCTCTGTAAGGTCAGGGGGGGGGTTTGGTGTTTCAAGGCGTTTACAATAGCGACATCAAATTCAAAACGAGGCAGAGTAGTTTTAAGTGCCCTGACATACAGCCAGGGAATATTTTTATTAATTTCCTGTTCAGTGTGACAGGTTGAGAAACTTTCCGCTTTTTCAATCAGTATACGATTGCAATATTCGAAGATTTTTATTTCATGAAATTAAAAAAATAAAACAAACAAACAAACGAAAAAACAAGTAGATATTAATTTTATAGAAACCAGCTTTTTAGTCAACTCTACAATTAACTTGTTTAATTTGTATGAGAGTTATAACTGTATAAATAATTATAAACTAACAATTATACATAGAAAAATACTTGTAAAGTCGTGCCGTCAAAAATGACGGCAAATTATTAAAAGCGATAATTAATGTCGTCTAAAATGACGGCAACATATGAACCTACTATGGCGTATCTTACATTAAAACATAAGAAAAAAATAATCCAACCCCCATGAGCGTGAAAGGAGGGATATATATATATATATATATATATATATATATATACTAGCAGTATAGCCCGGAGTTGCTCGGCTGTAATGAAAACTTGTAAACTAATCCATGGTCCTAGAGCTCAGACTCTTTGGACGTTGGCACGAAAGACTAAAAAGCAGTAGTTGTTTCCAGTTAAAACGAAACCGTAGACTGAAAGAAAAATGAATGGATGTAAGTCAAATTTTGATTTCCTGGTATCAATATCAAATAAATTTTGATTTCCGGTATCGATGTCAAATAAGTTTTTTTTCTTCGTAAACTGAATTTTGAAGGCTAAAAAGTCCTCTGAGTAAATGATATCATGGCTGAGACTAAGAACTACAATTATATCTACTTAGAGCAAAACCCGAAGCAAAATCTAAAATATGAGGCGGTTGAAAACCTGATTTTGATCAGACCCGATAGGATATCGTTTATCGAATTCCAATATCGGAGTCAAATAAGTCATTCAAAGATAAACTAGTCTAAGTAAATCCATGAAAACTTATTGTACCCATCGGGAGTAAAATTGCAGAAAATGAACCGTATTGATGGTTGAATATAGGTTGTTGATCAGATTCGATAGAATATCGGGGGTATCGATTTCCGATATCGGGGAAAATGACTCGTCTGAGAAGATCTAATAATCTTTGAGACTAAAAACTATAATTGTACCAAGTTAGAGCAAATTCTGCAGCAAGAACCACGATAAATCCTGGCCTTGATCAGATCTGATCGAATATCGGAGTATCGATTTCCAATATCAGGGAAAATCGGAAAAAAATAAGTAGTCCATGACCTGACCGGAAGCCTAAAGAATGCTAGTGTGAAGTTTGGTGAGAATCGGATAAAAATTGTGAATTTATATATATATATATATATATATATATATATATATATATATATATATATATATATATACTGTAATGGTTGTTACAATGTTTTTATAAATTCATAGTATCACTGCACAAAAAGTTTCGCATTTCGAAGCCAGCTCATTATGTGGTCTGCTTCATCTTCAGGTGATTTTTTTGAAATGAGAATTATCTAGTTGAAAAGCCCGTTTATTTGTGTTGGATTTGTTTGGGTTTTTTTTTGGTTTTTTTTTTTTTGGTTTTTTGGTGTTGGAGGGGTTGGTCTGTATTTTGAGTTCTGTTGACCTTTTTAAGGTCTTAGGGTTAAGTGTTTGTTTGTGGCTGAGTTCAGGATAACTTAATCTATTTATCATGTGTGGGTTTAGGCTGCTGGCGCCTTGCGTGTTGTTATTTGGTTTAGGGGTTGATAGGTGTTGTTTTGTTTTGGGGTTCGTTTCTTCTTACTTTAATTTTTGTATTGGGGTGTGTGCTTTTTTTTATTTATTTATTTTTTTTATTCTATTCTCCTGCAGCTGCACTATTTTTTTTTTTGTATTGTATAGGGTTTGTTTTCTTTTTCTATTTATTTATAGGGTTGGTTGTGTGTATCTTTTGTGTTTTTCGGTGGGGGGTCGGGGGTGCGGTGTTTTTTTGTTTACTTAAATTTTAACGAGAAATATTTGCGATGTTTGCATATTACTGCTAATTCGTCTCTACGTTTTAATAAATCGTTGCTGTTAGGGTACTGAAGAATGTGTAGTTTTTCACTTAGACATAAAGGGCAGATGTCGTTAAGTGAGTTGCAAGTTCTAGTTTTTTCTAGGATTTTCCATTTTACTTTGGGTTTCTGTTTTGAATCCTTTAGCTTCCAAAAGTATGTAGAAAGGGATGTTTGGTTTCGGTATAAACTGTTTTTAAATGAAGTTAGGTGCATGTACCAGCGCTGCTTAAAAGTATTCTTAGTTGATCCGATATACACTTATTTATAGTTGGATTTTCGATGGATGTTATGTTGCATTGATAGATTATTGAGTTTGTTTTACATTTATTTTGTAGTGGGCAGTTACTAGGGTTTCTACAATTGCACATGTTTTCGTTGTGTTTGATTGTGTTTTGGTTGCCGGTTTTATTTTGATCTACGTGTTGATTTAGGATATATTTGTTATGGTTTGTTATGATTTTTTCTAGGTTGTTTGTGCAGCTGTAGCTAAGTTTAAGTGTATTTTTGTTGAAGATTTTACTGAGGAGGTTATTTGTTGGGAAATGTTTTTTAATTAAGTTCAGGAACTTCTGTCCTAGTTTGGTGTTGATCATTTGGTTGAAAGGAGGTGTGTACCAAATGATTTTTCTGTTTCTACTTTTCTTGTTGAGGTTGTTGTTTGTTATGTATTGGATGTCTTGGTTTCTGTAGCCACTTTTTTTAATGACTTGTTGTAGAGAGCTTTGTGTTTGTTGAATATTTCTTTGTTGGACGAGTTTTGGCTGATTCTATGTTCTGTGGAAGAGGGTATATGTTTGATTATACTAGGGGGTGGTTTGACTATATATACACACACATGCACACACACACACACACACACACACACACATATATATATACATACATATATCATATATATATATATATCATATATATATATACATACACACACACACACACACACACACACACACACACATATATATATATATATATATAGTATACCGAGGCAGCAGATAATTTTCTAAACATATATTGTTAAATATAATAGACAATGAATGTCTATTATGTTCAGTCATGAGCCATTCTAAACATCGTATTTTGGCTTTAATTTCAGTTGAAAATAAAGACAAAAATTGTCCAACATTTGAATATCTTTTCATTATGCTGGTTCTAAACATTCAACTGACATGCGCCATCTTCAGAGAGGTTACATCAAGATATCTACCATCAAAAATGATTTTATCTTGTTGACATAAAACATTGTTATGCAACGATAACAGTCACCGTATACCAGGCGCAGATTGAAATTTACCCACACTTAATAAAATCACATTTCAATCTGGTCACAAGATATCACATTGCATTTGGACATAAGGTTCTGTTAACATTTTGGTCTCTCGCGCGGTGTGACATCATAGAACTGCATTACAAATTGACGAACTTGTTCATTTCACAAGTGACATTTATTAAATACTAGCAGTTTAGCTCGGTTTCACTCGGGTAGTTTAAGGAATAATAAGAATACAAAAACATATGATGAATTTACATAGCAAATACACAACGTTCATCCTACTCACTTTTATAGATATAGTTGGATTAGTGGGGAGGGTGTCGGGCATCATATATAGATATAGATAATATAAAGTGGGGTGAGCGATTCTATATTATAATCAATACATAAACTGATCCCTGACTTTGTGGGGTGTTCATATATATTTTTCTATCCCTAATTTTGGCTTTCTGAAAAATGTCAAGGTGTCGTTAGCGTTCTAAACTTTTTATCTACATCTGAGCGCAACTCCCGTCGAGCTAGACCGCAAAATGCAGACGCTCTCGATCCTATCAAACAAAAAAAATACTTGCACAACTTCCACTCTCGTCACTTTTATAGATATAGATATATACACATTCGGAACGATACAACTTAAATGTTTTTTTCTATACTGATGTTGTGTGCTAGAGTTCTCGTTCTGCCATTAAGATCACGGAATATCTCGTTTTCTTTCATTTACTTTTATTTTTTTATCCTACACACAACTGAATAAAGCCAGAGAGATAAACAATCTTTTTTCTCCTTCTATGTGCCGTGTTTCTTCAAGACGATGTCAATTATGGCTATCCACAAGTTCCTGTCTTTTGTATTTCTCAATAAATGTTGTCTTTTCGCCATCTCACTCAAAACCTGCCCCGTTATCTATTCACTAAAACTCACCAGGTAGGTTATCCGTCGTTTTCCTCTGTCTCTCTCGCCTTCAGTCTGTCCTGTGTGTATTAAATTTTCCAAGTCCTCTTTCCTCATTATGTACTCTAGAAATTTTAACTGTTACTTCTTGATGTTAAGTATAAGTGTTTTGTAGAATCGCATTTTTGTTGCTAATAGTCACTTCTTCATCCATGGAGAAATTGTCCAGCATTCACTAGGAGGACTGATATCACGTATATGCGTTGTGGTGCAGTGATTATCGGCTCAGAATGAGAAATTGGAGAGCCGAGTTCGAATTCTTATTGAATTCATTGCATTCACTTACGCGCAAATACCCTTGCAAAAGGTAATAATCCGGCTCTTCTCGCTCCAGTTATGGGTTAAATAGCAGGGCAGATTGGTTTTATAGACTTAGTTTGCAACCAGTCTACCGCAGAAGATAATGGCATCCTGCTTCCCAGTCAGTCATGTTTCTTTCGACACATGATTGCTTAAGCGTATATCACGTATGCCACTTAAATGACTGACAGAAGGTGTCATATCTTTTATAGTGAATACAAAAATATTAGATATGAACAATTTTTATAGGAATCGATCGAAAAACTTCTCTAATGGCACAAGAAGCCCGGTATATTCTGATTCTTTTTCAAGATCAAAAAGGAAAAATAGAGCCGACAGGATCTTTTTTTTTACTGGTTTCATGGAGATACCCCCAGGGAAGCGCGCCAAATTTGCATCGTCTCTGATGAGGTCTATGTTGTAACCCCTTCTCGCAGAGCCTCAGGGATAAAATCAGCGCCGACCCCAAGGTCGTGCTCACGGTAGTCAAGAAGTGGATTGACGGGTGGCCGTACGTATTCCAACAGGTCTTTGCGCTCCTAAACCTGATCCATGTGTCTCAGGATTGATAAGCTGATAAACATTACGATCCTGTCAGTTCAATATATGATCTCGTAACTCTCCGGATTTGAATCTCCTCGACTAATACATTTCAGGCATCTCCGAGGTGCAGTGGGATGGAGAATCATGATCGTGCTTGACTATGGGAATGAGAACCAACTAAATTAGGAAGGCAGTCATTTCAAAGTTGATTACGTTTGCTTGAAGTGTACTATTTTTTTTATTGAATATTTGTTTTTTCAATGTAATATAATTTGTTCTCAATTATCTGTTGTAGTATGGAATCCCAGTTGAATTACTTGCATTTACTTACTCGTAAATACCCTTATGAAAAGTTATCCTTATCGTCTCCCTCCAGCTATGGGTTAAATAGCAGGACAGATTGGTTTCTATAGCCTTAGTTGGTCACTACTGCTTTCTGTAGATTGTCATTACATTTCTGTGATAGACTTTTAATAGCAACCTACTGCGGGAAAATCAGTCATGGTTCTCTTTCGAGACATGATCGCCTAAGTGTGTATCACTTAACTGACTGATGTAATTATATCGAAAAAAAAAATCACTTCCTAGAAAAAGATTTCGTGTTTTGTGTGTTGTCTGCTGAAGAAAACTTACAAAAAATTATGAGCTCAAAAAGAGAATAAGTATCAGAAACTATGCTAATTTTCTTTCCTCTCTGTCTGGCGTGACCAATCAGAAAAGTCTCTTAGTGAATAAAGGCCGTTGCTTTTGGCTTACTGGAGAATATTATTTTAAGATTCGAAAGAGAAAATACGGTTTTTGAGCTTAGAGAGGAAAAGAGCGATTATTTGTTGCTGCGAGGGGAAGTTGCGTTTTCGTTACTACGTTGCTTGTTGGGCTGTTGCGAGGGGAAGATTGGATTTCTGTCCCCGTTTTTTGTTATTACGTTGCCTGCTGGACTGTTCACACCAGCTCTGCGATTGAACTTAGTGCTGGCATAAGGATTTATTTTCTATTTCTACTAGAGTAATATGCACTAAAATGGTAATTTTAAAATTAAACGTTTCCATATAGGAAACAAGTGGAATAGTTTAAACAGCTCATGATAGTGTCGGCGAAATTTATGAACCTAACTCATTAATTATTTTTTACGGGATACCACCATTTTGAAGGTCATTTAAAGATAGAAAATATTTTTAGTTTGTAAGAATATTTGGGAGAGATAATAATATGCGTTGTGGTGCTGTGGATGTCGATTCGGAACGACAAATCTGGGAACTGAGTTCGAATTCCAGTTGGATTCCTTGCATTCACTTACGCACAAATACCCCTGTGAAAGGTATTAATCTGTCTCTTCCCTCCAGTTATTGGTTAAATAATAGGACAGATTGGGTTCTATAGCCCTGGGCGGCAACCAGTCTACCGCAGAAAGTAATAGCAACTTACTGCAGGATTATCTTCTGCTCAGTCAGTCATGTCTCTTTCGATACATGATTGCCCAAGCGTGTATCACGTATGGCACTTAACTGACGGACTGAATAGTTGAAAATATGATTAAGGCTTCTAATAGGCATAAAGTAGAGGATCAGTTTTATATTGTTATGAAGTAATAAACTGATCCCATACTAATTACAATTTAATAATATAATACATCTATTCCCCTTCTAGCTACGAGTCTAATAACAGAACAGATTGGGTTCTATAGCCCTGGTCGGCAACCAGTCTACTGCATAAAGCAATGGCAACCTACTGCGGGAGAATCCTCTGCCTAGTCAGTCATGTCTCTTTCGATACATGATCGCCCAAGCGTGTATCACTTATGGCACCTAACTGACTGACTGAAAATAATAGCTGAAAATATGATTAAGGCTTCTAATGGGCATAAAGTGGGAGATGTTTTATATTGTTAGGTATTATTAAACTGATCCCCCAGTAATTACTTCTTAATAATATAATACATCTTTTCCCCTTCTAGCTACGAGTCAAATAACAGGACAGTTTGGGTTCTATAGCCTTGGCTGTCAACCAGTCTACTGCAGAAAGTAATGGCAGCCTATTGCGGGATAATCTTCTGCCCAGTCAGTCATGTCTCTCTCAAGACATTATCGATCAAGCGTGTGTCACGTATGGCACTCAACTGACTGACTGAATATAATAGTTGGAAACATGATTAAGGCTTCTACTGGGCATAAAGTGGGAGGCCAGTTTCTTATTGTTATGAAGTAACAAACTGATCCCCCATTAATTACTACTTAATAATATAATGTATCTCTTCTCCTTGTAGCTACGAGTCAAATAATAGGACAGATTCGGTTCTATAGCCTTGGTTAGCAACCAGTCTACCGCAGAAAGTAATGGCAACCTACTGCGGGATAATCTTCTGCCCAGTCAGTCATGTCTTTCGATAGACATGATCGCCCAAGCGTGTATCACGTATGGCACTTAACTGACTGCTTGAATAATGATATAATGACACAAGTCTTCTTAATTAACCCATAGCCGGAGAAGAAGAATTGGGTTCACACCTTTCCTAACCGTATGTGTATGTAAATATAACGAACCCGACTGGAATTAGAAATCAGCTCTCTAATTAAGTACTCCGAGCCATTAAATCTCCAGCATATACACGAGTACAGCACCTGATAATCCCAAGCGGTCAACAATAATGGTAATGACCAGGTCGAGGTTGCCTAATTTCGAAGATCTTCTAGGAACCGATGTTTCAACACGATATGGCCATAAGTTTATAATATTAATAGTAATGCTGAAAACAGCCATTTCCTTACAAAAAATATTTAGAAATGTTTAACTTGAGAGCTGCGTTATTGTTGATTGAGTTTCAGAATGGTAATGCTGAAAGAGCCGTTTTCATGCAAGAAAATATAGACATTCATATATTTAATCATTTTACCCCAATCAAGGTGGGGCTGCCCCTAGCGCGCAAGAGGGTTACAGTGAGGGAAATGACTGGGTAGAGTGGATATTGACAAAAGGATGAAAGATTAATGGGATTCAAGAAGATAGAAGATGGCAATTAACGTTGCATCTGAAATTTTGGAGATTGTAGCTCTAGGAAAATTTCAGTAGAAACAAAGAAGAGAGTGCTAGATTGCTATGTGATGTCAGTTCTTCAATACGGCAGTGAATGTTGGACAATATCATCGAAAATGAGGAAAAACTCGTAGCAGCGGAAATGTGTTTTCACGGAAGGATGCCGCGGATATCATTGACCGAGCATGCAAGCAACGATGAGGTGTTGGAAAGAATGGCAACGAAAAGAAAATTAATAGTGAGCATCAGGAAGAGACAACTGAAGTTCCTGGGACATACAATGAGGAAAGAGGGTTTGGAGAACCTGATGCTGACAGGCCAGATAGAAGAAAAAAGAGACAGAGGAAGGCAGCCGATAACAAGGGCCTGATCAGGTGGATTACAGAGCGGGGGTTGCGAGGTGTAACAGGAGAAAACATACTAAGAGCCAACAGGGATAGGGAGAAGCAAGTAAATGGAAGGGATTTCCACAGGGGGGAAAGTACATCTTTGTGCCACACTAGATATATATATATATATCTGAGTAATTCATCAAGTGTTTTTATTCGACCTCAACAGAATGCAGAAAGCACTGGACGGTCGTTTCGTCCTATAGGTAACGAATTAAACACGATGACGCGCCTCTCGTTCACAAATTCCGTGGTGGAACTCATTCAAGCTCCTTTACCCGTAGAACAGTGCCTCCCAAAGCCACGGCTTCTCCAACACAAGCCGCTAAAATCCATAGCATGTTAAGTCAACTTTAATCTTAAAAAAAATTAAATAAAATATTGATCGTCATTTTAATTCTTTTGCTTTTATTGTCCTACCTGTTTAAATTTTTTTATAATGTTGTTCTCTCAGAACATTTTATATATATATATATATATATATGTACGTACGAGAAATCGACAACTATTCGTGCGTTAACATGGCTACACACCATTCGAATATGCCAACCGAATGAGTGTGTATATATATGCATATATATACCGAACCCCGCACGATTCGCATGTGTATGTTTATGCAAGCCTCAGTGACAGAACGCGCGTACGCGTGTGTGTGTGTGTGTCCTTGCGCGCGTTGATGGGTGTACAAATGTATATGTGTATGTCTGCGTCTGTCGTGACGACAGATTTTTTCCCCCACTTCCACAAAAATACACGAATATAACCAATTTTTAAAAAAAAATTAATCAGTTTGTCTGACGATCGCAAAAGTGTGAAACCCAGGGTTACAAACTCACACCTATCTATATGAATATGTTTGCTCTATCACTGATATTGAGCGCTTTTAAATAAGTACCACGCATATATAATATGTAAACAATATAATATATATAACAAATTACATATTATATAACAAATTATATATATATATATATATATATTGATATATATATATATATTGATATTTATAATTATATACATACACTTTTTACACACACACACACACACACACACACACACACACACACACACACACACACACATATATATATATATATATATATATATCGATTGTAAATCTCAGTTTCCGAAGGAATATTACTAAACTAATCATATTTTGAATTATAGAATTTCAACCAATTTCTAACATTGTTTATGAGAGTGAAGCAATCTGGCAGTCACGTGATCTTACTGAGGCTCTGCATATGAATGTATTTCTTTGATGCGCAAAGTTTTTAACTTAGAGGAAACATCGCCATTGTTTGCATTTTCTTTTAATAGGGAAGCCGATGTTGGTGTCATATTTAAGATGGTAACGAGTGAACCCAGGGACCTGGTCATCAGGAAAAAAAAATGTCGGTGAAGCAACTGGTGTGACGTTGCATAAATCTATAACTGACAAGTGGACTGTTATGTCAATCTCGCGAGATCGTAAACAATGCAGAATGGTATCAATCCCTCAGGGACGGAACGCGGAAGGCAGCTCGTAGAATGTCGTCTGCTTATTGGATTGATAATGTAGAAAGAAGACTAGTTTAAATGTGGGAGGTTGAAGAAAATGCAGCGGAAAGTGGAATAGAGACGAAGGTACGTTATAGGAGAGAATAAGTAATGAAGAAAGAAACTGAGAGTAAAGAAAAAATAATTCGAAAAGTAAAATTGTAGAGATACTTGCAAAGTGGGAAATAAGAAACAGTTTAGCAGAAGAAAAATACATTATTTCGACATCATTTAAACAATGTTAGGAAAATCTTTGAAATGGCTTTGAATGGTACGTAGACTTTATGAATGTAACCACTAGATTGACAGCAAGGTCTCAATATTTTACTGTTACCATATCTGGTCAGGTGCTCCTGCTGTTCATCTCGAGGTTCTCGAGAAAATCTAAAGAAGGGTCTGCAATGTAATTGGTCCTGACTTGGCATCGCGACTTCAGTCACTTTCTCACCGACGTGACGTAGCTTCCCTCTGTCTTTTCTACAAATATTTTCATAGCAGCATCTCTGATCGCCTTTTTTCCTGGTGTCCGTCCACGTGAATGTGTAGCGGATAAGAAATTAATCAAAATCAACCTTCTCCTTCACTTTTACAAAAATTCACAATGATGTGTGAAATCCTGGTTTTCCCAAATAGAAAAAGAATTGAACATGTGCTTAAAGAAAAAGTCGAACCCAGAATTCGCAAATAGGTGTTAAATTGATTTTGACCAATTGGAGCGACGAGCAAAGACTTGAGGACTTCGCGAGTCAATGCGAAAATCTAATGACAATGAAAGAGCCCCCGATCAGCGTCAGTCAGAGTCAGAGATGGAAGCCGCGAGACGGAAAGACTAAAATGTAACTTCAACTTCAAATCGACCCGGAGATAAGGTCAGGTCGCACCTTGTTCTCTTTCTCCTTTATCTCTTTCAACAATTTTTAATGCC
This sequence comes from Ascarosepion bandense, assembly GCA_037127315.1. Classification (NCBI taxonomy): domain Eukaryota; kingdom Metazoa; phylum Mollusca; class Cephalopoda; order Sepiida; family Sepiidae; genus Ascarosepion; species Ascarosepion bandense. The sequence goes on along the minus strand of JBBBDQ010001990.1, from coordinate 184,311 downwards.
AACCATTTTTTTACGATTCTTGATACCCTTAACTCAACTTTATCATTGAACACGAACACTACCCTTCACTTCTTAATAATGTTTCTAATTGCACATTAACTTCTACAACTCATGTTATTCTTTCCTTTTAATAAATTTCTATTTTAACATTCAAAATGTATATTTTATTCTTACACACAATTCCACACATTCCAACCTGCCGACAACCAACCTTCTAACGAAAATCTTCTGATGAAGATAATTTTGCATAATTCCTGTAAGCTATAGGGAGTTCGGTTATGTCTGACACAAAGCCGAATCAAAGAAACATTAACCAGCTCGCCTACGCTTCAAATTTAAGTGTGCTACCAGATTGGCATCAAAACTTCAGCTCAAAATCTTTGAAAATGTATTGTATGCTCAATAAATGAAAATTTTCACCTAGAAAAATGTTTACTTTACCCTTCTAAAAATCAATATAAAAAAATTGGGAAATATATTTTATTGTGGGATCTCCCCTTTGTTTATGATAATGGACTCGACTAAGTATACTTATACTCCTGCCATAGTGAGAACAGCAGTTGGAAGTTGAGAGTAATCGTAAAGACCCCTGCGAGTTATCGGAGAGCACCGGAAATAACGTAAGTTACCGAGAGATACCGAAGTTACCCAGAGACTACCGCATCAGAAGTCAGACTAGCTCTGAGCTCCACTCAGTTAGAATAATATACACGGATATACTATTTCCAACGACTTCACTTCAAGACTTGTATATATTTATTTCTTACCTACTTTTCTAACTCAATATCTGTTTTTGCTGTTCATTATTTTGTGCAGTTCCTCATCCGGAATACACAGCATATTTATTAGCCGAAAACTTCTGGATTTAATAAACCAATCTTTTAACTTCCTATGATCGGAAATTTTCCTATAGAGTAATTAAAATAAATAAACTAGTATTCATGATAGTTCAACCAGTTAATAATACTGATTTTTCACCTTTCACCGTCGAAATACTTAAGTATAACCGTCTCTTCTACTCTAACAGTTTCTTTTCTCGCACTTCCCGTCTGTGAAACTCACTTCCGTTTACTTGCTTTCCTGATCGCTACAACCTCCAGAAATTTAAATGAAATGTCAATTACCATCTTCTGTCTTCTTGAATCCCGTTCATCTTTTATCCCTTTCTCAATACCCACTGCACCCAGTCTTTTCCCTCACTTCCCGTCTGTGAAACTCAATTCCGTTTAATTGCTTCCCTGATCGCTAAAATCACAAGAAATTTAAATGAAACGTTAATTGCCATCTTCTGTCTTTTTGAACCCCGTTCATCACAGTCACAGAAACTAACCAATGTTTATATTCATTCATTAGTGTAAAAGAAAATGCAATAAGAGCTCTGGTAAAAAATAATAGAGAAAACCATTAACATAAAAAATTGCTATATGAACTCTGGTAAAAAAAAGGATTACTGGACATTAGGTTCATAAGTCCCCCAAATTCAGTTGTTTTTGTTCTTAAGGATATATAGTGGATATAGACGTGAGTTAGTTACTGTGACTTGACGCAAAGAGTTGTGAGTTCAATACCAGGCTACAAGTGATGAACAAGTAACTTTCAGGGTTAGAGGGAGATAACTCATGACTTCCAATTCCTAGCACCTTAAGAAGGCTGGATCGTACAAGAGCCGAAACCTCGTACAAATGGCAACAAAGATGAGGACAATAGTCCGTATATTGTAAATAGCGTAAATACTACCACATCTTAGAAATATAGACAAATACTATCTTATACACTTACATGTCTACAATTCTTCAATGCATTGTCTATTCTTGTCGCATCTGGTATGGTGCTTTTGTTATACGGCTCGATATGGTGTAATGGTTAGCAAGCTTGTCTTGCTAGAACTGTTACGAATGAGTTGTGAGTTCAAACCTCCTTGGTTACCACCATTCATTCGGTCTTGTACCACATCTAAGCTACGCTTAGAAAATCACCATTTAGATATTCTTGATAAAATATAAAGAAGAATCTGCACTGTTATAAGTCCTGATCTGACATGTCAGCTTCAGTTATTTTCCCACCGCCGTAAGGTAGTTTCCGTTCCCTTTCCTGCATTATTATTCTTTGTAATTGTTCTTATGAGCTTTTTCCTCTTTGCGACTTATCTTGAGACTTAGACACTTTTGACGGAAAGGTTTCATCATTTTAAGGTTGAAATGGCTAGATGTGACCGTAAGTTCTATGCTAACAGTTTCTTCTGTTGCACTCATTACTTGTGGAACTCTCATCTGGCTTCTTGCTTCACAGCCCATGCAAGGTCCTCATTAATTCTCCTTCTTCTTTTATTGTCTTCTCTCCTTAATAGTAGTTTTCCCATACTATATAACATTCAGTAACCACTTGTGTCTTCGTGGCTTTATTGCCTTGCTTGGGGTGAAATTATTAAAAAAAAGAAGCTAAAATCCATATTAGGTATTCTTATAGAAATTTTGATTATTCTGTTTATGTGAAATAATATATAATCAACAACATTCTAAAAATAATTAAAGATAATAATACCAAATACTTGCAGTTGTCGAAAACTGATTGAGTGTCCATTACAAAAGAAATGTCTAACTGACTTCGTAGTCTACCAACGCACTAATTCGACTATAGAAAATTCTACTGTAAAAAAAGAATTTATATCGGTTGTACCAAGAATTGATTTGAAACTCGTTGGTATCAGCACATTTTATCTTTTAATAATAATGTTTACAGCAATAGCACATCACTATCCACATGATATTGGTAATTAGAAGAAGCCAATAAAATCCGTTCTGTAAAATGGAAAATATTTAAAAAAAACTAGAACTTGTAAATCTTTATATGATCCATGTTTTCTGTGTTTACAAAAAAATTTCAAATTATTACATTCCTTGAATTAAACCTTTTGTGCAAACGTTAGGAATTAACTTCTATTTGCCATCATCGTCTTATCAGTCTTTAACCCTATTTCTACATATAAAAAAATGTAATTCTTAGTTTAATACGACAGAGCGAAAGAAATTATTATTAGTGGTGTTGTTGATTTTGCAGTTTATTGTAAATCACGATATGAGCGCTGATTAGAAATATTTTAATACTCGGATGCTTGTAAAATCTGGAAAATAGAAAAACTAGCTCGAAATTGGGAAGAAAAGAAAAATATATTTTTTCCATTGTTATTCAGAAGTTAATTTTTGGCCAGCAGAAGTGAGAAATGGCGATAGTCACAACAAACTGTCAAAAACCTTTGATGAGGTTAAGAAGGTCAGGACTTGACTGTGAAAATAGAAATAAATTACAAATCTCACTCGAGTTAAAATTTCCAAGCTAAAGGCTGGATTTGCTGACGTAATCAGTTGAATTAAGAAGAAGCGGACGAAGTGAAAATTACGTCAGATGAGGTGTTGTTGTCTCATTCGTTGAACCAAAACTCCCCATCTCGAGATGTGTAGGTGGAAGAAATCTCATTGGTCAAAGATCTGATTTGCCTAAAGATACCCGGATCTCTCAGCATCCCCCAAGAGAATTGGGGACAAATATAAAAATCAATACCCCAGTGAGAAAAATCAGTAGGAGCTGCCGAGCGAAAGAGGCCAGACGAATTTTCTACCGCTGTCGCCAAAATACCCCACTTAGGCCGTTTCCGTAAAGCTTCGTGAAAGAGCCATAAAAGAATTTTTTTTTATTTGGAAAATTGAAAGCTCTGATTATTCTTAACGAAAATTTCGCTCCGTTGTGAAATGACTTTTTTGTTTGGAAAATTGAAAGCTCTGATTATTCTTAAAAAATACTTCGCTCCGTTGTGAACATTGAATTCGATAATTGTACATTCTATTTTTAAAAATGTTTTAAAAATATATATAAAGACGCTTTCCACAACTTATTCAGGCATTGTCGAAATTATTTATTTATTCGACGCGGTAAAGACCCTCGGCTAGCAAGGTTTCGGCGTGCCTTCCTTGGATCAGAATTCACAGAGTGGGCAAGGGGGAACGCCGTTATAATAGACGTCTCGAAGACCAGCTACTGTGTCGAGGCCATCATCACGACTAGTGACCAGAGGGCGACGTCACAAGTCAGTTAAGAGCCATACGTGATACATGCTTGGGCGATCATGTCTCGAAAGAGACATGACTGACTGGGCAGAATCGTATCCCACAGTAGATTGCCATCGCTTTCTGTGGTAGACTGGTTGCCAGCCAAGGCTATAAAACCCAAACTGTCTTGTTATTTAACCATAATTGCAAGGGATAGATGGAATAATACCTTTCCCAAAGGTATTTGCGCGTAAGGGAATGCAATGAATTCAACTTGAATTCGAACTCGGCTCCCCCATTTCTCGTTCCGAGCCGATATCCACTGTACGCACATCCTCATCGTCTTATATAGTATAAAGTATAGTCAATTTATTTTCTACTATGATATAACTAGATTCCATAATCTAAGTCCTACGCTTTGCATTAATATATTGATTCTCCTAATTTCTTATAATGCCTTTGTTTCAGTTAACTGATATATTACCTACTATGTCGACTTCATATGTTTGGCATACATTATACTTCAATACATTTCCGTTCTTATAACAACTACACGCCTTAAGTGATAAAAAACATTAATAAAGTCATAACCGTTCCACATATTCGACACAGTTGCTTACATTTCATAATACAGTTGTATACATTCAAATGTTTCATACCTGACACAACAAAAAATCTAACTTTCTACCACATCTTAATTCTTTACCCCACCGCACCCTCTTAACTCATTCCCCTACCCATTTATTGACTTACTTTCTACTGGTTAACCTAGTCCAGATATGTGTGTTGTGGTGCAGAGGATATCGACTCGGAATGACAAATCAGAGAGCCTTTACATCTTAGTAGCTTTATTTAGTGGTCAAATGCTTAATATATATATATATATACAAAATTGTTATTTTTCGTTACTATTATAGGATGAGTACACAGCCGGAAAAGGGTGCGTTGTGGTGAAGTAGATATCGGCTCGGAATGACAAATCGAGAAGCCGAGTTCGAATACCGGTTGAATTCCTTGCATTCACTTACGCCCAAATACCCCAGGGAAAGGTATTAATCCGTTTCTTCCCTCCAGTTAGGTTAAATAACAGGACAGATTGCCTTGGCTGGCAGCCAGTCTACCGCAGAAAGTAATGGCAACCTACTGCCGGATAACATTCTGTCCAGTCAGTTATGATCGCCCAAAGCGTGTATCACGTATAGCACTTAACTGACTGGCTGAATTTAATAGTTGAAAACATGATTAAGACTTCTACTGGGCATAAAGTGGAAGATCAGTTTTATATTGTTGTGAAGTAGTAAACTGATCCCCCAATAATTACTACATAATAAGATAATACATCTCTCCCTCCTCTAGCTATGAGTCAAATAACAGGACAGATTGGGTTCTATAGCCTTGGCTGGCAACCAGTCTTTCGCAGAAAGTAATGGAAATCTACTGCGAGATAATCTTCTGCTCAGTCACTAATTGTCTTTTTCGCGTGTATCACGTATGGCACTTAACCTACTGAACCTATTCCAACCCTATGAATTCTCCCCTAATTGACTGGATATGGTAACAAATATCTTGCTTCTAAATTTGAAATTTTATATAGAACGATTCATAACAGAAAAATATTTCGCTGATGTGTTACTAACGAATAGTACCGAAACACAATAGCACTTGTGTCGCAACAACCCGCATTGTTCTTGTATTTACTCGAACCCGCATTGTTCAGCCCCAGTCAAATGAAGCAATTCTAGTGTAAAGGAAATAAAGATTAGTAAAGAAAAGGAAAAGAAAAGGAAGGTTAGTTAAAAAAAAAAAGACCAAGAAGAGGAGAGTAGGAGAATACTAACAACCTAAAGAGAGGAGTGGAAGGAAACAGCTTACCTGAGAGATAGCCGCTAGGAATAAACATGAGGGTATCTTCTTATTCTTTTATGTGCCTTGTCTTTTAAGGATGTAGGCGATCATGGCCTTCTACGTCTCCCTATCCCTAGTGACTATTAGCATGCTTTCTCCTGTAACATCACGTAACCCCTGTTCTATCACCTATCTTCTCAGGCCCTTCAAATATGCTATCCGCTGCTTTCCTGTCTCTTTTTTCCTCTATCTGGCCTGTTAGTATCAGGTTTTCCAAGCCCTCCTTCCTCATTGCATGTCACAGGAACTTTAGTTTTCTCTTCCTGGTGCTCAGTATTCATTTCATTTTCGTTTCCATCCTTTCCAAAATCTCATCATTGCTCACATGTTCGGGCCACAATATACGCAGCATCCTTCTGTAGAACCACATTTCAGTTGGCTTCAAGTTTTTCCTTCACCTTTGCGCGTGTTTAAATTTATATTCTAACCGGTATAAAAAATAGGCTAAAAATATAACGATTAAATTTGAAGAAAATGTTTTCAAATAGCTATTCCCCAAAATGTAAAAATTTAATATACAATTGAATACATACATTAATGCCCGCCACCGGGAGAAGCCAATTCATTACTGAAGTTATAGTTATACTACTTAAAACTATAGATTTTTTTCTATAATTTATAATTGAATTCAATATATTGAATTATATATATATATACACACACACACACATATATATATATATGTATACATATATTCATATATAATTATATTACATACTTATAATTATATTATATATATTATATATATACATAAAATCATATCATATATATATATATATATATATATATATATATATACATATATATATATATAATTATTATTATTATACTACGTAAATCTATTGATTTTTTCTAGAATTTTTAAGTGAATTATAAATATTCTGACGATTGGGACTTGTATTTTCTGGCATCAGACCTTCTTTGTTTCTCAGAGATCTTTGAATTCAATGGCTACTTTAATGAACAGCTTCGGTTCTCGTCTTCCTTTTCTCTGACGGTTGGGGATTATATCTTTTTGGTATCAGGCATTCTTTTTTCTTCAGAGATCCTTGAGTGCAACGGCCATATTCTGCGATAGACTATCTTTCTTACATTCTTGGCAATTGGGACGATGTGACTTGTTTTCTGACTCAGGAAATGCGCGGTCTTGCCTAATTTCTTAGAGTCGCAATTAGTCTGACTTAACCTACCGAGATTCAGCCGGCTACTGACTATTTGTTTCAGTCCACCTCGTGGTCTGCGTATTTTCGCAATAAAATTTCCGGCTTGCTGATTGGTTATCCTCAACCAACCGCTTCTCATCTTTTGTCTGCTGCTTCTGTTGTTTTAGCTTACGCGCATATGGCTTATGTATGATATCGGAGGTGGGTGTGTATCTGTTGCTAGCTTTTGTGTGATGGGTATTTATTGTTGGCTTATATCCGTAATATATATATATATATATATATATATGTGTGTGTGTGTGTGTGTGTGTGTGTGTGTGTGTGTGTGTGTGTGTGTATTGTAACAAAATTGTGGAACTTGTAGGTTTTTACCTACTGTTCACGCATTTATTTTTCTAAAGAGTTCTCGATACAACGTAGAGCGTTATATTGTAATAGTTGTTACAATGATTTATAAATTCACAGTATCACTACACAATTATAATTCAAATAATACAAATAATACAAAGAAAAAATAATTTGGCATACACCCTTATTTAACCAAATGATTAGTACTAATTTAGGGTATAAATTCCTCAAATTCGTTGAGAAACACTTCGTTACAAATAACCCCCTTAGCATAATTTTTAACAGAAATACTCGTTAATTGAGTTATAGCTGTATGGATAATTTTGAGAAGATCATAAAAAATATTATAATAGATTTTTAAAACAATATAACAACCTAAGCAAATCAACATCTTAAGAAATTAATGATTGCAAGAACAATAATCGATTTGTCAAAAACTGATCAAGTGTCCATTACAAAAGAAATGTCTAACTGCCTCTATAGTCTACCTATGCTCTGTTTCTACCACAGAAAATCCTATATTAAAAAAAATTATATCGATTGTACCAAGAACCCTTTTAAAATCAGCACATCTTATCTTTTACTAAGGCTTACCGAAATAGCACCTCAGTTTCCACACACTATTGGCAATTCAAATAAAATAAGCCAATAAAACCCCTGCCGTAAAATGGAAAATATTAAAAAAAAAAAAAAAAAAGAACTTGTAAATCTTTACATGAGCTATGTTTTCTATGTTTACTGGAAAAATTGCAAAATATTAAACTCCTAAAATTAAAGATGCCAAACAAACCTAGCGAAGTAACTTCCATCTTTCATCATCGTTTCATATATATATATATATATATATATATATATATATATATATATATACCCTATAATATAGTCAATATATTTTCTAATAAAACTAGATACCTTAATCTATAATCTACCCCCTAGCATAAATTTACTGATTCTCTCATTTTGGGATAATTAATTTGTTTCGGTTAACGGAGAGATCACTTATTAAGTCGACTACATATGTTTGACGTGCATTGTATTTTTAGCAATTTCCCGTTTTTATTAATTTTTCACCACTTTGAGTGATAATAACTTAAAGAACACCCAGTAACCGTTTCACGAATACACACGATATCTTTGCAGACATGCTAGTATACAATTGTATACATTCAAATGCTTCATTACTGACACCGAAATGGTCTGGGTTTTCATGTCATTTCAATTCTCTAACACCCACTTACGATTATAATCTAATTTCTCCTATTCATCATCACCTGGATTTCTATTGGTTAATTCTCTGAATTCCACCCCTCCATAATTGTCTAGATATGGTAACAATTGTATTGTTTTTAAATTTTTATATATAATGATTCCTGAAAAACAGAAAGATATTTCACTGCCTGCCTAGTGTTGAAGTAAACAATGTTTTTATTATAAACACTTACAATAAAAATATTACTATGTATAATGCATTACTAAGTATAGAGCACTCTTGAAAAAGTAAATCACTACAAACAGTAAACCCATTAGTTAGTACTACTTCTAACACACGCATATATTCGTCATCCACATACAAACTTTCGCTGTATCACAGTTTATCAGTGTGGCTAGACATCCACTTGCTTTCGACTGTGATTGAAACTTGACCGATATATATATATATATATATATATATATATATATATATATATATATATATATATATATATATATCAAAGCACTAAACTAAATTCTCTACAAAAAACCAATGTAGTGTACCAATTTACATGCCCATTCAGAGATTGCATCTCTGATACTAATCAAAAACCTAGTACATATATTGGTTTTACTACAACCACGCTCTCCCGTAGACTTACATGTCATCTTCCTGATCAGAGTACGATTAAACAACATTTCTCTGAAAAACATAAACATGTAGGTAATATCAGACAGATTTTGGTCAACAATACGGTGATCCTTACTCATACACACAGTAAGAGGAACCTGCAGATATTGGAGGCCATGTACATCAAATCGAAACACCCAACACTCAATAAAATCAACTTTAAAACAGGAAATAACATATTACATTGCATTTGACTACATCGTTTTGTTGTCATTTCGCGCTATCCCGCGGTGTGACGTCATAAAACCGCATCGCAAACTTAAGAACTGCGTTTATTATTTTTGGTAACTATTGCCGTTGCCAAGCGAAGTTTTATGTCAACACAAAATAAAATCGTCGGTGATGGTGGATTTTATAATATTTCAGTTTGAACGACCTCTCTGAAGATGGCTCATGTGAGCCGAAAGCTTAGAAGAAAACCAATAATTATCCAAATGTCGGAGAATTTTTGTCTTTATTTTCAACTGAAATTAAAGCAAAAATACGACGTTTAGAACGGCTCATGATTAAACATAATAGACATTCATTGTCTCTTATATTTAATAGCATATGTTTAGAAATATATATATATATATATATATATATATATATATATATATATATATATATGTGATATTTGAGAACGGATTTCGTGTAAGCAATAGTTCTATTCATCTTGATTTAATAGTAACACTGATTTGACATTTTAGTTCGGCCAGTTACTTAACATTTTCTTCTGTAGATGTGTCACTTCACGCTTTTGGGACTGTGTTCCTGCTTCATACTTTCCAGTTACTTATGATCATCAAATCTTTAAATGCAATGCAAGTCGTTAACTACTGCCTTCTTAATGAACTCTTCTTATGAACTATTCTTAATAAACTTTTCTTTTATAATTGTGATTTCTTAATAATGTTTCTCTTTTTTTCTTATACTTTGCCTTGCGTCTTACTTACTTTGTTGCCTGGGGTAAAATGATTTTAAGAAAAATTGTTCCTAGAGCATACTACTTCCCTTGACACATGCTTTCATTTCTTCATAGAAACCTCTAAAAACAGCAAACTTAGCAGAAAATCCAAACTTCTTCAGAATTTTTCATAAGGTGTTTCTAGTTATTGTTTTAAAAGAGCCTTTGTTAGATCAATGAAAACTTGATGCAGATCCGTTTTCTACTCAATGCCTAACAGAAAATATCATGTCTGAAACTACACTAGGATTCACGATGGATTTCAATAGTGATGTTTAGAAGTATATCCAGTAGGATCCTAGATGATATCTTGCCTACAACAGATATCTCAGTCTCACATTAATTTTCATAATCGTTCATATATAGTTAAGGCCCGAAATCATCGTTCCCTTTAGAGAGTACAAACATCATTACATCTTTTTAACTATCTAGTACACTCTTTTTTAACCAAACCTTTTGTATTAAGTTAGAAGTTGCAGCAATTTTACTTTGTACATTTTAAAATCTCAGCATAAATACCAGACAACTTACTACGATTCACAGTGCGCAGGGGATTACAGTGAGAGAATAAAAGGTAAAAGAGATGTCAAAGATAAAATATGGATAAGAATCAAGTATATAAAAGATGGCAATTGACGTTTCATTTAAACTTTTGAAGATTGTATTCATCAGGGAGGCAAGTATACGGAAAGGGCTTTCACAAACTGGAAGTGCGAGAAAAGAAACTGGAAGAGTTGAAGAGGAGATTATATTTCACTATTTCGACGGTAAAAGAGTGGAACCAAGATGCCAATCTATTATCATGAGTAAATATATGGATTTTGTCATAAAGCTCCAGATCTATGTTTGACTGTCTTAATTATTTAGACTTGTATCACTATTATTGCCTTAAAAAATCTCACAATGAAATAATGGCGTTAAATAACCTGAAAAGTTTTTATAAACCAAGGAAACCCAATCAACCAATAAATAAGTGACATCCTCTTTTAAACGAGCTACATTAACTTTCATTAGAATGGTAACAATCTTTAAACTTACCTTGAGTTTATTTTAAAAAATCACCTTTGTCCGAACAGGTTGATGTCTAGTCGAATATCCAGCTCACCGCCCCAATGTGAACACTACCCACAACTCGAACATCACCCACCCTCACTTCGAACAAAATCAATCTTATGTCATAGCTTTGAACTTGACTGCATTTATTTTGTTTTGAATTTATTTTTTTGTTGCAATATTTTCAGTAGTAAGAAGCCATTACGATTGCAATTCCGCTTTCTTTTTTCCAGTTACATCCCAGGTTTTGTAATCATTGTCAAGTTCACCATAGAAGTCACCAAATATGACAATTTTGCCAAGAGGATAGATATTGAGGACTTAAATAAACACACACACACACAGGTATACACACACACACACACACACACACACACACACACACACACACACACATATATATATATATATATATATATATTGTGTAAGGTATTATGATTAAGTTTTTTATATAATTTTCATATGTTCATATAACTTTTTTCTTTTCGGAACTCAAATTATATAAGAATTGTCCAAAGTTTTTGTACATTCAAGCATTTTCGGCTATACTTTTAGCCATTATCAAGAATTAATTTTGTTTTACTTGTAAATAAACACGTGTAAAGTTTATACATATAGAGTCTTGTGTATATTAAATTCCGAACACGGTCAGCACATTGTTATCGTGTTCATAATTGATGTTATTAAGTGTAGGATTTTTCTATTTTATTAGTAATGTCTCCATTATGTTTAATCTTCTTTTCATATGCTTTTTTTAATGAAACACGCCCCCCCCACACACACACATACACACACACACACACACACACACACACACATATATATATATATATATATATATATATATATATGAAATGATTTGTTTGGACAATATTTTATAGTCTAAACGAAGTCAAATCAAGCCTATATAACACAATTTTCGATTCATCGTAATAACCATATCTGCTCTGAAATGTATCGTAATGTCAACAAATGTTACAGAAATTAACGAAGATTAACGAAATTGGTTATAAACAACCGACAATTTGAAATTATTTGTCTGAACATTATTTTGATCGATACTCGAATGACACACTTCGTTTAGACCGGTAGAAATAAATATATAATACTGTTTGATTATAAACAGAATATCGACTTAAATACGAGTATCGATCAAAAATAATTTCAAATTTATAACCAATTTCGTTAATCTTCGTTAATTTCCGTACCATGTTTACATATATATTCAATAAATAAGGTGAATTTTTCGGTATGAGAACTTCTAATACAGATAGAAGCTTACTGTTTTTTTTATTTTTCAACGTAGTCTCCCAGAAGTGTCACACAATTTTCCCATCTGTGCACAAGCTTCCGTATTCCCTCAGCATAAGAATCTTTGGACTGATGTCTCAGCCAATCGTTCACAGCACTTTTGACTTCATCGTGACTTTCAAACTTCGTGCCTCTCGTGAACGCTTTCAAGAGACCAAACAGGTGAAAGTCTGAAGGGAGGGACACTTCTCATAGCGGGAGAGACACTGCTAAGACAACTCGACCCTCTTCTGTTTGTGCTCTGCAGTAAGCATCTTTGGCACCCACCGACAGCTGACCTTCGAGTAGGCAAGGTCATCATGGACAATTTTGTGTGCTGTCCCAACAGATAGGCTCAAAGTCCTTGCAATGTCATCCACTGTCACCCTTCTGTCAGACTGAATGAGGTCCTTGACTGATTCGATCACCTCAGGAGACCTCACTTCTGTAGGCCTCCCAGGCCTGTCTTCATCCCCAACTTTGCTCCGTCATTCTTTAAACAATTTAGCCCACTTATAGACATTTCTTTTGCTGAAACATGTGATACCATACACAATTGACATTCTCCTATGAATTTCAACTGGTTTGCACCCTCCAGCAACCAAAAACTTGATAACTGACCTCTAATCAATCCTGGAGCATGTTTCTTGGTTGGCCATCGTTGTTAATCTCCAAAACTCTCGAAGTTTTTTACAATCTGCAAAAAAAAAAATAAAAAAATAATAATAAATTCATTTGAAAAAGAAGGAATTAAAAAAAAAGAAGTAAACTTCTATCTGTATTAGAAGTCCTTATACCGAAAAATTCAACTAATTTATTGAATGACTCTCATAGAAGTCCTTATACCGAAAAATTCACCTTATTTATTGAACGACCCTCGTAGAAGTCCTTATACCGAAAAATTCACCTCATTTATTGAACAACCGTCGTATATATATGCAATGCGCATGAAATAACATTTGTTTATTTGCCCATTAAAAGTGATCTTTTACGATGAATGATTTTACAAAGTGTGTGCTTGTTTACAAATAACGTTACTGAAATAACGTTTTCCTGAAATATTGTTTTAAGAGAAAGTTTATTTTCCTTTGTGTTTTTTAATCTTGAACTGCAGAAAGTACTGGCATCTCGGGCGATGAATTTAAAGTGTTTTCTTTAGGGAAACATCTAACATTATCATTACCGTTCTGTGAGGAAATTGTTCAACATTTCCTTTCATATTTAAGATTAGATATTATACAGAAATTCAGTCCACTTTTCTTTTGTTTCTAAGAACAGCAGTAGCAGGTCACCAAGTTTTGTGTTGCAAACAAAATTGTGGAGAAACCCAAAGATAAAATACACCTAAAAATTTAAGGAATATCTATATATTTTAAATATGTTCATAAACAAAATGGTGTAACTATTGAGTGTTCATTAATTACAATTACGAATTTTTGTCCATCTTTATTAAACTAGACTATCCATGACCTGGTTTCAAGAACACCCACGACGTCGATAAACACGGAGAAGCCCAGGAGGCGACACGAGAAATTAAATAAACTACATAACTATAAACAGGCGATTCAGAAACGCAGTGGTTCAATAGAAAACATATCAAGGCGCCGGCTGCAGGAGCGACCACGTCCCAGTTATCTGCAAACTAAGGATAAAACTCCGGAGAATGAAGAAGTCTAGAACAGCACCAAGACTGAAATACAACACGCTCGTGAATGACCTTAACTTGCAGAAAGAATATACTAACAGCGTAAAAAGCAAAAACGAAGAACAAATTCGATTGTAAAAGAACAATCGAAATAAGATTCACTAAAAGAAGCGATACTGACATCAGCAACGTTGCCACAAAGGAAATTCAAACGCAAAGGAAAACAACCAGTGGATGATTGAAGAGATTCTCGACGTGATGCAATGAAGACAGAAAATTATGCCAAGATATGGAAGGGAATACTGAAAATTACACAAGGAAATAAATAACAAATGCAAATAGGCTAAAGAGGAATGGCTCAACGACAAATGCGCAGAAGTAGAGAAATTGAGCAGGACAAATAAAGCAGACATGCATAAAGAAATAAAGGACAAAAACCTGCTGTTAAACGGGATGAATAAAATCCAAGGATGGAACGATAATATTGGAGAAAGAGGAAATACTCTAGCGATGGGAAGATAAATGATCTTTTCCACGACAAGAGAGAGCAACCGATAATACACAAAGATGAGGACGAACCGGGAATATTAAAGTCCGAAGTGGAAGCTGCAATAGCCAAACTGAAAAGAAACAAAGCAGCTGGTCCAGATGGCATTATAATAGAACTGCTGATAGCCCCGGAAGAATTTGGTATAGAGAAAATTACAGAAATAATGAATTAAATTTATAATAGTGGTATAATACGAGACGATCTATGCAAATCTATTTTCATAGGTGCAAACGAGTGCGAACTACGCCGAACTATCAGCTCAATGAATCATATTACAAAACTGATCGTCCGAATCCTGATGAATAGAGCAAGAAGTAGAATCAGGCCAGAGATAGGACAAGAACAGTGCAGGTTCGTCAAAGACACTGGAACAAGGAACGCCATATATATGATTAAGATGCTCTCCGAAAGGGCAATACAAATGAAGAAGGACTTGTACCCGTGTTTTATGAATTATGCGAAAGCGTTCGACAAAATACGCTACAAATATTGATGGAGATGGTCAGCAACCTTGACATATTTGGGAAGAACATTGGAGTAATTAAGAATCTCTGCTGGCAGCAAACTGCCTGCATACGTACAGGTAACGAATTCAGCAGATTTACAAAGAGGCTTAAGACACTGGATTTATTCAACTTGTACAGCGAGACTATTCTGAGGACCCTAGATGTTATGCCAGGTTTTGTCATCGGAGACCACAATTTGAACAACATAAGGTACACAGATGATACAGTGTTGATAATAGACACAGAAAGAAAATTACAAGACCTCTATATATAGAAGATAGCTGAAGAGAGTGACAAAAAAGGACTACATATAAACTGCAAGAAAACTGAATGCATGGTCATCTTTGATAATTGGTAGTATATTTTAATAACTGGTAGTAAAGAGAATAATCTGAGAACATTCTGAATAGCTATTACCTCTCTAATGAACTGAGCTGACGCAGCCTCGCTATTATCTCTCTCTCTATCTTCAGAAGCGTGACAGGATATATATATATATATATATATATATATATATAGTTATTTAATTACTTAGTTTTGGGTCATAATTAAATTAGACCAGTAAACAGTTGTATTAAAAAGTGTTCAATACAACTCTGTTGTATTATATTATATTACATATACACAAATGAATACACGGTCTTTATTATAATAGAAAGAATCTTCTTCTACGTACCCTGTCCTTTCAGGACGTAGGCGATAATGGCCTTCCATGTCAATCTATCCCTCGTAACCCTCGTTCTACCTGCTCAAACCCTTCAAATATGTTATCCGCTGTTTTCCTCTGTTTCTTTTCCCCTCTATCTGGCCTGTTAGTATCAAGTTCTCCAAGCCCTCCTTCACCATTGCATGCCCCAGGAACTTCAGTTATCTCTTCCTGATTCTGAATATAATTTCCTTTTCGTTGCCATTCTTTTCAACACCTCATCATTGAGATGATATTGTCCAGCATTCACTGCCATATTGAAGAACTGTCATCACATAGCAATCTAGTACTTTCTTCTTTGTTTCTAATGAAATTGTCCTGTTTCTTAATACTTTACTCAACTTCTGGAACGCGTCATTTGCCATGCCAGTTCGCCTTCGGATCTCTGTGTCGCACTTTCCGTCTTCTGTTAGAACACTTCCCAGGTATTTAGATTTTTGTATCTGCTTCATTTTAGTACCCACCACCTCTATTTGGCATTTGGACTGCTCTTTTTGCTGATGACCATGCATTCGGTTTACTTGCAGTTTATTTGTAGTCCTTTTTTGTCACTCTCTTCAGCTATCTTCTGTAGGAGGTCTTGTAATTCCCTTCTGTGTCTGCTATTAGCACTGTATCATCTGTGTACCTTATGTTGTCAAAACTGTGGCCTCCGATGACAAATCCTGGCATAACATCTAGGTTCCTCAGAATAGTTGAATAGATCCGGTGAAAAGACACATCCTTTAAGAAATCTAAAATTAATCATGTTACAGGAAAGTAAGTAGGGGAATGGGGAAAAACGTATTGAAGGAAAAAGAGACAACAATGGGGTAGATAGACGGGGAACGAGTTAAAGAAGAGATGGGAGGGGAAAAGAAAGAAGAAACAAAATCGCGTTAAACAGCCATCGAAAGATACGTCAGCTAAAGAAGGGTGGGAAGAAAGAGGAATGTGCATAAAATGGAAAAAGAAAAAGAAAAGAGGAAGGAAAAGGGAAATAGAGAAAAAGTTAATGATGCAATATTCGGCTCTGCCAAAAGTTTTTTCAATTTTTTTTCCGTTTAAAATAATATCGTCTTACTATTGTAGGGATAAAATTACTTTAAATTTGTTATGGTGCCCTACCTAGATTGGAATGAACTCTTCCTCCTTTATAAATACTAACCTGCAAGATTTTCTAAGGGAGGCAGTCAAGACGCAGTGTAATGTGACAATTCGGACGGACACTTCTATCTGCTGACTAATAACATTCTTACTTTATATATGTTCTGTTATTCCAATACACGGGTTCAACCTGCCTTCTTCTCTTGGTGTCTTTCTTTCTGGCCCTAAAAATCCACAATAAAATTCTACTACTGGAATAAAAGAACTGGAGAATATA
Organism: Ascarosepion bandense; assembly: GCA_037127315.1. Classification (NCBI taxonomy): domain Eukaryota; kingdom Metazoa; phylum Mollusca; class Cephalopoda; order Sepiida; family Sepiidae; genus Ascarosepion; species Ascarosepion bandense. Next base: position 166,911 of record JBBBDQ010001990.1, on the reverse strand, counting down.
TATATATATATATATATATATATATAGTACAGACACACAGAAAGACACACACACACACACACACACACACACATATATATATATATATATATATATATATAAAGAAAATGTTATCTAATGCAGAAGGATTATAGGGAAATTTTATAGGGAATTTTAAAGTTGTTGATAATTGTAGTGTAGATCATAGATTCCTTTAACTTGTCTCATTATGACAATAAACTGATATTTGACATAAATGAAACACTTAAAAGATAGATGGAAAAAAGTTTAAAATGAAAATTTTAGGTAGGGGGAGTATTCGGGGATTTGAAAAATAAACTTAGAATTTGTATTTAATTGGGTTAAAAAGGTAGATCTATAAGGTCGTTTTAATTAATACTCTTATGACTAGGAAAAGGAAAAAAACCTTCTATCAGACAGATTAATTTTAGATTACTTTTAGGAAGTTTTTTATATTATAATTTAAAATATAAAAATGTAAAAATTTAGATTTGTGAAGGTATTTGTTGATGAATTCCTTGCGTGTATTTACAAGTAGATTTTGTTTAAAATACTTTATTATTTCATTTTTTCAACTAAGCATAGATCTATTGTAAATAGGGTTTAGTTCCTCTTCTTTCATTTCCAAAAATCTTCGGGAAAGAAATGTTTGAAATCTAAAGAAAGCAACAGGAATCTAGCTTGTGTTCCTCTTTTTGATCACTTGTAATCCAATGATGGCGTTCGGCATGATGATTCGCAAACGTATCTCGTAGAACGTTTTAGTTACGCTGATTCTCTTTCGATTCTTCACGACCATGTTCTTGTGTCAGACTTAGCTGATCTTACTAGACTGCCAGCCCTACAGAGACGTTCTATTTAATGGTGACATTATAACGCTATTTTGTTACTAAAACTCCGCTTTCTTCTTCCTGTAAGTGACCTTTCTTCACAAAACTAGCCACTGAATAAGAGTGTATGACTAAGAATGGGTGGGAGCCGTTGATTGTGCAGAATCGGAGACGGATGTAACGATTGACAGCACAAAAAGACGTTTGACATAAACTTACTTTCCCTGTTGGACTTACCATGTCGATAGCAGATGGCGTTTCAAATTTTCAGAGACGGGATCACAATTATCGCTCCCCATTCTTTCTCTCCCCAATAAAAATTCCTTTGCCTATCGCTTGTTATCAAGCAAGTCTCCTTTTCTCGGCATTCACCGATTTATGAAAACGATGCTATATTCTCGGTTTTTTTTTTTAAGTTTAGTTAAATTTTATGTCTTTCACGTCTTTCTTTGCGTCTATCGGGGTTTGAAGCGTCTGTAATCGCTCGAATACACCAGCGATGGTAATTATTTCATTTTCAAAGATGCTGTCGAGTGTTTATGTGTAAGTAGAATTACGTGCTTAAATGCACTTCATGACAATCTATGCCACAGACACACAAGCACACACACACACACACACACACACACACACACACACACACACACACACACACACACACACCGCATAGAATTTTAAATCGTAGTTCTATATACAAAATTTCGTATGCTTTTGTCATCATTCCTGTTACGAGTGATTTAAATCTTGTTTGTCTATGTAATTGACTTGTTATGATAACAATTGGCCTTCATCGCCTTCTTGAAAGAGTATCGTGCCAACTCCCATCCCCGATTCTATTATAATCTACTATGTCTCAATTTTCATGGAGTCAGTCAGTTAAGTGCCATACGTGATACACGCTTTGGGCGATCATGTCTCGAAAGAGACATGACTGACTGGGCAGAAGATTATCCCGCAGTAGGTTGCCATTGCTTTCTGCGTTAGACTGGTTGCCAGCCAAGGCTATAAAACTCAATCTGAACTGTTATTTAACCCATAACTGGAGGGAAGAGACGGATTAATATCTTTTCGAATCGTATTTGCGCGTAAGTGAATGCAAGGAATTCAACTGGAATTTGAACTCGGCTCGCTGATTCTCGTTCCGAGCCGATATCTACTGCATCACAACGCACACCCTGAGGTAGTATTCATACAAAATGAAAATTTTATTGTTATCTAATTATGTACAATAATGGAGCACACACAATATAAGTGATCAATTCAACTAAAAAAACTGAAAGTGTTTTATTTTTCGAGATTAAGCATGAGAAAAACGAGCTCAAGGATTTGGACAAAATAAAAACAAAACAAAACAAAACAAAAACAAAAACAACAAGACCTCAGAATGTCATCAAATCATCTTCCTTCATGTCATCTTCCTTCATTTAATAGTCAGTTTAATTTGTAACGTATATAAATTTAGATACAAAACAGCAAATGTTGATAAGATAGTCACAAAGCAGCAGTGTCCAATCAGTATTGATACTCATGTACTCCCACTGTAAATAATATAAATAAGGTTTAGATAGATAGATAGATAGATAGATAGATAGATAGATATGAACAAACTTCGATAGATAGATAGATATGAACAAACTTCGATAGATAGAGAGATATGAACAGACTGAGATAGATAGATAGATAGATAGATAGATAGATAGATAGATAGCATTCTTCCCTGCGCATCAGTTACTCGTTTTATAAGGCCACTTGTGAAGTCTTCGCCTATCTGCAACTCGCTCGAAAGATTTAACTCCTTTTTATAGGGAACTCCTTTTTTAGGTAAATTGTTTTTAGGGGTAACCCTGACAGGGTAGTTTCCTAATGTTACGCCTTGCCAAAGGGAATGTCGTGATTCGTTCCCAAGACCACATAGCCTATAGAAGTCAGAGCTGTCCAACACATACACTGATTGCTAAGTCTGGCACAAAACCCAGTCTCTCTCCTCTAGAGAAGCTATTTTAAAATATTTTATAAAGATTATTATTGTTTCAATACTGTTGCAATTACATTTTTAAAGGACAGAAATTTCTGGTATCAAATATACATCCTTGTGCAAATTGGGTAAAACAAAATGAATAATGTTTTTCTCGGATCTTTCACACTTTACCTGTTCACGTATACGTCGTCTCTTTGCGTTGTTTTTTTTTTATTCTGACCGCATTTTCTGTTAGGTTTTGGACTGATGTATACCGTTTGTTTCTTCGCCTTAATGACAGACCTGGCAGTTGAAAGGCTGACACCAGCAATATCCATGATCTCTCTGTAAGGCTTGCCAGTGTGCTCGTGCAGCATCATAATTTTTGTACACATTCTTGTAATAACGTCCATCGCAGACAATAGCCGTAGGACAACTAATCGACAGTCGAGACAACAGTGTCTGAGCGTGATAAAAACCTCATACAATCACAGATGACACAAAATTTTTCAAAGACAAACAAATGTCATCATACACCCCGAAAATAGATTCAAATGATTGCACACCACTGTAAAAAGATCTTATCTGAGGAAAAAATAGAAATCGATTACACTCTACCACTCCAGTGGGTTGAAAAACGACCGTATTTTAGAAGAAAGGTAACTAATGCAGTTGTTTCAATTAATTTGCACAACGGTATATGTTTTATTTTTCTGTCTAGATAATGTTCTGTAAACCTTTTTTGCAAATAACACCGGTATTGTTTGAAGGGTGCTGAGGAAGTATGCTTAGGCAGATTGTTACAGGTGTCTTGCTTTTGGTTGTGATTACAACCTTTTAGATAGTTTACATTAACTTTACCTGGATAATATCATACATTCATAAACCGCATTTCCAAGACTGCATATATTACTTTCTTCAATAACCATTTCACCCCAAGCAAGGCAGGATTGCCATTGGTGCGTTGGAGGTTACAGTGAGTGTGTTATAAGGGAACATCCTATCAGCCCCCGACAGTTGACTCGCCGAAGAAATTAAGAAGTAAGGAAGTACAAGACGATTTGACTTCCGCTCCCATTCCGTCTTGACTTACCATTTTATTCAACTCTCTGTTAATTGTACTTTTCCAGACAACAAACTCTGTTATTTCTTTACCCTTTATGGGTTGTGTAAATCTTTCCATTTGGAATTTACCTTGTTATTTACATCGTTCCCGCGATATAACAGAGAGAAAAAAATCAAGGTACAGGGAACAAGATATGCTGAAGAGATGGATGAGATTTAGAGAGGTAGATGAGATTTAGGTTTAATAGAAGATGGCAATTGACGTTGCATTTAAACTTTTGGAAATTGTAGCTACCAGGGAAGCAAGTATACGGGAAGTGAGAGTAAAGAAACTGTTATAGTAAAAGTGGAGGTTACATTTGACCATTTTAAAGATGAAACGTTGCGACCTTGATGATACTAGCACGAGTAACTTCATGTGGTCGGAGCACCAAGGAAAGAAGCTCATCAGATCAGACGCCGTGTAAAAATTTGCAGAAAAGACAGAGGAGAAGCCACATCACGACGGTGAGAAAGTGAATGAAGGTGAGCAGCTAAGTCAGGATAGATTTAATTGCAGATTCTTCTTTGAATGTTTTGAAGAAACTCAAGATGAATAGCATTAGCACCCGGCCAGATATGGTAACAGTCTTCAATGCACGGACGAATGATAGATTTATAAATGTGCAAGAGGAATTCTGACGGGAAAAACTTTATGGCCCGACAGAGTGACCCAATCTTCCTAGCATCAGCTATAGATTCGATTTAGTCGTTCCACTTGAGATCGGTTGAGAGATTGAGGCCAAGGAGGCGCAGTGTGTTGCTTTCTAGAAGACTATCGTCATCCATACTAATGGTAAGTAGGAGAGTTTTTCTGCAGTGATTAAAGGTGAGCAGTTTCGTTTTGGAAGCATTAAAATTTACGAGCCATTTTCTACCACAGTCAAAAAATGATTGGAGGTTCGTTTCAAGAATAACAGCCAGATTTACTTTGTCAGCCTTGGCAGATTTTCTGTTAAGACGGAAGTAAATTGCGATATCATCTGCATAGATGCCTGCTTTGGGAGATCATGATGAATTTCAGAAAAAAGCGTAAGACCTGGGATAGTTCCTTGAGGAACGCCCTTGATCGTATAAAAGAATCCGGAAGCTTGCTCGTTCAAAACGACCTTCATTTCACAATTTGACAGAAACGATCAAATTAAATAGAAGCATGCTTTATATTCCTCACCAAGGGGCATTGCACCCCCTCACTAGAAAGTGCCTCCACTTCGTTTGTAGTCAGTTCTTCTCAATTTTGCACACTCATGTGCAAAAATTCAACTTATACCAAAAACTGATTCATTTTGTTTTGCAATTTTCGATTTACTTAATTAAAAAATAATTTTTAAAAATGTCTTTGATTGAATTATTTTTTATATGTCAATTTACTTTATTAAAAATTAATTAGTATATGATTTTTTCAGACGGGAAAAAAATCCCATCTGAAACAATCCTGCACATATACAAATCTACCATCCGTCCGTGCATTAAATACTGCTACCATCGGGTGCTCCTGCTATCCACCAAGGTGTCCTTGACAAAATTCAACGGAGAATCTGTAATGTGATCGATCCCGACTTGGCGGCTCAGATACAGTCACTTTCTCACCAGCGCACTGTGGCTTCCCCGTGTCTCTTCTACAAGTACTTTCACAGTTTCAGCTTCGATGAACTTAGCTCACTGGTGCCCTCTATAAATAAATTTACTCGAGCCACAAGATTAGCAACTAGGTCCCACCCTTTTACTGTGAAATCAATAAAATCTAAACGCAAATTCTACTCCAGCGGCTTCTTTTCTCGCACATTCCGCCCGTGGAATTCCCTTCCATTTACTTGCTTGCCCGACAGCTACAATCTCCAAGAATTTAAATGTAAAGTCAATAATCATATTCTATCTTACTAACCTGCATCCTCCTTTCTATCATGCTCCTTTCTCCGTTCATTCTATTCTCATCAGTATTCTCATCCTTCTCTTACCCACTTCTTGACACCCCCTATAACCTGTCACTCTTTCTTATAACTTTCCTCCGATGTAACCCCCTGCAAAACAGTGGCAGTAAAATTCCTTGGGGGCGATATGATTATAAAAAAAATTAAGATTAATACCGTAGTATCTACGTGTGTCACGCATTTGCTAAGAAATATAACTGATGCATTTCCCTTTCAAAGACAATTCAATGAATTTTAAGTATTAAGTAAATAATATCGATTAATTTGTAATAATATTGTTAATAAAATATTATTATTATAATTATCAGAAGAAGTAGAAAAAAGAAAAGAAAAGACAAAAAAGAAGATGAAGAAGGAAAGAAGAAGAAAGAAGAGGAGAGAAAGAAGACGACCACGAAGAAGAAGAAGAATGAGGAGGAGGAAAAGAAGGGGAGGAGGAGAAGACAAATAAGGAGAAAGAAGTGAAGACGACGAAGACACAGAAGAAGAAGCACAAGGAGAAGAAGGAGGAGAAGAATACAAAGAAGAAGAAGAAGGTGAAGAAGAAGACGACGACGACGACAAAGAAGAAAAAGAAGAAGAAGAAGAAGAAGAAGAATGCACTTCATCGTATAAAAATATATCGGCTAAAAAATTTGATAGATTTCTAAAATAGAGGGATCTGGAAATAGAATTTGCATGAATATTACATTTAAATGCAACCACTATTCAAATAATAATAATAATAATAATAATAATAATAATAAATTTTCTTCCTAAGTACAGCCCACACACTAAGGAGATCTTTGTCTATGTAACGCTTGGGTTGTTAGGGGAGATAGAAAAAACATGAAATGGAACCATAACAACACATCACAACCTGCCTTAGTTCTTCTAGCAGACTTGGTAAATAGTGCGACCATAGCAGAAATAAAAAAAATGATGAAAAATGACAACATAATAATAGAATTACTAGGAGTGATGAAAAAATATTGATACACATTCACAATTAAACAATTTTATTTTCTTAATCAACATTCATGGAATTTTATTTGAAATCATGAAAATAATATTACATGATCCGTGAATTTTTTCACGGTTTCAGCATGTATTTTAGTACGACACAAGGCCAGCTGACGGAAGAGCATCAGAATTGTAACGAGTTTCTAAGCAGATTTTCATTTAATGTTTGTAGATTTTAAACTTTACAAAAATGGCGTCCATTATGATCTCTATAAATGTCAATAGTCATTGTTAGCCTCGCTAGTTACATTATTTTGGAAATGCGAAGAATTCGTCATCTGCTACGCTGCAAAAATACGTAATGGGAGAATAAAAGATGATTTCTTTGATAAATAGACAATCCCGTTTCTTATTCCGAGGAAAAATGTAACTACCATTCAACCGCACAGAAAACTGAAATAATGAATACAAGGAGATTGAAAAACAAATGGTTTGTCTAAACTTAGTAAACAACAAACTTAAAAGACGATTAAATGAAAAATAAATAAATAAAGGAAAGGTGTGTTTACCTTTGGTATTTATCAATTGATATTGTCATCATTATAATTTACGTTCAGAGAATTTAGTTTTATCGATCAACATATTAAGCCACATACTTCATTTTCGTTACATTTCTCCTCCTCTTCCCCACGATCTAGTTATCTTGGCAGACCATCAATATTTGATGCTAATATAAATTTTTATAAGTACGTATGTTAGAACATCCAAAACTCCGAAAAATCTTTACATATCGATCAATCTCTTCTCACTGGATGTTTTGCGTATTTTTTCGAATCCACTAAGATACAATTTCTTTGAGGAGTTCATTTTCCGATCTTCCTATCTGATGTAGGTACTGATAAGTTCTCAAACTGAACAAGAAGTGTCCTCTCCAAAAACTAATGAGGGCTCATTTAATTGAAGTTTAGGAAGTGGGTCGAGTTGTAAAGGCAGCCGTTCTTTAATATATATATATATATATATTAGACTTCAATGTCTGATGAGACATTGAAGTTTCAATGTCGAAACGAATGTACCTTTGTCGTGGATATCTATAGAAAAAATTATGAACGTTTTCTAAAATATAAATTATAATATATATATATATATATATATATATATATATATATATATATGCTATTAAATATAAGAGACAATGAATGTCTATTATGTTTAATCATGAGCCGTTCTAAACGTCGTATTTTTGCATCTACATTAAATTCAAACAACCCACATTTTATAAAATCAAGCTTAAATCTGGTCATAACACATTACATTGCATTTAAATATATAGTTCTGTTATCATTTCGAGCTCTCACACGGTGTGATGTCATAGAACCGCATTAAAAATTTGCGAACTGCGTTTGCTATTTTTGGTAACTGTTATTGTTGCTTGGCAAAGTTTTATGTCAACACAAGATAAAATCGTCGCTGATGGTAGATGTTTTTATGTTAACATCCTTGTAACCTCTCTGAAAATGGCTCATGTGAGCCGAAAGTTAAGAACCAACTTAAAAAATTATCCAATTTTTGTCTTTATTTTCATCTGAAATTAAAGCCAAATACGATGTATAGAACGGCTCATGATTAAACATAATAGACATTCATTATCTCTTATATTTAACAATATATGTTTAGAAAATTATCTGCTGCCTCGATACACTATATATATATATATATATATATATATATATATATATATATATATCCAGAAGAAGATAACCAACAGGTATAGAATCTCGAGTTCTCTGGCATTTATTTTTGTTTAAAAAAGTGCTCCATACAACATAGATCGTAGCGTATAATACAAATAAATTCTTTTTTTTATTTAAAATTAATTTAATTTAATTTGCGTCACAGAAATTTCTGTATTTCTAGATTTAGAATTTCTTATCTCGTGATCAGGCAATGTTCAGTAACGATGTTAAAAATGATTTACATTTGACTGTAAAAAAACAATACGTTTGCTATTTAAAGAGTTACATATGTAGGGGGAAGACGGAGAAAAGATTTCATGGGTTTGTTTAATTTAACTAATCAGAATGAAAGTTGATTTGAAATTTTAAAATATAGATTATACTAGCAGTATAGCCCGGCGTTGCTCGGGTATAATGAAAGCTTTAAAACTAATCCATGGTCCTGGAGCTCAGACTCTTTGGACGTTGGCACGAAAGACTAAAAAGCAATAGTTGTTTCCAGTTAAAACGAAACCGTAGACTGAAAGAAATAATGAATGGATGTAAGTCAAATTTTGATTTCCTGGTATCGATATCAAATATGTTTTTTCGTCGAAACTGAATTTTGCAGGCTAAATAAGTCCTCTGAGTAAATGGTATCATGTATGAGACTAAGAACTACAATTATACCTACTTAGAGCCAAACCCGAAGCAAAAAATAAAATAAAAGGGTTAAAAAATACAGACATACAGATAAACAGACACACACACACGAATATCTTGTCTTTTATATATATATATATATATATATATATTATCTATTTTCTGCACTATTGTAAGAACTGCAACCTTGAAACTTCTGAATATCGTTTCTTATGTCTTTGTCTATGAGTGTATCAAATTTGATTAAAATCGGACCACTCCTTCTATAACCCGATTTTTCCGATTATCGATTTTCGATATTTACCGGGGGTACCTCGGCACAAAACCTAGCTAAGAACACTCGCAAACGCTTATAGTACAACTGTGTAAATTTTCAAGAAAATCGATTCAGCCGTTTCGGAGTCTATAGGTAACGGACACACACACACACACACACACACACACACACACACACACACACACAGATACATATGGCTTCGGGGGTAGCAACTCCGACTGACACCAAATCAGTCAAGTTTCGATCCCAGCCAGAAGTGGATGTCTAGCCATACTGATGATCTGTGATATAGCGAAGCAGGCTTGTATGCAGATGACGAATATATAAGAATTAAAACACTCTCGGCTACTGGCATGTATTCACATTGTGTATATAATAAGCTAAAATCCGCCTTCCTCCACCGAGCGCCCATAGCTTAGAGGTAAAATCGACGACTGATGCCAATTCAATACGCATCGCTCATTGAATAATGAATTAGAGCACACTAGCTATTGGGCGTGTGTAATGATATACGCTAAAAGGTCTGCCTTCTTCTACCGAACGCTCGTGGCCCAGAGGGAGAATCGCCGACTGACGCCGATTTGCTCGGGTTTCGATCGGAGTCTAACCGTACTGATGAGCTGTGAAACAGATCTGTCTGCGGATGACTATATATATATATATACACAAAAGTTAGGAAAAGACCCAGCCAATTATTTCTTCGTCTTCACCGGGGCTGCTAATAGATGATTTGAAATTTACAGGTCATCAAGCTGTCTACTTATAATAACCAACGCACTTAATCTCATTTATACTCAGTCTGAGATTAGACTTCCTTTATCTTCACTTTCGCCATCCTGACTGATGAAAACATTCTTAACAGGGTATTAATGACATTCTCATGTCTCTCGGTTTCTCTATTTTCTACACAAGGTTTTCTTGGTTTTATAGGGGAGTACCCTTTATAACCCGACTGTTAGTATGACGTCATTAAATACTAATTAGCCAGAGATAACACCTGAGTCCCTCGTTGACAAGTAGAATAAAGAAGACTTCATCAACGAATTCCGCTTCGTAATGCGCACCTTCATACAAACACGCACATGTGTATATATATTTCTAAACATAGATTGTTAAATATAAGAGATAATGAATGTCTATTATGTTCAATCATGAACCGTTCTAAACATCGTATTTTGGCTTTAATTTCAGGTGAAAATAAAGAGAAAATTTATTCAAAGACGATTTTATCTTGTGTTGACATAAAACTTTGCTAAGCAACGATAACAGTTACCAAAAATAGCAAATGCAGTTCGTAAATTTGTAATGCAGTTCTATGACGTCACACCGCGTGAGAGCTGGAAATATTAACAGAACTATATATTTAAATGCAATATAATGTGTTATGACCAGATTTAAATGTAATTTTATTAAGTGTGGGTTGTTTTGATTTAATGTAAATGGTGTCCAATATCTGAAGTTTTTTTTACTGTGTGTATGAGTGAGTGTTATTGTGTTGTTGACTAAAATCTGTCTAATATTACCTACATGGCCATGTTTTTTAATTGAACTCTGATTAGAACGGTAACAGGTAAATCTATGGGAGAACGTGGTTGTCGTAAAACCAATATATGTAGTGGGTTTATTATTAGTACCAGAGATACAATCTCTGAACGGGCCATGTAAATTGATACAATACATTGATTTTTTGTAGAGGGTTTAGTTGTGTGGTTGTAGGGTTATTAGAGACTATGAGGTCAATTGTTTTAAATTTTTTATAATATATGATGAGCTTAATTTGTTTATTATTATTTATTGATTTAACATTTCTACGTATTATGTTTTTGAATGTTGTTTCATCATGTTTGTAATCATTTTGCATTTAGTTGCAATAGTATAAGTACAAAGATTTTGTTTCTCTTTGTATAGCTCTGACGAGTGAGAACATTATAATGATGTTCTCACAAATCTTCGAAGTTGGCATGAATCTGCTCTGTTAAAAAGACAAACTCTTTTTTACTTCAAAGCTCTATCGCCACCCGATATCGAGCACTTTACGTTAAAATAACTGCTTCCACAAATACATTTTATCAGTAAAACCACGAAAAAAGAACAAGCTTAGTGCTAAACATCATCACAATTAAACACTGCATATATATATATATATATATATATATATATATATATATATATATATATAATAGAACCTTGAATAAGTTCTCACTGTTTTTTAACACTGTGTTTTTTTTAGTTTCAGATGGTAACGCATCTATAAGAAAGTACTATAAGCAAGCTTGAAACTCTGTATATGTCATTTCCCTGAAGTGTAAAAACTTTGTTTTTTATAGCGTTAAGCATGTCAGGTTTTGTATGAAAAGTACTTGAGGGGAATTTTATTGCACTACTTTATTCAAAAGAAATTTCGAGCTGAAGCGCATAGTATTCTTGTTGACATTTAAGGTGACCATTCTCTGTCGAAAACAACATGCAGATATTAGTTTAGATGCTTCAAAAATAATGATTTCGATGTTGAAGATAAAGAACGTTCTGACGTACTGAAAAAGGTTGAAGACAAGGAATTGGAGGCATTACATTATGAAGACTCATGTCAGGTGAAAGCTGAACTCGCAGAATTATTAGGAGTTGATCACACAACAGTTTCGAAACGTTTGAAAGCATTTGGAATGATGCAAAAGCAAGGACATTGGGTACCGTGCGAGTTGAAGGCGAAAGATGTCAAACGGCGTCTTTTCACGTGTAAACAGCCGAAGACAGAAAAGAAAAGTTTTTTGCATCGTATCGTGACCGGTGATGAAAAATGGATACACTATGATAACCGTAAGCATAGAAGATTGTTGGGTAAGCCTGACCATACATCAACATCGGCAGCAAAGCCGAATATCCATGATTTAAAGCTTTTGCATTTGATGGGCTCAGCTAGGTGTGATTTATTATGAGCAGCTCAAACCGACCGAAACCATCACGAGAAATCGCTATCGATTACAACTGATGCATTTTAACTGAAAACTGAAGAAAAGTGGCCGGTATTTGCAACTTGACAACGCTAAGCCACATGTTGCAAAATCGGGGAAAACCTACTTGGAAACACTTAAATTCACCATACATTTACCCGTCTGATTATCTATTGTTCCGATCGATGGCACATGGCCTGGCTGAGCAGCACTTTCATTTTTATGAAAATGCCAAAAAATGGGTCGACTCATGGTTAGCCTCAAAAGACCTATCGTTTTTCCCGACGTGGAATTCAAATGTTGCCGAAAAGATGGTAAAAAGTAGTTCTTTCAGTGACACATTTAATTCTAATTTTTGTAAATAAAACATTACTTTTCATGAAATAAAATATATAGTGTTAATAAAACTCTGCTTGATGAAATATAACTAATCTATAAAGTATATATTAATAAATTATTAATCCATATTACCTATAGCACGATTCGGAGTTTCATGCACTATGCAATCATCAGGTGCTTATAATGAACTGATGGTTCCGGGATTTGAATTTTGCTTAACGAATTGTTCATGGTAGTTATACATTATAATGCTATTTTTAATTGCATGATTTAATTTGATTTGGAATAAAACTTAAACATTAAATAGGAAAGTAAAATCTTAAAAGTTAAATTAAAATTTAAATTAAATTAATAGGTAGAACATTTTAAGGTACAAGTTATACGTTTGCCTAAGGGTTAAGGGGATTACTTGCTTTTAATTTTAGGGGAACTCAAAAGAAATTAATACTAGCCTATATTTCTGGGATGAGGTAGTATTTAAATTATTTACATTGTTTGAACTGTTGTACTCATCTTTATTGCCATATTCATATTCAAGGATATGGAGCAGTGGATAAAAGCATTGGTTAAATCCTGTGACTTGACCCAAAGTGTTGTGAGTTCAATACCTGACTACAGCAGTGGTGAACAAGTTGTATAGAGAGTTGAGTTAAAGGGAGATAACTAAGACATCCGGAAGTAACATGGTTTATGGAAGTAGAACAATGTACTCCAGTGATCGAAATAAAGGGTTAGGTTCGAAATTCTAATCACCTGAAGAAGACCGGAGCGTACAATAACCGAAACGTCGTGAATATGAATATGGCAATAAAGATGAGGTCAACAGTCCGGACAATGTAAATGATAAAAAGACATTAATAATTAAAAAAAATAAGTAAATAAAAAGTTAGAAAAATAAAAATAATGTATAAAAGTCTACATAGAAGAATCTATGTTAATCCGGGTCAACGTATTTAAGTAGATATTTATTTCTGTGATTACATGTGGTCATCAATTCATTTCTTTTTAATATTTCCATATAAAAATCACAAGTGAAACAGGCCACTCCTTTAAGGTAAGGCTACAAGAACATCGCAAAGCTGTAACACGAGGAGAGATAGAAAAATCAGGCGTAGCTGACCACATATAGAGGGAGACAGGGGATTATCGCCCAATTTGGGATGAAGTTGAAATAATTGATAGAGAACGCCACTGGAAACTACGTAAACTTAAGGAATCACCTCATATGCTAGGCTTCAAAAATCTCCTAAGCCGGCCAAGCATAGAGATGTACACGATATGGGAACCAGTAATACGGATGGCCATAGAAAATCAGTTGTGTCAAAAATTGCAATATGAGCTCTGGTAAAAAACACTAAAGAAAACCATTAACATCTAAAAATACTAGAGAAAACCATTAACATAAAAAAATTGCAATATGAACTCTGGTAAAAAAAGGTTTACCGGACATTAGGTTTATAAGTCTCAAAAATTTAGTTGTTCTTGTCCTTAAGGACACATGGATATTGACGTTAGTTTGTTCCTATGACTTGACCCAAAGAGTTGTCAGTTCAATACCAGGCTACAGCAGTGGCGAGCAAGTAACTTACAGGATTAGAGTGAACTCATGACTTTAAAAAGAGGCATTACTACACAAGGAATGGAGTTCATATAACCCAGTGGTTGTCATAAAAGGTTCGGTTAAAAATTCCTAGCATCTGATAAAAAGGCCGGAGCGTACAGCGGCCGAAACGTCGTACAAAATGGCAACAAAGATGAGGGCAATAGTCCGAATACTGTAAATACTGTAAAAAATCACAAGTTGTCAAATCAAGTGCACGTTGAAGCCATTTTAACAGCACATTAACGTTATCAGTTACACACCCGTTCCATCTTCCTGGTAGATTCTCATTGTTCTCACTGAGGTACTGGAGAACGTTATGCAAGACATGCTACAGCATGTTTGGCAGGAGCTGCTCTTCCGATCTGACAAGTGTTGTGTCACAGGTGGTGTGCATATTTAAAATTTATGAAGCTTTGTGAAATCGCTTATAGAATCTACATTTCTTTGAATATCTTGCTCGAATTTTGATAAATATTTTATTCTTCAACTTGAAGCATATTTAATTTCGTTTGCCTGGGATATATAGTTACTCAAATATTGATATTTTAAATTATGTCAGTTTGGGTGTTGGGACACAATGTATATAAATCCCCAATCGCTATAATCTCAACCTGTTCTAGTCCAAGGCTAACCGATATCTTCCTTATAGATCCCCATAAACAATGTATCTTACTATGCAACGTTCTACCTGCGGAACAAGGAAACTAATTGCCGGTTCAAAATCAACTGGTATAGAAATCAATTAGATTACACTTCCAACCCTGTCTACCTTGGATATTTATTAGATTGTTTAAAAATCTTAAAAAGATTAGTAAAATATCGATTTTTACCAATCGATTCAAATTTTATAAAATGGTAACTGATAAGGATTTCTTTGTAGCTGGTTCACATATTTTAATAATTTAGTAAATCTTTATAAATTTATGAATAAAAAATTGTGTTCATATTGATCTAAACTTATTTATAAATGGAATTTGTCTCTGTGTGCGCGTCTCTGAGTGTGTGTGTCTGTGTGTGTGTGTGTCCGTTACCTATAGACTCCGAAACGGCTGAACCGATATTCTTGAAAGTTTACACAGTTGTACTATAAGCGTCTGCGAGTGTTCTTAGCTTGGTTTTGTGTCGAGGTACCCCCGATAAATATCGAAAAAAGATAATCGAAAAATCGAGTTTTAGAAGGAGTGGTCCGATTTTAATCAAATTTGATACACTCATAGACAAAGACATAAGAAACGATATTCAGAAGTTTCAAGGTTGCAGTTCTTACAATAGTGCAGAAAATAGATAATATATTTATATATATATATAAAAGGCAAGATGTTTGTGTGTGTGTGTCTGTTTATCTGCCTGTATGTCTGTATTTTTTTAACCCTTTTATTTTATTTTTTGCTTCGGGTTTGGCTCTAAGTAGGTATAATTGTAGTTCTTAGTCTCAGGCATGATACCATTTACTCAGAGGACTTATTTAGCCATTAAAATTCAGTTTACGACGAAAAAAAAATTATTTGCTATCGATACCAGGAAATCAAAATTTGACTTACATCCATTCATTGTTCTTTCACTCTACGGTTTCGCTTTAACTGGAAACAACTATTGCTTTTTAGTCTTTCGTGCCAACGTCCAAAGAGTCTGAGCTCCAGGACCATGGATTAGTTTTAAAGCTTTCATTACACCCGAGCAGCGCCGGGCTATACTGCTAGTTCCTTTTTTAAATGATAAATATTGTATTTATTAGTTTTAATGCAATTGCATTAGTTTTTAGAAAATAAGTTAGAATATAAAAATATTCTTTTTAAATGAACTATTTAATAAATAAATTCTCAAGATAAAAAACGTATAAATTCACTTTCATGTGTTCAGGTTTTATTGCAATTCTAATGATCGCCTTTTAAAACAATAAACTTTGCCGAGGAGTGGCGGTAGTTAAAAAATAATAGTGGTGTCAAAGGAAAAACTGTTCTTCAGACGAAAGGTTTTCTTTTTAACATTCTGGTTTTATGCACTCACGAAGGTCCAAGTCTGCTATATTTCTTTCTTTTCTATATAAAGATATGTCAATCTTGGGGTTAGTACACTGTATTTATATATCCCCGATTACTATAATTTCAACCTGTTCTAGTCTAAGGCTTAACAATTATCTTCCTCACAAATCCCCATAAACTATGCCTCTTACTACGCAACGTTCCACCTGCGGAACAGAGAAGCTAGTCATCTGTTCAAAATGAACTGATATAGAAAACCGTTAGAGTACACTTCCAAGGCTTGTGTACTTTGGATATTTATTAGTTTTTTTATTAGAAGGATTGTTAAATTATCAGTTATTACTTATCGATTCTAATATTATCTGCGTATCTTATATTGTTCAGATTGTGGCTGCCAATGACAAATCCTGGCAGGACTTCTCAGGCTCTTGGAATTGTCTCGCTGTATATATATATATATATATATATATATATAAGGAAAGATGTTTGTGTGTGTCTGTCTGTTTGTCTGTCTGCATGTCCTTTATACAAATCCACAATTTTTATCCGATTCTTACCAAACTTCACACAAATATTCTTTAGGATTCCAGTCAGATCATGGGCTACTTATATTTTCCGATTTCCCTCCGATATCGGAAATCGATACCCCGATATCCGATCAGGTCTGATCAATATCAGGATTTCAGTCCTTTTATCGTGGTTCTTGCTGTAGAACTTGCTCTAACTTCGTAAACTTATAGTTTTTAGTCTCAAACATTAGTAGATCTTCTCAGACGACTCATTTTCCCCGATATCGGAAGTCGATAGCCCCGATATTTTATCGAATCTGATCAAAAACCGATATTCAGAAATCAATATGGCTCATTTTCTCCAATTTTACTCCCGATGGGTATGATAAATTTTCTTGGACTTATATTAGTTTATCCTTGGATGACTTTTAGACTCCGATATTGGAAATCGATACCCCGATATCCTATCGGGTCTGATCAAAATCAGGTTTTCAGCCCCTTTATTTTGTTTTTGCTTCGGGTTTGGCTTTAAGTAGGTATAATTGTAGTCCTTAGTTTCAGCCTAGATACCATTTACTCAGAGGACTTATTTAGCCTTCAAAATTCAGTTTGCAACGGAAAACTTATTTGACATCGATACCGGAAATCAAAATTTGACTTACACCCATTCAGTTTTCTTTCAATCTACGGTTTCTCTTTGACTGGAAACAACTATTGCTTTTTAGTCTTTCGTGACAACGTCCAAAGAGTCTGAGCTCCAGGACCATGGATTAGTTTTAAAGCTTTCATTACACCCGAGCAACGCCGGCCTATACTGCTAGTGTTGAATAAATGTTGTGGACCCGAATAGGTCTGAAAGAAAACACAACTCGAGTATCAGTGTAACAAAGATATATTTATGAAAAACACGTAAAGGTATTACACGTCAGGCCCACTGCCAAGTGGAGACCAAATCAACTCTTCTGTCAAGTCGTCAATTGCCAAACGTACACTTGAGACAATCTTCTGATATTCATAGTCATGAGAAGAGTTCATTATGGTACAACGGGTAGGTCCCATAACAATTAATCTGGCGAGAAGACACTTCTTTCTGTCTTTGTATATCTTAACTCCCCGTATGCAGGATGTTTGCAAAAATTACCTGCGTATGGTGCAATCAAATATTTTTTATGCGAACAAAACTGATCATAAAAACTCGCACTCGCGTAATAACCTTCGGACTCTGTCGAAATTGGAGAATAAGGCTTGGGCAGTGCCGGCTCAGCTACGGCAACGATACTCCATTTGTGGTCTGATCTGAAAGATCATAGCAGCAGCAGTTAGGCATCTCATTTTCTCTTCCTCATATCCCTATAAACTGTAACGTTCACTCTCTCTAATTCTCTATCTATTATGGGGGAACACATCTATTCCTCAGATAATGGACTCTCCCTCCTGTATAAATAAGAGTTAACAGGAAGTTAACGGGAGAAGTTCTTAGATGTTCTTGGGAAGTTCATAGGAGTTCTTTAGAGTTCTATTGGAGTTCAGTAGAAATGCTAGGCAGTTGATATTAGTTGGCAGTTAGCCGAATACTAAGGAGTCAGCTTTCATTACCAAGTTTCTAATATTTTGGGCACGTGAAGTCGATTAACAACTGACATAGCACGATTATAACCTTCAGTGCGAAAACTACTCCACAACACTATCTCGAGTTACTCTTGGACCTTTACTGGATAAACATACTTGTATAAAAAGAAAAGACAAATTTGTATGATAAATATAGCAAATATGGGCCTTTGTGCCCACAAAAAAGGAAACTTTTTCCTTGACACCGCTATTATTTTAATTGTCCTCACTCTTCAGCTACGTTTACTGTTTTAAAAGGCAATGATTAAATTGTAATAAAACTTGAAAATATGATGAAATTGAATTTATATTTTTTTGTTCTTCAGAAATTAAAACAAAAATAGAAAACACTATTTATTTATTTGATTGTTCATTGGAATAACTCGCAAAATATCGGCTAATTCCCAATCGATTCGAACTTTATAGAATGGTAAATAATAAGAACTTCTTTAGAGTTGGATAACATAGTTTTGATAATCCAATAAATGCTTATACATTTTTTAATAGAAAATTGTTTTCATATTTATCTTTATTTTTTTTTAATCGTGTCGTCCCAAGCAAGGCATTTTACTGCCACTGTTGTGCAGGGGGGTACATAGGAGGAATGTTATGAAGAGTGAGAGGTTGCAGTGGGTGTCAGGAAAAGAGTATGAAAGGGAAGAGAGTACTGATGAGAGTGGGGTGGACAAGGAGAAATGTTATGAGGAGTGAGAGGTTACAGGGGCTGTCAGGAAGAGAGTAGGAAAGGGAAGAGAGTACTGATGAGAGTGGGGTGGATGTAGAAAAGCATGAGAGAGAGGATGTAAGTTAGTGAGACAGGAGATGACTATTGACTTTACATTTAAATTCTTGGAGATTGTAACTGTCAGGAAAGCAAGTATGCGGAAGAGAATTCCACAGGCGGGAAGTTTGAGAAAAGAAGCTGCAGGAGTAGAATTTGCGTTTACAGTTTATTGGCTTCACAGTAAAAGGGTCGGACCTAGTTGCTAATCTTGTGGCTCGAGAATGATAAATGTTGCGTTGCATTACTTTTAGAAAATATGTTGTAAATGTAAAAAAAAAATTAAATAAACAATCTTATAAATAAATACCGTCTAATATTTTTGTTGTATATTCTCAAGAAGTAAAAAATGTATAAATTCACTTACAGTTTAAGTTTTATTACAAGTCTGATCATCGTTTTTTTTTTTTTAACAATAAACATGGCTGAGGAGTGAAAGCAGTTGAATAATAGCATTGTCAAAAAAACATTTTTCACACATCGTTTTTTGTTTGTTTTTTAGGTGAGCAGGGAGGGGCAAAACGGTTAAAACTTTTAGTTTACTTATTTTTTTATATTGCACTAGCAGTATAGCTCGGTGTTGCTCGGGTATAATGAAAGCTTTAAAACTAATCCATGGTCCTGGAGTTCAGACTCTTTGGACGTTGGCACGAAAGACTAAAAACCAATAGTTGTTTCCAGTTAAAACGAAAGACCGTAGACTGAAAGAAAAATGAATGGATGTAAGTCAAATTTTGATTTCCTGGTATCGATATCAAATATGTTTTTTCGCCGGAACTGAATTTTGCAGGCTAAATAAGTCCTCTGAGTAAATGGTATCATGCCTGAGACTAAGAACTACAATTATACCTACTTAGAGCCAAACCCGAAGAAAAAACTAAAATAAAAGGGCTGAAAAAAATACTGACATACAGGCAGATAAACAGACACACACACAAACATCTTGCCTTATATATATATATATATATATATATATATTATCGATTTTCTGCACTATTGTAAGAACTGCAACCTTGAAACTTCTGAATATCGTTTCTTATGTCTATGAGTGTATCAAATTTGATTAAAATCGGACCACTCGATTTTTTCGATTATCGATTTTCGATATTTATCGGGGGTACCTCGACACAAAACCAAGCTAAGAACACTCGCAGACGCTTATTAGTACAACTGTGTAAACTTTCAAGAATATCGGTTCAGCCGTTTCGGAGTCTATAGGTAACGGACACACACACACACACAAACAAGGACAAAGTTCCATTTATAAATAAGTTTAGATATAAATAATAAATAATAGTGTACGATCTTAGGGAACTGACAGGATTTTATTTTTAATCTTATATTGATATCAGTCAGTTAAGTGACATTGATTTCTACGGTAGACTGGTTGCCGACCAGGCTATAGAACCTAATTTATCCTGCCATTTAACTCATAGCTGAAGGAAGAAGAGAGATTATATTGCATTATTATATTAAGTATAATTAGTAGGGGATCAGTTTATTACTTCATACCTATATAAAATAGATCCCCCACTCTATGCCCAGTAGAAGTTTTAATTATGTTTTCAACTATTATATTCAGTCAGTCAGTTAAGTGCCATACGTGATACACGCTTGGGCGATCATGTCTCGAAAGAGACATGACTGACTAGACAGAAATTCTCCCTTAGTAGGTTGACATTACTTTCTGCGATAGACTGGTTGCCAGCAAAGGCTATAGAACTCAATCTGTCCTGCTATTATAACTGGAGGAAAGAGATGGGTTAATACCTTTTCCAAGGGTATTTGCGCAACGAATATCAACTGAATTCGAACTCAGCCCTCCTATTTCTCGCTCTGAGCCGATATCCACTACCCTACAACGCATATCGATATACTGCTTAGTCTTTCCAGTGAATTAACTCAACATGAACATACAATTTAACCCGTAAATATGTCTCAAGGATTGTCTGAATATACGACATCCAAATGCAGGAAATTTGAGTGCGTCCCGGTTGGCTTATTTGTCGCCCTTTGTGACCCCGTCCGGAGGCTATAGGGGATGCTATGTCTCAGTTGTATTTAACGATCCCCGTCATTGCACTTGTCATTCACAATGGCAATAAATTAAAATTCTTAGTCGGGGGTATAATTCACTTCCGGTATTGGACAATGGGATTAGTTTCCGGTCAGACCAACAGTATGAACTCAAAGTTAAGTAACGTCGAGCCAGGTTTGTGCTTCGATGGGTGACCGCTTGGGAATACCAGGTCCTCTAAGTTTAGATATTCGAATTGTATAAAGGGCTTACGGTCATATCAGCTTGAGAACTGTCCTCGTACAATCTCCGAAGTTAAGCAATTTTGAGCTTGGTCAATACGTCGATGGGTATCCATGTGCTGCAAACTTGGATAGGCGGGTGGCATAAAGAGCTTGCTGCAATATCAGGTTGAAATCACCTTTTTTTGTACGATCATCAAAGTTAAGCAACGTCGACACTAGTCAGTATCTTGATGGGGTGACCGCTTTGAAATACCGCATGCTGTAAGCTTGGATAATCAGGTAGTATAAAGAGCTTTCATATGATCGCCGCAGATAAGTAATGACAAGTCTAGATGTATCCATCTTTTTATTTTCTTTTGTATGCGTGCAGGGGGGGGGGCGTTATTCTGCATTTGTATTAAGCCTTCCTATAATTACAAGCCCCTCTATAATTACCAAGCGCACTTATAATTAGCAAATGACCCTATAATTAATTAAATTTCTGTACTTGCCTGTTTTTAACGTCCCGAAAATTCAACTAAAACATTCTAAAGTCTTTGTAAAACTCAACTCAAAATACAAATTCTCCGAAGTTGAGCAACGTCGAGCCTGATCAGAACGTAAATGGGTAACGGCTTGGGAATATTATGTGCTGTAAGTTTGGATGTGCGGCTGGTGTAATGGATAATGGTTCGAAATTATTAATCAGAGAGTCGGGTTTCAATTCCAGTTGGGTTCGTTATATACACTTATGTAAAAATATTCTTGGAAAAGGTATGAATCCACCTCTTCTACCTCCTGCTATGGGTTAATTCGTAAAACCTATATCACTAAGCCATTATTATCTAACTCACAAAAATTCTTTAAAATATTTTCTGGCTTTAAATAACCTGCAATTTGTTGATAAGCCGTAGAAAACGAATCAATCAATGAAATTAAGGGTGGCAATAAGTTGATTCATACCTTTCCCCCAAATACCCGAGTCGAATTGGTTTTTATATGAATGCACGCGCCAAACCCCTTCTGAGTTATCTAAACTCCAAACTATACAAAACCACTTTCTCAGATCAATGTTTAAAAGTAACTTTCAACGAATGAAGCCTGGAGGGATTAGCGAGGAACATACTTCTTCGAAGCAGAGCGACAGAATCGCAAACGACCGTACCAAATATCAGAAACCACACTACTTGATGACTACCAACAGGTACTCCTATGTCTCTGAACAAGGTATCCCATATATGTCTATTTACGGGTACCTTATTAAGAGACATTACAATTAGGTTTTTCTCGACTTTCTAACTTCCTTTCTTGAAAATACAAATATCGAAGGTACACGGAGGATCGCATTAAAAAAAGAAACAGGTTGTCACCATTCGGTGTTAATCTCTGTCCACATATATATTTACATACCTTCCCTACGTGTAACCCATAAATATAGCATATTATAAAAAACATTTTATTAGTATATATAAAATTAATATGAGTAAATGTTTTTCTCTTAGCTGATTGACATTACCTTCAGCATTCCGAATTCAGAGCTTCGCAAGCGGACCTATCCGTTCACTCTTCAGGGGTTATATATAATCGACAAATAGATATGTAAATTTTTATATATCGATAAATATTTTTTATATATCAAGATCAATTTCAGGGGAAAAATAATTATAAAAATTCTCAGCGCCTCCTTTTCCATTTTGTCATAGTTTTCCCTGATAAGCTGTGATACAGCGAAACAGGTTTGTATGTGGACGAGTAACATATATATATATATATATATATATATATATATATATGTGTGTGTGTGTGTGTGTGTGTGTGTGTGTGTGTGTGTGTGTGTGTGTGTGTGTTTATCTATATAGTTACGTGAATTGATAAATATACATATGGGAATACACACATGTATAAGATGGTAATAAAACAGTGCTTAATGTGCATTGAATACTGTTGTCATATCTGGTCGGGTGCCCCTGACATTCATCTCAGGATTCTCGATAGGCTCCAAAGAAGAATCTGTAACGTGATCAATCCGGAAATAACAGCTCAACCCCAGCCACTTTCTCACTGGCGGGATGTGGCTTCCCTTTGTCTATTCTACAAATATTTTCATGGCTTCTGCTTCGACGAGCTTAGCTCACTGATGTCTTCTCCACAGGAATTTAATCAAGCAACTAGACTGGTAAGAAGGTCCCACACTTTCACAGTTAAATCGACTAAATGCAGCCTCCACTTCTACACCATTATCTTCTTTTCTTGCACTTCCCGCCTGTTGAACTCCCTTCCGTATACTTGCTTCCCTAACAGCTACAATCTCCAAGAGTTTAAATGCAACGTCAATTCCCATCTCTTGCCCACTTGACTGTAGTCCTTCACTCGTCCTTTCCCCATCACCTCGTGTCTCTTGTTCTTTTCCTTTCTCACTGTACCTTTGCAACTGTCTTCACACTGGTATTCCCATACTTCTCTTGCCCTTTCTCCGACACCCTCTGTAACTGGTTGATCTTTCTCTTCGCCCTCCCTCTGCTTAAACATTCACTCTTCTCTTATGTAGCCCCCAACGCACCAGTGGCGGTACCGCTTTGCTTAGTTGAAACGATTGAAAAAGAAGTATGTACAGAGCTTTTAATTATATATATTAATAAATATACATATTATCTTATACTGGTGGCACTTAACAAAAATTATTAAATCGCTTTTTTTAAGTAATGTACTTAATAAAAAAGCGATTTGAAATAGTTGAATTCTTAGACCCTGGTTGATATTGTTTCCTCTATACGAGTGCATCTTTCTTCCTCACCTACTTTCTTTCTTTCTTTCTTTCTTTCTTTCTTTCTTTCTTTCTTTCCCTCGCAAATATTACTATTAATAATTATGATTACAGTCCTTTGATTTAATCTCCCTGCAATTTAATAATTCTTTAATTAGAAACTTTAATTTTATAATTTTAATTTTTAAAATTTTAATTTTAATTTTTTATCTCCACGTAGTCTTTGTCTATTTACATTTTACTCTTGTTATTAAAAGGCAGTAACCTAACTTTATAAGAGTTAACTCCCATGAACATTAAGTGACCTGAAATTCAAATCTATTAAACGGTCAGGTTGTAATCTGCACCTGAGGATTGTATAATGCAAGAAACTCCAAATTGTGCCATCGACGTAAAACAATATAAATATTTATTACTATATATATATATATATATATATATATATACAAGAGATGTTTTTTTTAAAAAACAATAGCTACTCTGACATGTACGCATCGCTCATTCAGTCAAATGAATTAGAGCACTCTGGCTATTGGGCGCGTATAATGATAATATACGCGTTAAAAAGCTCTGCCTTCTTCCACCGAACGCCCATAGCCCAGAGGTAGAATCGCCGACTGACACCAATTCGGTCGGGTTTCAATCGTGGGTTAAAAAAGCAATCGGAGTCTAACCGTACTGATGAGCTGTGATACACGGAAACAGATCTGTCTGCGGATGACAATATATATATATAATTCGAATATATGGATTGAAAACCGACAATATGAACATAATAACTAATGATTAGGTACGAAAAAAGTGTTTAATCTAACATGTTCCACTTTGAAAAGATTCTCCAGATATTTTTAAAGAGAAATGATTTGAAAAATAAATTAAATTTTAAAAAAATCTAAAACACAATCTGTTAATTGAAGTTTGATTTCATTGGTAAGATACGTGCACGCTTAATAAGCAATAGATGACCATTTTTAAATGTAGAAAAAAACTTATGCCCGTTCACATGTGTGTGTCACGTGTAATAAAAGCAATAGGTGTTCATTTTAAATTATATATATATATATATATATATATATATATATATATATATATATATATACATATATATATATATATATGTATGGGATGGTTGAATGTGTGTTCCGTTTTACTCTTTTATTTATTTATTTTTATTTCTGAAGCTTTATGATAAACACGAAAAAGGAAACAATACTTTGGAAAAATATCATTGTTTAAATAGTGGAATATAATATTAAAAATAAACAACTAAATTCTAATATTCTATTTTTAAGTATGGAATCTCACCGCTGAAAACTATTGGGGAAATCAAATAGACAGGTGAATAGTTTAGGGAATAACAAATTTGAAAGAATCCAGACACATACTCAGAACGCTCGATTAGCAGATCGGAATATAGATATTAATAACTATCCCGAAAAATATAATCAGAAAGTATGAATATGAAATTCGGGGGCGTGAACCAGGAGATGGGAGTGCCGATGAGGCTCAGCAATATCAATATCAATAGTGGGTGGTCATGGGATCGGCGCGTGCTTCAGCAGTGAATTAAGCGCCGGATACGATGTGGTGTGTGAGCGCGCGTTAAGGGACACGCATGTCCCATCAGGCTAGGATTCCTCGTCAGACAAGATAAACACCAAACTAATACGGGAAGATTTTCTTCTTTATGTGCCGTGTCCTTTCAGGATGTAGACAATCATGGATCTTTTATCCTTTGTTGCTCTTCACATTTTCCCTTGGTCAGTCAGCCAGTTAAGGGCCATACGTAATAGACACTTGGGCGATCATGTCTTTTTCGAGACATGACTGACTGGACAGAAGATCATCCCGCAGTAGGTTACCATTGCTTTCTGCGGTAAACTGGTCGCCAGTCAAGGCTATAGAACCAAATCTGTCCTATTATTTGACTCATAGCTAGAGAGGAAAGAGATGCATTATATTATTAAGTAATAATTAATGGGGGATCAGTTTACTACTTCATCACAATAGAAAACCGGTGCCCCACTTTATGGCCAGTAGAAACCTTAATCATGATTCCAACTATTATATTTAGTCAGTAAATTAAGTGTCATACGTGATACACGCTTAGGCGATTATGTCTCGAAAGAGACATGACTGACTCGGCAGAAGATCATCCCGCAGTAAGTTGCCATTGCTTTCTGCGGTAGACTGGTTGCCAGCCAAGGCTATAGAACTCAATTTGTCCTATTATTTAACCCATATGTATCCCCAAAACTGCTCTCTCATTCATTTGCTGAATTCCGTCAAGTATGTCGCGCGTTGTTTTCTCATGTCTCCCTTTCTCTCTGTTCGTCCCGTGAGTATTAGATTCTCCAAATCTCCTTCCTCATTATGTGTTCCAGAAACTTCTGCTGTCTCTTCCTGATGTTAAGTATCAGTTTCCCTCTCGTTTGCGTCCACTCCAAAACCTTGTTGTTACTCACATGTTTAGTCCATATTATCCTCAGCATCCTTCTGCAGAATAACATTTCCTTGTTTCGACTCTCTCCTTCACATTTGAGGAGATTGCCCAACATTCGCTGCCGTATAGGAGGATAAATATCACATAACAGTTCAGTACTTTTTTCTTGGTTTCCAACGAAATTTTCCTGTCTCTTAATACTCTACTTAGCTTTTGAAAGGCGACATTGACCGTGGCAATATGCTTTCGGATCCCAGTGTCAAACTTTCCATCCACTTTTAGAACATTTCCCAGGTTTTTAAATTTCTGTACCTATTTGACTTGTAGTTGGCATTTTGGGCCCTTTCTTTTGCTGATTACCATGCATCCAGTTTTAAAGGTCGAAACATTTTGTGATAACAAATCAATAAAATCGGTTAAATTATAATGAAGAGTACTTGCCTTGCGATTTTTAAACATAACTTAAAGAGAGGCATAAGGTCGAAATATTGTTGAACATTGTCAAAGAATTTGTCTTTTCATTTTCTTTTCTGAAATCGAACTCTAAGTGTTGAAAAATATTGGAATAGTTACGTCATATATAGTTTCAGACGTGTACATGGAATAAACATTGTGATAAAAGGGTATAAACATGAAAACACTTTTGATTAGGTACCTCCGCAAAATCGCTGAAAAAACAGCATAGTATGAAGGAAAAAGGCCCCAAACTAAATAAAAACAAAGTTTTATCGGCAAAATGTTTATATTATCATTAAGAGGATAGATTAAAGAATTTTTTCATTATTTTTAAAAATGTTTAATTATTTCTAACACGTTTGAAGTTTTTGTAGAAAGTCTTTTATTTTCTTACGTCAGTGCGAGACCTAAATAGCCGCAACATTTATTAAGTAAAAAAAAAACGTAATATTGCACAATGCACTTTTTTGACTGTGAAAGACACATTAATTTGAAATTCTTGCAAAAATCAAATAATGGTCGAATTTTTATGAAAATTTCAAGACTTATTCCTAATTGACCGAAATCAATTTTGAAACAATTACTTTGTATAAAATATTGGTAAAAAAAAATATATTTTTTTTTTTGCATATTTTACCCCACACTAATTAATTTCCAGAAATGTTTCAAAATTCTACTTTGGGCAACAACAAGTCTAATATAATTAAATTCAGGAGTCATTGGGGAATGCTAATCAACAGTTATTTTTTCTCCAATAGAGCTCCTTTTCTAAAAAAAAAAAAGGTCCGAATTGCGAAAAATTCAATAACTATGCTAATTTTTTTTTTGTGGATAAACTTCTGATTGCTTTTATGAACAATATAAAGTAAGCGTATCATAGTCTGAAAAGAAAAAAAAATTCAATGAATAATGAATTTTTACAAGAATTATTTTCATTTGGACGTAACAGCTGTTCAACGGTCAAAAAAAATCACTACACTTAGAGAGTATTTTGTTAAAAGAAAAAAAAAGTTGTTGCTACCATCACTAGTTCTTGCAACAAAATTAATTGTTAAGATAAAATTTTAAAAAATCAAAATGTAATGAAAAAGAAAAAGTTAACATACGTTTGAGTCATTACTGCCGTGAAATTTAGAAATAATAATTTGTTCGCCCACTGTATATTCTGTTATTCTTTCATTAAAGTCGTCGAAAATAAGGTTATCGAAAAATAAATAAATAAAATGAATGAATAAATAAAAATAAATAAATACGTATTTTTTTTCTAAGGAAGAATATCGTAGACATCGTATCACACTGATTTTAGTGTTTTTCATCGAACCTATAAACATCAAAAGAGGTATATTTCAAAGTGACTCTTTGTCTCCATTACTATTCTGCATATCATTCATAGCACTAACCAGTCAACTTAACAAGACAGAATATGGTTATAAAATAGCTCAAAAGAAAATAAGCCATCTATTTTACATGGAAGACTTAATGTATGCTAAGAATGATAACGAGCTGGAATGTTTTCTGCAAACTGTAAAATGCTTCAGCGAAGACATTGGAATGAAATTCAATTTGAATAAATGTGCTAAAGCTACAGTTTTACGTGGAACACTACAACAAACATCCGCAATTAGCTTAGACCCTCTGACTTGGTTGGTAGTGCGACCGTACCAGAAATCGAAATATGATGAACAGTAGCATAATAATAATAATAATAATAATAATAACATTAATAATAATAATAAGGTCACAAACGATCCCCTACAGGCTTCGGGACCCTGTTTGTAAAAAACCGTTACCCAACGTACCGGGCAAATTTGGGTGGACTTTTGGACCCGTGCGTCACTCGTGGGAAAAACATGAGAAATACAAATAGAAATAAAATGTCCACTATGGCTCTTCCAGTGGATAAACAGGGAGCCCGTCCTTCAGGAGGGAACCTACCTGAGGTCGAAAAATCTGCCATAGGAACAAACTCCTACACAAAGAATGAATCTTCAGGTCCCCACAACCAGGATAACCCTAATGATGGTCCTGAAAATTCTCCAGCTAGATCTACAACCGTATATTTAAAGAAAGAAAAAATAAAATGGTCTCGTGAGGAGTACAAAGTCGTTATGACTACATTTCATGAAGCGTTACTCAAACCTCAAAAAAACATGACTCGCCAAACATATGACATTTGGCGTGAAAAAGTTGGTCAAGCAAATAGAAAGTATATTGACGAAAATAAATTAGCCAATGTACGAAGGTACATTATTCGTAATAACCGATTGACAGAGGCTGAAATTAATGAAATTAAAAGAATTGTAACCAGAAGAGACGAATCAACTAAATATGAAAAGGAACCGGAATCAGAATCAGAAATAAAAAGTAATAACATCAAACAAGCCACAGGTCATAATGTAGAAACCGTGATGCACACAAATCACTGTGAAGATAATGCTGTAAGTTTAAAAGTGCTGGAAAGGTGTGATCTGAGTCAGTTAAAAGACGAAAATAAAACGAGTTCAGAACACATCGAACATAATTATTTAACGAAAATAACAACAGTATACAAGAAGCCAAGGAAGAAATAAAGAACCATCTAAGTCAAATACAAAATATTGCAATGGAGGAACGAGAACAGCTCCCAAAATTACAACCAACAAAACATAACCTCCGAACTATTAAACTCTACAATGCAGCACTCAAATTAATCTTGGATGAAGACACTCATACAAATCTCAATGAAGCAATATATGCATCAGCAAGAGCAGCAACAAAAAAATTGAACATTAAATTAAAAACAAGGCAGTCTCGCAGACATGAAGATCCACCTTGGCAAAGAAAAATAGAAAAAGAAATCGAACAACTTAGAAGTGAACTATCAGTACTGGATGAACTGAGTAGAGGAATAAATGTAAGAACTAGGAAAAGCAGAAGAGTCGAAAGAAAATACACCATTAGAAATGAAAATGAAGTCCTATCAACTAAGGAAAAAATAAATCAAAAAATACAACTGAAGGCTCAAAGAATAAGACGCTATGAGAAAAGATTAAGATTTTACATACAAAACAAGATTTTTCAAACCGATACAAAGAGATTTTACAGTGAAATAGGTAAAAAAAGAATTGAAGTGACAGTCCCCGCCAGAATGGAAGAAGTTACACAGTTCTGGGAAAAGATATGGGCTTGCCGTAAAGAACATAGCAAGGAAGTAGATTGGATTGCACAAGAGATAGAATGAATGAAAAATAAACCAGAACAGACATGGGCTGGAATTACAGAAGAGGATGTTAAATTTGCACTAAAAAAGCACACAATTGGAAATTCCCAGGTATAGATAACATTCCTAACTTTTGGCTATATTATTTAAATACAGCACATAAAAAACTAGCCAAAGAACTTCAAGAAATGGTTGACGATCCCACTAAAATTCCTGCATGGATGACCAAAGGAATTACATTTCTTCTACCCAAGAATAGTGACACAAACAACCCGAAAAACTACAGACCAATTACATGTCTTCCGACAACATATAAACTATTAACATCTATTTTAACAAAACAGACATATTTATTCTTATAAAGAAATGACATGATACCGCTTGAACAAAAAGGGTGCAAACGTGGCTGTTATGGATGTAAAGACAAATTGCTTATTAACAAAATGATCCTGGAAAACTGCTACAGTACAAAGAAAAATCTTAGTACTGCCTGGATAGATTATCGTAAGGCATTCGATAGTGTGCCACATTCATGGATTTTAAAGACTTTAAATATATACAAGGTATCACCCGTCATCATCAATTTCATCAAACAGTGCATGTCTATATGGAAAACAACCCTTTACCTCAATCATATAAATGGAACCTATAAGTCTGATGAAATAAACATCAAAAGAGGTATATTTCAAGGTGATTCTTTGTCTCCATTACTATTCTGCATATCATTAATAGCACTAACCAGTCAACTTAATAAGACAGAATGTGGTTATAAAATAGGCCAAAAGAAAATAAGCCATCTATTTTACATGGATGACTTAAAGTTATATGCTAAGAATGATAATGAGCTGGAAGGTCTTCTGCAAACTGTAAAATGCTTCGGCGAAGATATTGGAATGAAATTCAATTTGAATAAATGTGCTAAAGCTACAGTTTTACGTGGAACACTACAACAAACATCCTCAATTAACTTAGACCCTGCTGTAACAATAAAAGAATTGAAACCAGAAGAAGCTTATAAATACCTAGGTGTAAATGAGAGCGAAAACATTCACCATAAAAAAATGAAAGAAATAGTGCGTAAAGAGTACTATAGAAGGCTACGAATGATATTAAAAACTGAATTAAATTCACAGAACAGAGTTATGGCCATTAATAGCCTTGCAATCCCAGTTGTCCAATATAGCTTTAACATCTTAAACTGGACTCTAAACGACATCAGGCGAATGGATTCTAAAACAAGAAAGCTTCTTTCTAATCATAAGATGCATCATCCAAAGGCTGATGTAGACCGTCTATACATACCCCGTAAAGAAGGTGGAAGAGGTCTTATTCAGCTGGAATTGTCATACAAGACAACAACTATTGGCTTACTAACATACATAGAAACAACAAAGGATTGGATGATACAATTAGTAAGGCAACATGAAGAAAGAAAGAAAAAATATTCAATAATAAAAGAAGGCAGTAAATACAAACAAGATTTACAGTTAGTAGATTCTGTAGAAAAGCAAAACAAGAACCAACTATTGCGGCAAAAAATATGAAAATGAAAGCCAAAGATAAAGCTCTTGAACAGATGAAACAGCGCTGGCAAGACAAACCTCTGCATGTCCAATATCCAGAACGTGCCAATAAATCCAATGTTGACAAAGTTAATACTCATCGATGGTTACGTGCATCTGGATTAAAGTCTGAAACTGAAGGCTTTATTCTTGCAGCACAAGACCAAAGTCTTTTCACTAGAAACTTTCAGGCAAATATTATAAATAATAATATGGATCCAAAATGCAGGTTTTGTGATAAACACCAAGAAACAATAGACCACCTAATCTCAGGCTGTTCTGTGCTTGCTCCAAATGAATATAAAAATCGCCACGATAGAGTTGGGCAATATTTACATTGGACAATGTGCAAACATTATGGAAAATCTGTAAACAAACACTGGTATGAACATCACACAGCACCGTTACAGAAATAGAAGATGTAACCATTCTATGGGATTACACTATCTACACAGACAGAAAAATTGAAGCAAACAGGCCAGACATTATCGTTAAAAATCAGAAGGAGAAAACTTGTCTATTAATTGATATGGCTTGTCCAGCGGATTGTAACATAGCAACCAAGGAATTTGAAAAACTGTCAAAATATAAAGACCTGGAAATTGAAATAGAAAAAATGTGGAAATTGAAAACAAGAGTTGTGCCAGTGATAGTAGGTGCACTTGGAATGATAAAAAATGGAACAAAACAACACATTGAAAGAATCCCTGGAAACCCCAGCTTAAGAGATATACAAAAAATTGTCTTGTTGAGTACAGTCCACACACTAAGGAAAACTCTATCTATGTAATGCTAGAGATGATAGAGAAAATAGAAAAACATGAAATGGAGCCATAACAACACGCCACGACCTGCCTTAGGTCTCCTCGCAGACTTGGTTGGTCGTGAGACCAAAGCAGAAATTGAAATATGATGAAAAATGACATAATAATAATAATAATAATAATAATAAACTAGTGGAGTGATAGTTTCTTTATGTACACATACAATAAACTTTGAAATAAAGGGCTCTAAAAAAACGAAAATTCTTTTGATACACAGTAATAATAATAATAATGATAATTATCATAATAATAATTTATTGGAATTAAAGAAATGTTTCTGATTTGTCCATTAAATTAACAGTGGAGTTAACAGTTGTCAAGAATTCAAATTATTTTTATACACCATAAAATATAAGAATAACAATACTATTACTACTACTACTACTACTAATAATAATAATAATAATAATAATAACAATAATAATAATTATTATTATTATTATTATTATTATTATTATTATTATTATTATCCAACTGAGTCAAAGAATGTCGTTAAATGGGTACATGAAATAAGCTTTAGATTAAAGGACCGTCAAAAATTAAAACGCTTTTGAAGCACTATAATAATAACAATAATAATATGATCCACTGGAATCATAGACAATTTTTAGATGTGTACACGCAATCAGCCTTGAAGTAAATGTCTTTAAAAAACAGAAATATATTTGATCGATCCTTATTTATAAGAATGTTAATGAAATATTGGAATCATAGCCAGTTTTGACATGCGTACCTGAAATAAACATTGGAATTTAAATCTGTAAAAAAAAAAAAAAAAGGAAACACTTTTAATACACCCTCGTATTCCCTGTCTCTTTACTATGTTTCTAAAACATGCTTTTTCATGAATGACTTCCGTGATTGATTGTCATGGCATGAACTGCTTCCGGTTAACAGAATCAAATAATCGATATTGACTTCTTTTCTCTTGACCTAACACTTAAAAAAAAATAATGATATAATTTTTGACAGCTTTCTGCCATATCTAGCCATTCTATTAGGTTCATCCACAATTTCGAAGCGGTAGTTTTTGCACTATGTTTGCGATAATTTATAGGATTCTTTTGGACATTTACTCTGTCCTACTGATTGGTTGGTACAATCTGAACACCATCTAACAAACTGATGACACTATATCAATGGAAGGCACAGAAAACTGCAGAAACTCGTAGACAAATTAGTAAAGGAAAGCAGACAGAAAGAACTAACTATAAAAGACAAGAGAAACAGCCCCAAATGCGAGATGCGTAGAGTCGTCAAAATTAAGCAAATACAGTACTTTGGGAAATATTTAAGAAACGACAGAAAACGTGACACCGAAGTCCGAAGGCGCATCATAAATAACGTAAAAAAAAAAAAGCTAAGCATTATATATATATATATATAAAAGAAAGGGAAAAATTCGTTAGAAAAGAAAGAAAAGTGCTAAAACCGTTCTGCAATATCAACCCTTATGTTTGGCAGTGAATACTGGACAATTTCTTCCCGGACAAAGTAAAAGAGATGTGTCTCTACAGAAGGATATTGAGAATGCAATGAACCGAGCATGTTAGCAACGACAAAGTTTACAGGAAAATGATAACAAAGAGAACACTATAAATACAATATTAGCGCCTCCAATAATGAACCAAAGGCAAATGACAGCAAATCTTCAACAGCAACACCAGCTGTAACATAACAGAAAAAACTTCTGTGAGGGCAGTTAGGTGTGGCAGATATCAACACAACTCATCATCAGCTAGGTCAGGTTTAAGGCTCCAAGCTCTCATCAGCAGGTAGAGTAGGCTTAAGTCTCCAAGTACTCACGAGCATCGGGATGAAAATAATCTTTTCCCTCTTCGTTTCCGGGAATTCCAGCCCTTTAGCAGCACCTTCCTCATTGTACTAATAGAGTTGATGACGGTGTAATATCGACAGTAGTCACGCGTATTTGGCAATGTCTGTCCTTGGTTCATATTCATGTAGAGCCCGGTTAAGGAATTGTAGAAAAATGCAAGGGATTTCCGTGATATGATTAAAACCCCCAAATTGTATAATAAAACCGGCTCCCATAGAATGTTTGACTTATTTTTGTGCATTTTGTAGGCTCCAATTTGAATTTCTATTTTTGCATGTCAGCGAGGTTATTTGTAAAAGTACTGAGACTTTTTGAAATTTCAGACTACTATGTTTATTGTCTGCTATGAAATATTGTGAGATCACTTTAGAAAATGATCAACAATATTTTCTCTCCTTAAAATAAATACTTAAAAATTGAGAAAATATTTATTAAACAATAAAACAATAAAATCTATTTTTCTAGAGCCGATATTTCAGCTTTAAAAGTGATCATAGTGCACAGAATTAGTTTTACAGTTAAACTTTGACCATGGTCAACCGTTCACATTTGTGCAAGCTAAAGTTCTCAATTCTTAATTAATTACTGCCATTTTCGCATATTTATTTAAGTTTAATATATATTCCTATATTACAAAAAGGGCTTAGCCATGTTGAGTTAAACACACAAAAACATACCAGCAGAGTTAGTGCAAACAGCAAATCTTTAGGCGTATCAATAAAGCAGCTTCACCTCCCGACTTAGCTACCTGCTGCTATAAAATTTCACGCATACATAAAACAACGTAAAAACGTGACACGTAAATTTTCTCATGTAGGTCTATTCTGTTTTTATTTATACTAACGAAATTGATTCAGTTGTACTGTAAAGATAAAAAATCTTTTCAGAGAAGTTGTTTAGCAAAAAATCTTTGTGATTCATTTCAATTTGAAAAAATAATATTCCATAAACAAAATGAATTTAAATTTCTAGAACCGCATTGAAAATTCTTTATTTCTTCGTTTTAACCACACATATTCCTCTACAAGCATATGTATTCGTATAGCTACCCTACGTTAAAAAGTCTTTCTGTCAAGTCTTGCCTTAGTGGAGGGGTCAGGTAAATATTCAGATTATAACGCAGTTCATAGAAGCACCTCCAGAAATCAAGATGTTCAGAGTCGTGTAATCGATCCTACCGATCTAATTCTATCAGCACATTAATGAGAAAAAAAACTAGTTACTTTCAAAAATAAAGCTGTCATCGTTTTAACAGAAGGCGAAAGTGCGACACTGAAATCCAAAGGCGCATTGGGATAGCAAAAGTTGCCTTCCAAAGGTTAAGCAGAATATTAAGAAACAAAAAATTTGAAATACCAAAATCAAACAAGAACAATAATTGAAATATTTGGAAAGTGTTTTAACAGAGGACGGAAAGTGAGACACTGAAATTCAAAAGTTACATTGGGATTGCGAAAGTTGCCTTCCAAAAGCTAAGCATAGCATTAAGAAACATAAAAAAAAACATCGTTAGAAACAAAGAAACCAATAATAAAGTGTTACGTAATACATGTCCGCCTATATAGCAGTGAATCCTGGACAATATCTAAAAAGATGAAAAAGAGACTTGAAACAATACAAATATTATTCTACAGAAGGATGCTGAGAATACCATGAACCAAACATGCGAGCAACGACGAAGTTTTAGAGGCAATGAAAACAAAAAGAAAACTTATTCTTAACATCAGGAAGAGACAGGTGACATTTCTAGAGCGCATAATGAGGAAAGAGGGTTTGGGAAATCTGATACTCACAGGATAGACTGAGGGCATTGAAGATAGCGAAAAAGTGCACATAAAACACTTAATGAATGTAACATGGTTTAGGACAGATAACAAACAGGGAAATTTTATTTAAAGCTACAAAGGAAATGAAATTGTGGAGAGGCATGATCTCTAACGTTTAGAACCCACCATGCTGTTTCCTCAAAATCAAATCACTCTTATTTCTCTACGTATTTTAAAATCAATAAGGAAGATCCACTCAAATAGCTATTCCTCAAGAAATCCATGTGTTTGCTCCCCCAAACACTTCCCCTCCCCAAGTCAGAGACAAATCTTTGTATACCCTCCTTATACTGATAACCCGTATCACACACCAAATTTATCTTTGATCATTTCGACTCTAACCCTCTATCCTGAATCGAAGGTCCTGGGTATGACGGTAAACTGCATCCGGCAGCAAGGCCTCTGATTGGGAGGTTGTGAGGAGCATGGAACCACCTCTTTTTACTGTTGTTCCCAGGTCCACCCTGACCCGGAGTGGTAGCACCTGTTAGGCTGCCAGCTATGGGCAAATAGTTAACGCTCAAACTGGGGTCAAAACACTATGAAATTATAAAATAGACTTTTATAGAAATATATACATAAAAATAGACTTTTATAGAAAAATATACATTTTTGAAGGAAAACTATTACCAACAATACATTTTTGAAGGAAAACAAAAATACCATAACACATTTTAAAGGAAAAAAGTTATTACCACCAATACATTTTTTAATGCAAACCTAGAAGACATCTTCAGTTTTCTAAAATAAAAAATTTCATCCAAATCTGACTAAATCAACCTTCTCACTATAACCGAATATTAAAAAAAGAAACAAAAAAGAAAAAAACAACACTCAAAACCCTATTCTTTTGGCATTAAATGACCCATAGAAGTTGATATGCCGCTAAACAAACTCACTCACTCACTCACACTATCCTGAATCGCTCCCGAACCTTTCATAGAATAAAAACCTGGTAATAAAGTTACCTCTTTCGTGCTTGAATAAACTATTTCTCCCTCAGGTTAGAACAAGGCTAACCAATAGCGTTTTCGATTCCTCTATCTTCCCTGCATAATACCAACTGATCGGTAAAATGCATTAGTCACCAAACTCGAAGCGGTAGATTTGACAGCTGACTAAAGGACATTTGTCAAGCTGACCATGTATCCAAATCCCAACAAATTCAGCACCATTTCAACGGCCATCTCTTGAATATTGATTTGTTTAAGAGGTGATATTTCCCTGGTTGTTTAACTAGTTTCCTTTATCCCACAGTGTTTTTGGGTTTGTTTTTTTTTAATAACAGAATTGCAGATTTGAAATAAAGAAGTAATTAGATTTCATTTTAATTTTTTAACCAAAAAAATAATTATAACGGCAAAACGTTGAAAATTATGAAACCATATTGTAAAAAGGTTTCTTCTTATTTCTTTCCTTCTAGAAAAGTTATTTTCATTTTTTATAAAATGCTGATAGCCAGGATGAAGTTTTTATTGTCGGATTTAAAGAAGAAAGCAAAGAACCCAAAAGTTTAAATTATTATTTTTTTCTTCAGTAATTGGTGCCCAGATCGCGAGAAATTTTTCGTTCAAATTGTATGGCTTTTAAGATTTCTAGAAAATTCAACGCATTTTGACGTCGAAGACATTGTATCAAATTACCACACGCAAGCAAAACAAAAAAAATTAATGGCCAAAATTAAATCTAAAATTTTACCCTCACACATTTTGGCACACAAAACCAAAACAGGGACTTGCAATTCAAATCGGAGGGTCCCTTAACTAAAGGACACAACTTAAAATACAAATAAATTTGTGTTATATACGTACCTATGAACATTAATGGGTATGTCACAATCCTCAAGAATATGTTGGACCTTATTGTGACTGGGATTAGATTTTCCGCGTAGCGATTAACATCATTGAAACGCTTTCTTCACATTGTCAGACCCTCTGCCTTCGGGCGTAAAGTAATCCAGCCGAGGGTAGAGACTCGGTTGGAGAAAAGTAGACATTCAGTTTTTGCCTGAGCTATATGGCTCGGATTACTCATATTAAAAAGGCCTTGTGCCACATTTTGTCTCAAGTGGGGAGGCAACTAAATACCTATATTGCTGTCTATCGATTAATGTCGATCAGACGATTTTATGACATTGTCTGAAACTATGTTCCACCGATAGGTAGCGTCTCGTCTGCTATATGGCTCGTGCTACCCACATTAAAAATCCTTGTGCCATACTTTGACTCATGTGGAAAGGCAGTTATAGATCTAGATTGCTTTTTAGCTTTAGGATAATTAATTAGCTTTTGGCTGTGATTTATACCCAAACTCTAAGCCTTAGGGATGGGCACCCCTTTTCAGATTTGGTCCTCTTTTGAAAGGATGCTGAATTTATTGCTCGTTGCCTGAGACGTCCTCAAAATTGGAAGTGCCGAGGGGTTTTGGAAATTTTTCCATGGTACTGCCAATAAACCCACCTTAAAAACTGACCTTGTGTCATATCTGTTGCATGGTGGGAGCACCGGTAAATATCCATATTGCTGTGTAGCAGCTCACCTCTAGCAGTGATTATCTACTTCATGCATCTGGATAGTATTGTATTTTGTTGATGTTAGAATGATTACTATTTCATTTTTTCAATCTCTGTGTTGATTGTTTCTCATTTAGTAACCTTTTAGTTTATAACAATTTATTAAATAATTTCCTCAACAACTAAAACAATAACAAAATTTCTCATATATTTGCTGATCTTATATTTTTAACCATTTTTCTTCTTTATTGTCTGGTTTCTATCTCCTTCTATGTGCCCTGTCCCTTCAGGACGTAGGCGATCATGGCTTTCCATGTCTCCCTATCCCTGGTGGCTCTGAGCAGGCTTTCTCCTTTTATACCATGCAACCCTTGTTCCATCATCCACTTGATTAGGTCCTTCAAATATGTTATCCGTTGCTTTCCCCTATCTGGCCTGTTAGTATCAGGTTCTCCAAGCCCTCTTTCCTCATTGCATGTTCCAGGAACTTCAGCTGTCTCTTCCTGATGCTCAGTATTAATTTCCTTTTCGTTTCCATCATTTCCAAGACCACATCATTGCTCACATGTTTGATCCATGATATTCGCAGCATCCTTCTGTAGAACCACATTTCAGCTGCTTCAAGATTTTTCCTTCATCTTTGATGATATTGTCCAACATTCACTGCCATATTGAAGAACTGACATCACATAGCAATCCAGTACTCACTTCTTTGTTTCCAGCGAAATTGTCCTGTTTTTTAATACTTTACTCAACTTCTGGAATGCTTCCTTCGCCATGCCAATTCGCCTTCAGATCTCTGTGTCGCACTTTCCGTCTTCTGTTATAACACTTCCCAGGTATTTGATTTTTTTGTACGTACCTGATTCTAGTATCCCTTACCTGGATTCGGCATATTGGGCTGCCCTTTTTACTGATGACCATGAATTCGGTTTTCTTGCAGTTTATTTGTAGTCCTTTATCATTCTCTTCAACTACCTTCTAGTTGTCTATAAAGTAACATAGTGTTTACTTCGACATCCAGTGTAAAATGTGTGCGTGTCTATGCCCGTCTATACCTTTGTGAGCGTGCCTCTAATGGTCGCTCCTAGGCCTGGTGTGGGCTTGCGCTTTTCAATGAATCTAAGAACAATGCGACCGGGATTTCTAAACTACTGGTTGGGCGATCCTTGGCGGAAAGGTCGAAAACGAGGACCCAGTCTAAGTTCGGCCAAGTCAAAGACAACCCTCCTCTACGGGGGAACAAGTGGATGATAATTACAACAGATATCAACGGTTCTACACTTGTTTTTAACCAGTGGATGTAGAGGGCTACACATGATAGACCACTAACGAAAGGCACCACTCGAAATCATAACAGATTCAGCGGTAGTCCGCTGCGGTTTTATAACTGTATTCTGCAGGTCTTCTTCCAGTTATGCAGTAGGGAAAGTTCAGGAAATCAAGTGTGTGAGTTACTTTCAGGCAAGTTGAGGTTCACCTTGAACAAATCAAAACATCGGCACTTCCTTCTCCTCCAATTTTCTTTCACCTTCAACCAACTCTTGGAAAGCAAAACGACGATAGGAAATGGATGACGAGAGCAGGTTTTGATAAAACTGGAAGCTTCTAATTCTGAATCTGTACGAATGCAGTCATCATAATGAAAACGCTATACGTAATTTGTAGTCATACCCAGGACAACATAAATCAGTGAGTCGAGTACGAATTCCAATCGGGTTTATTGCATTCACTTATGCAGTAAATATTTTTGGACTAGGTATACATTCATGTCCTCTCATAGCTATGGACATTTATCTTGGAAAATATTTCTTATTCTCAAAAAAAAAAAAAAAATTCAGTAAACTAGAATTCATTCGCGAAAAAGAAATATTCTTACAATCCAAAACGTGGTTCGGTATAAATAACCCACAAAGGGTTGATAAGCCGTAAATAAGAAAGAATAAATCAATATCTCGCTTTAAATAAACCCCAAGCAACATATATACATAGAACACACAAAAACATGTGACGGCTGATCTGATTATTGCTTAATGTTTGTCATTTGCATTGTTGTCTTGTATCTCTATACACATACAGTGAATGAAAATTATATTAACACTAGTATAATAGGAATCATTTATTCAAAGTTTATTGAACAGAGTCCATCTGTCCACCAGATGTGTGTGTGTGTGTGTGTGTGTGTGTGTGTGTGTGTGTGTGTGTGTGTGTGTGTGTGTGTGTGTGTGTGTGTGTATTTGCAAAAAAAATTAAAATCAATAGTTTAAAAAAAGAAGCATATTTCACGCCGATTAAGGCAATAAAGCCACTAAGACGCAAGGAGTTACTGGGTTTTAGAAACTATGAGAAAAACACTATTAAAGAGATAACAATAAAAGAATTAAGAAAACATAAAACAAGGCTTGGCATTGCATTTAAATTTTTGAACATCGGATTTGAAAAAAATAGCCGAAAGAGCGTTCGCAAATGGGATAGAAGAAACTGTTAGCATAGAACTTGCGGTTACTGCTAGCCATTCAAACTGTCAAACGATGAGGTCTTGCCGCCAATTTAATTTATGATTATATAAATATAATTTATTTTCTGTAAACGCAGAAGTTGTTATATTTTTGTCTTGAATATATTTCTTAATCTCTAGCAAGATTAACTCAACGCAAAAAGCAGACCAAAAAATTAATTCGCTTGTATGATTTCTGTTTGTATTCTTCGAAATTCGATTGCGGTAAATGATAGGCCCCAATTCAAAGTTGGCATTCGGTGCATAAAATGAGCTTGTTCTTCTTTTCAATCGTCATATCACAGGTCAGATCAAATGGTTCGATCAAGTTGATAAGACTTTTCAATATTCAAGTTAATACACTCCTTTTTTATTTATCAGATATCTGTAGCTATTTCTTCAAGTCGTTCGGTCCTTCTACAATATTCGCGTTGATTCTAGCATTGCTGAAATTCTTATTATTCTTCAATGTGCCCTCTTCCTTCACGGTGTTGGCTCTCCAGAATTTGTATCGCATGGTAAATTTATTTTTTTTAATCGATTCCCAAGAGAATGCTTCCCCGATCAATATGATCAGTAACTGTTCAAGTTTAAGGGTAACCGTCATATGCTCATAATCTGTGCCTCTTTGTCCGTAACCTTATAACTCAAGTGGCTCTCAAAACTTTTACAGAGTAAACATTGTAAAAAATCATGTTTTCCCATCCATTTACACAAGCAGGTTTAAGAACTTTAGGTGCTGTTTTATTTGACCCTTTTGCCTTAAATGTATCATGTGAGTGTCAGATTTTCCAAACCTTCTTCCCTCATTATGAGCCCTTGAAATTTCAGCTTCCTTCTTCAAGTTTTTTGTCCGTGCCTTTAAAAAAATTTCATCTGAAACTGATCCATTAAAATACTTAACTTATATATATATATATATATATATAGTGTATCGAGGCAGCAGATAATTTTCTAAACATGTACTGTTAAATATAAGAGACAATGAATGTCTAGTATGTTTACTCATAAGCCGTTCTAAACATCGTATTTTGGCTTTAATTTCAGGTGAAAATAAAGACAAAAATTCTCCAACATTTAGATTATTTTTTATTAAGTTGGTTCTAAGCTTTCTGAAGATGGCTCATGCGATCCGAAAGCTTAAAACCAACTTAATAAAAAATAATCCAAATGTTGGAGAATTTTTGTCTTTATTTTCACCTGAAATTAAAGCCAAAATACGATGCTTAGAACGGCTTATGATTAAACATGAATAGACATTCATTATCTCTTATATTTAACAGTATATGTTCAGAAAAAATATATACATATATATTGTTGAATTGTGATAATGTTTATAAATATATATACATATGTGTGTGTGTGTGTGTGTGTGTGATTCATATGTATATATATATATTGTGATTGTTCATATATATATATATATATATATATATATATATATATTGTTGAATTGTGATAATGTTGTTTTTTCAGTGGTTTTACTGATAAAAGGTAAAAATTGTCCAAATGTTATCTGAGTATTTTCAAACGCCATCGTTCATCATCAGGGTTAAAATTACAGTTTAAACATAAAAAATTGCCTTGTAGCAGGAAAAGTGTTATGAAATGTTTGAAAAAACTAAATAAACTGTAGTTTTGACCCTGATGATGAACGATTTTTACATAAATATAATTTGGAAATAAAAAGACTCATTAGAAAATATAAGAAAATATAAAAGAAAATATGCAAAACTAACTTGTCTCTATCGTTTAACACAACGTGTTATATATATATATATATATATATATATATATATATGAAGAAAATGTGCAAGGCTAAGTTGTCTCTATTGTTTAACGCAACGTGTTTGAAAGAAAAGTTGCTGCCAAAATATACGTACTTTATATATATATATATATATTTGTATCGTCACATAGACCAAAAATTATAGTTAAATATCTTAAATTAACAGGATACTAATTTTACGTTTTGGGTCGCAATTCATAGAAATGTTGTTTCTCTTTTGAAATGCCCTCTGCTCAACCATTTTAGTGCTTGTTTTTCTAAAATTTCTTTCGTCGGTTACTAAGTTAGCTATCCTACATTTTGGCATCTTAGATTTCACACTCGTCATCTGATTTCTCCTCAATATCTTCCAGTTATCATAGTCACTTTCTCATTACGATTTTATAATCTTAGAATCCTTTTGATATCATAGTCGATATATTCTTCAGTAATGACAATTCCTCTTCTTTTTTCTTAGACTGTCAGTTTCATGTTTGGGATCATTTATTATATTTCACATATTCGAATGTTCCCATCAAATGCCCGCTCTTGTAAACGAAGGATGGCTAACTCAATTCTAAAAGTTCAATTTGTAGCACATCAGAAATTAATTAAAATCAACCTTCTTCACTTTTACAAAAATTCACAATGACGTGTGAAATCCTGGTTTTCCCAAATAGAAAAAGAAACTGACCATGTGCTTAAAGAAAAAGTCGAAACCAGATTTCGCAAGCAAGTGTTAAAATGATTTTTGACTAATGGGAGCGACTTGCTGGACTTGAGGACTTTTGCGATCAAGTGCTAAATTAAAAAAAATTATACAAATTACCTCAGCGTCAGTCAAGAGTCAGAGAGACGGGAGCAGCGAAAGCGGGACACACATCAAAAACGTAACTTTAAACTTCAAGTAACCTTACATTTAAATTCCTGGAGATTGTAGCTGTCGGGGAAGCAAGTATACGAAAGGGAATTCCACATACGGGAAGTGCGAGAAAAGAAGCTGTTAGAGTAAAAATTGTGGTTATATTTTATCGGTTTCACTGTACATTGGTGGGACCTAGATGCTAGTCTATTAGCTCGTGTAAATTCATACATAGGGGCACCAGTTAGCTAAGTTCATTGGAGCAGAAACCGTGAAAGTATTTGTAGAAGAGGCACAGGGAAACCTAACATGCCGGGTAGAGAAGGACTGCAGCCGAGCTGCCAAGTCGGTATCGGTCACATTACAGATTCTCCGTTGGATTTTGTCAAGAACTCCGAGGTGAATAGCAGGGGCACCCCACCAGTTTCGCAGTAGTATTTATTACACCGGCGGATGGTATGATGATTTAAATTTTATAATTTCGTTTTCACCTTTTGGGTGAAGTTATCGTCACAAACGGTCATGTCTTCTTTTTCTTATTTACATTTATCCGATCCAATCTTTTCGGCAGGTGTTTTAAATTTGCAGCATATGAAATTCATTCTTTTAATTTTATCTAGTTTGTGCTGTTGCATTTTGTATAAATATTCTGATCCAAAATGTTTGCATAATTCCCAGTTTATAACTGCTCCTACTCCTACTCTATCATGACTGATTTTGCATTAATTGAATTTCATTATATAGTTTAGCGTTTCTATATTTGCTGGTTTGTGTGTTTTTGTTTTTTTTTTTTTGCTTGGATATAACCAATCCTGGCATATATTTCCAAAGCAGTTATAATAAACA
Organism: Ascarosepion bandense; assembly: GCA_037127315.1. Taxonomy (NCBI): domain Eukaryota; kingdom Metazoa; phylum Mollusca; class Cephalopoda; order Sepiida; family Sepiidae; genus Ascarosepion; species Ascarosepion bandense. Next base: position 122,082 of record JBBBDQ010001990.1, on the reverse strand, counting down.
TGGAATGTGCGTTGTGGAGCAATAAGTATAGGTACGGAACGAGAAATCAGAGAGCAGAGTTCAAATTCCAACTAAATTCATTACATCCACTTACGTGCAAATACCCTTGGGAAGGGTATAAATCCATCTCTTCTCCCTCTATCTATGGGTCGAATAGCAGAACAAATTGCGTTTTATAGCTTTGGTTGGCGACCAGTCTACCGCAGAAAATAATCGCAGCCTATTACGGGAAATCTATCTAGTCAGTCATGTCTTGAAAGAGACATGATCGCCTAAGCGTGTGTCACATACGGCAATTAACTGAATAATAAATTATTGTTTTTATTGACAATTAATGTATTCCTTATTATTGTGTATGTTATCATCATTCTAGAGAGTCATTTTAAGTGGCTTATTACCAAGTCCTATTCGAAGTCTATAAGTAAAAAGGGCTTTGTAGGAAAGTCTCTAGGCACATTTGGGACGTTTCGTTTGGATGGGGAAGGTTTTGCGGATGATATGTGTAGTTCCGCACGAAGTAATCTTTTGTAGATTTTCGCTACCCTTCTTCATCATAGCCAATGCCCCAATCAGTCATGTCTATTCGAGACATGATCGCCCAAAGCGTGTATCACGTATGGCACTTAACTGACTGACTGGATATAATAATTAGAAACATGATTAAGTCTTCTACTGGGCATAAAGTGGGGATCAATTTTATATTATTATGAAGTAATAAACTGATTCCCCATTAGTTACTACTTAATAATATAATACATCTTTTCCACCTCTCTCTATGAGTCAAACAATAGAACAGATTGAATTCTATAGCCTTGGCTGGCAACCAGTCTACCGCAGAAAGTAATCTTCTGCCCAGTCATGTCTCTTTCGAGACATGATCGCCCAAACGTGTATCACGTATGACACTTAAATGACTGACTTATTCTAAAGTTTATTTCATGTACACATCTAATGACTATCTCTGATTCCACTAGATTATTATTATTGTTGTTATGTGAGTTATCGTCTTGTCAGAGAGTAATTTAAAGTGACTAATTACCAACTCCCTTCCAGGGTCTCCGAGCAAATGAGGACACTGTAGGAATGTTATCTATGCCCATTTGGTACGTTTCGTTTGGATGGGGAGGGTTTTGCGGATGATATGCGTAGTTCCGCACGAAGTGATCTTGTGTAGCTCTAAGATCGCAGTTTTAAATTCCCATATTCTTTTTGTAGCTCTAAGATGTCGATGTGTCCAGGAATTGTACTCACATGATTTTCGGTACCCTTCTTTAACATAGTCAATGCCCCTATCACAGCAGAGATAATCGCAGTTTTAAATTTCCACATTCTTTTTGTAGCTCTAAGATGTCGATGTGTCCAGGAATTGTACTCACATGATTTTCGGTACCCTTCCGTATCATAGCCAATGCCCCTATTACAACAGGGATATTTGGAATTTTAAGCTTTCTGATTTTTGTTACTTCGATTTGCAGATCCTTATAATTTGACAGCCTTTTAAATTATTTCTTTTTAAAAATTGGAACTCTGTGAGCAAGCCATAACAATGATAGTGATAAGCTGGTAAGTTACTTTATTATCATATACTAATTCTGCTTGTCCCTTCCTTAGTTAGTTAGTTACTGAGTTAGTTACTTTGTTCCTCCGTCCCTTACGCCACTGAAGAAAAATAACACACTTACTCTCTACACGAGCTTTTGCTTCCCCTCTATCTTTTTATAATCTATAATCGCTACTCTCCTCAGCCTTTCTCTCACCTTTGCCAAACGGAAGGGTAGTAAAAAGTGAGAGATTATGAGGAGAGAGCCTATAGCATTACCGTATCAGTAGCAGCTTAAGCTGATGGTTGAAGCAGTAATTGTGTGTGTATATATGTGTGTACTGTACAATATAGTAAAGATAGGTAGGTTTGTTTTCGTATCTCACGACCTAATAACGAAATTTCTGGCATCTACACACTTGGCCATTACTCAGTTGGTCTTTTCTGTTGACACAGGAGCCATGATTTTTCAGTCATAAAAAAAACATTTTCTCTTTCAAAATCCCTCACAACATAACGTACAGCATTTTTGTTATGGTCTGTGCATACGCTGCTTAATATAAGATTACAGTAAAGTAGCTTCTATGGACATAACTTTTATAGATATTTTAAAAGTGTCGCATGCCAGAAAGTAATACTGGAGTTCAGTTATAAAAAGAAGCCAATTTTTAAAATAATTTTCTCCAAGCAAGGCAATAAAGTCACTAAGACGCAATAATGGTGGTACTGCAGGTGAAAGGATTTGAAAAGAATAGTTATTAAAGAGAAAATAATAAAAAAAGTTTTGAAGGAGACATTGCATTTAAATTTTTAAAAGCCAAAGTTCGCTGGCAGAAGCCGAAAGAGAGCTCCAGAGGCGAGAAATGCGATAAAAGAAACGTTTAGTATAAAACTTACGGTTCAGATTTCAACTGTAAAAGGAATCTGTTCTGATCTGGCATCTTGGTTTCAGTCATTTTACCATTGCTCTAATGTAGCTTCCATGTGCCTTCTATAAATACTATCATGGTAATTGTTTTGTTGAACTTTCCTCTATGTTTAAAAATGGTAAATGATTGTAAATATTCACTGGGGATTCATTTTCCCCCATTTTTCTATGACAAATCGCATATATAGGGACTAGTTATGATTTCTTAGAGACTCCGAGGTAGCTGAGGTAAAAATGCAAAGTAAGACTGTGCTGTTTTGATGTAAAAAATACTGTGGTTTGTTTGGGTCAGTGATTGTGGCTAGCTAAGTTTAATTATAAGACAGATGAAGACTGGCCTTCTCCCTCCACTCTTTTTTGGCCTTATGCCACATTTTTGTATTTTACAAAATAAATATTACTTTCCTCTCTGTCTATGTAGAATTTATCATTTTAAGCAAAGTACTAAATTGGTTGTGGTGCAGTGGATATCGACTAGGAATGACAAATTGGGTTGCCGAGTTCGAATTCCAGTTGAATTCCTTACATTCACTTACGCACAAATACCCTTGAGAAAGGTAATAATCCGTCTCTTCCCTCCAGTTATGGGTTAAATAACAAGACAGATTGGGTTCTATAGCCTTGGTCGGCAACCAGTCAGAAAGTAATGGCCACATACTGCGGATTAATCTTCTGCCCTGTCATTCATGTCTCTTTCGAGACATAGTCGCTCAAAGCGTGTATCACGTATGGCACTTAACTGGCTGACTGAATTGGTAACTAGGTCTCATCATTTTACAGTTGAAAGGGCGAGATATTTAACTGTAAATTCTTTACTAATAGTTTCTATTCTTGCACTTTTCGCTTGTCGAACTCTCTTCTGAATTCTTGTTTTCCAGTCATCTTTGATCTAGAAAATTATAAATGCAATGTCAGTACGTTATCTACTGTCTTTTTTATTTTGTGTCTTGTTCTATTACTTTCAATCCTTTGTGTCTTAGTGGCTTTATTGCCTTGCTTGGGTAAATGGTAAGTTTTGTAAATATTTACTAAGATTACACAAATGTAATATCCTTAAATGGTAAAAATCGGACGATTAATTCGCGCTCGAAGCTTTCTGTGGGTTGGGTATTTTCTTATTCTTTAATTGTTCACTTGTCTCCTCAGTTTTAATCAATTTTCCTGTTATGGCTCCTGAAGGAATCTGGTATTTATGAATTTTGACAGGCGCAGATTGGCTGATTATTAACAAATACAAAGCCTGCAAATAGTATCTACTCCCCAAAATGGATGCCATTTTAAACCATTCGAAAATGCTGGACCATTCAAACAAACGAATCGAAAAAAATGTCCAGAGAAGAAAATAAGTGATCACAAACAAAAATTGCTGTTCAAAAAATAAATTCAGTTTATACAAATTTTTTGGATAATTTGATATTCAGAACCATTAGAAAATTGTTCGTGATTTTTCATTGTTTGCCTTCTATTGTTTTTCTTTATCAATTTGTGGCATGTTTACCCCCTTTTTTTTTTCGGTTATTATTTTATTCGTGACTATCGTTACTTTTCTTCTTTCCTTTGTTTTATTTTTTCTTCTTTTTTCAGTTTCAATTTCGTTTTACTTTTTCTTTTACTTTTCTTCTTTTTCTTCTTTTTCCTCTTTCTATTTCGTTTTACTCGTATTTTCCTTTTTCTTCTTTTTCTTCTTTTTTCTCTTACTATTTCGTTTTACTTTTTCTTTTACTTTTTCTTCTTTTTTCGCTTTCTATTTCGTTTTACTTTTTTCTTTTCCTTTTTCTTCTTTTTCTTCTTTTTTTCTGTTTCTATTTCGCTTTACTCTTCTTTTCAATTTTCTTCTTTTTTCTGTTTCAATTTCGTTTTACGCTTTTCTTTTCAATTTTCTTCTTTTTCTTCTTTCTCATTCTACTTCGTTTTACACTTCTTTTCCTTTTGCTTCTTTTTCTTCTTTTTTCTCATTCTATTTCGTTTTACACTTCTTTTACTTTTTCTTCTTTTTCGCCTGATTTTCTCTTCTATTTCGTTTTACTTTTTTCTTTTAATTTTTCTTCTTTTTTTTTCTTCCTATTTCGTTTTACACTTTTCTTTTTCCTTTTATTCTTTTACTTCTTTTTTTCTCTTACTATTTCCTTTTACACTTTTCTTTTCCTTTTTCTTCTTTTTCTTCTGTTTTCTCTTTCTATTTTGTTTTACTCTTTTCTTTTACTTTTCTTCTTTTTCCCTCTTATCTTCTCATTCTATTTCCTTTTACACATTTTTTATTTTCTTTTTCTTCTTTTTTCTGTTTCTATTTTGTGTTACACTTTTCTTTTTTCTTCTTTTTCTTCTTTTTTGTCTTTCTGTTTTGTTTTACTCTTTTCTTTTACTTTTTCTTCTATTTTTCTCTTTCTATTTCGTTTTCCTCTTTTCTTTTCCTTTTTTTCTACTTTTTTGTTTCTTTTTCGTTTTATTATTTTCTTTTTTCTCCTTTTTCTTTTTTCTCTTTGTATTTTGTTTTACACTTTTCTTTTCCTTTTTCTTCATTTCCTTCTTTTTTTCCTCTTTCTGTTTCGCTTTACTCTTTGCTCTTCCTTTTTCTTCTTTTTCTTCTTTTCTTCTCATTCTATTTCGTTTTATCTTTTCTTTTCTTTTTCTTTTTTCTTTTTCTTTTTCTTTTTTCTCTTTCTATTTCCCTTTACACTTTTCTTTTATTTTTAGTCTTTAACCTTTTGTTCTTTATTTCGTTTTACACTTTTTTTTTCCTTTTTCTTGTTTTTCTTCTTTTTATCTCTTTCTGTTTCATTTTGATTTTTGTTTTACTTTTTCTTCTTTTTTTCTTCTCTATCTATTTCATTTTACTCTTTTCGCTTTCTTCTTTTTCTTCTTTTTTCTGTTTCTTTTTCATTTTACTTTTTCTTTTACTTCTTTTTTCTTTTTTCTGTTTCTCTTTCTTTTTACTCATTTTCCTTTTTATTCTTTTTATTCTTTTCTTCTCATTCTATTTCGTTATACTTTGTTCTTTTCCTTCTTATTCTTTTACTTCTTTTTTCTGTTTCTATTTCGTTTTAAACTTTTCTTTTTTCTTCTTTTTTTCTTTCTTTTTCTTTTTACTCTTTTCGTTTCCTTATTTTTCTCTTACTATTTTGTTATACGCTTTTCTTTTCCTTTATCGTTTATTCTTCTTTTTTTCTTTCTATTTCATTTTACTCTGTTCTTTTACTTTTTCTTCTTTTTTTCTTCTTTTTTCTCTTTCCAATTCGTTTTACTGTTTTTATTTACTGTTCTCTATTTTTCTCTTTCTATTTCGTTTTACACTTTTCTTTTTTCTGCTATTTTCTTTTTTTCTATTACTATTTCGTTTTACTTTTTCTTTTACTTTTTCTTCTTTTTTTCTTCTTTTTTCTCTTTCCAATTCGTTTTACTGTTTTTATTTACTGTTCTCTATTTTTCTCTTTCTATTTCGTTTTACACTTTTCTTTTTTCTGCTATTTTCTTTTTTTCTATTACTATTTCGTTTTACTTTTTCTTTTACTTTTACTTCTTTTTTCTCTTTCTATTTTGTTTTACTCTTTCCTTTTCCTTTTTCTTCTGTTTCTTCTTTTTTTCTCTTTCTATTTCGTTTTGTACATTTCTTTTTCCTTTTATTCTTTTACTTCTTTTTTCTCTTTCTATTTCCTTTTACACTTTTCTTTTACTTTTTCTTCTTTTTCTTCTTTTCTATTTCTATTTTGTTTTACTCTTTTCTTTTCCTTTTTCGTCTTTTTTCTCTTTCTGTTTCGTTTTCTTTTTCTTTTTTTTGCTTCTTGCCTTCTCATTCTATTTCCTTTTACACTTTTCTTTTCTTTTATTTTCTTTTTCTTCTTTTTTCTATTTCTAATTTGTGTTACACTTTCCTTTTGTTTTTTCGTCTTTTTTCTGTTTCTGTTTCTTTTTCGTTTTACTTTTTCTTTTTTTCTCCTTTTCTTTTTTATCTTTGTATTTTGTGGCACAGTGGATATCGGCTCGGAACGAGAAAACGGGGAACCGAGTTCGAATTCCAGTTGAATTTCTTGCATTCATTTACGCGCAAATACTCTTGGGAAAGGTGTTAATCCGTCTCTTCCCTCCAGTTATGGGTTAAATAATAGGACAGATTGGGTTCTATAGCCTTGGTCGGCAACCAGTCTACCGCAGAAAGCAATGGCAACCTACTGCGGGATAATCTTCTGCCCAGTCAGTCATGTCTCTTTCGTGACATGACTTTCAAGACATGATCGCCCAAGCGTGTATCGCGCATGGCACTTAACTGAGACAGATTTTTGTTTTACACTTTTCTTTTCCTTTATCCTCTTTCCCTTCTTTTTTCACTTTCAATTTCGCTTTACTCTTTTCTTTTCCTTTTTCTTCTTTTCTTCTTTTCTTCTCATTCTATTTAGTTTTACTCTTTTCGTTTTTTTCTTCTTTTTCTGTTTTTCTTTCTATTTACTTTTAGTCTTTTCTTTTATTTTTTAAACCTTTTCATCTGTTTTTCTTTTCCTAATTTGTTTTACTTTTTCTTTTAATTGTTCTTTTTTCTCTTTCTATTTTCTTTTACACTTTTCTTTTTCTTTTTCTTGTTTTTCTTCATTTTTCTCTTTCTGTCTCGTTTTACTTTTTCTTCTTTTTTTCTCTTTCTATTTGCTTTTACTCTTTTCTTTTCCTTTTTCTTCTTTTTCTTCTTTTTCTGTTTCTTTTTCATTTTACTTTTTCTTTTCATTTCTTGTTCTTTTTTCTTTTTTTCTGTTTCTATTTCGTTTTACTCTTTTCTTTTATGTTCTTTTTCTTCTTTTTTCTGTTTCTCTTTCTTTTTACTTTTTTCTTCCTTTTTTATTTTTCTCTGTCTCTATTTCGTTTTACTCTTTCTTGTCTTTTTCTTCTTTTTCTGTTTCTTTTTCTTTTTACTCATTTCTTTTCTGCTTTCTTCTTTTTTTTCTGTTTCTATTTCTTGTTACTCTTTTCTGTCCCTTTTTCTTCTTTTTATTTTTGTTCTGTTTCTATTTTGTTTTACTCTTTTCTTTTCCTTTTCCTTTTTTTCTTCTTCTTTTCTTCTCATTCTATTTAGTTTTACTCTTTTCTTTTCCTTTTTCTTCTTTTTCTTCTTTTTTCTCTTTCTATTTCGTTTTACTCTTTTCTTTCTTCTTCGTCGTAGTCATCGTTATTGTCATCGTTTGTTTCTTTTTCTTCTTCTTCTTCTTACTTTTCGTCGTCGTCGTCATTGCCATCTTTGGCTTCTTTTTCTTCTTTTACTTCTTCTTCTTCCTCTTCTTCTTCTTCTTCTTCTTCTATTTCGTCATCATCGTTATTGTCATCATTTGATTCTTTTCCTTGCTTCTTCTTCTTTTCGTCGTCGTCGTCATTGCCATCGTTGGCTTGTTGTTGCTGTTGTTGTTGTTGTTGTTGTTGTTGTTGTTGTTCTTCTTCTTCTTCTTCTTCTTCTTCTTCGACGTCGTCGTCGTCGTCGTCGTCGTCGTTATTGTCATCGTTTGTTTCATTTTCTTCTTATTACTTTTCACCGTCGCCATCACTGAGATCTCCTTTTTCTTCTTCTTGTTAGTTTTCTTCCTCTGTTTCTTCTCTTCTGTTGTTATAATGTTCTCCTTCGCTTATTCTTTCTTTTTTATAACGTTTTCGTCGTCGTCTTTTTCATTCTTTGTCTTTTTCATTTTCATCTCTCTCTTTCTTTATTTTTGTCGTCTTTTTCATTCTTCTTTCTTCTTCTTTTTCTTCTTCAACTACTACTCCTTCTTTTTCTCTTTCTTTGTTTCCTCTTTTTCTCCTTCTTCTCCATCTTTATTCTTCTTCTTCTACTACTACTACCTCTTCTTCTTCTTCTTCTTCTTCTTCTTCTAATACTACTCCTTCTTTTTCTCCTTATTCTCCACCTTTTTCTTTTTCTACCTCTCTTTTGTCTTTGTCTTTCTCTTTTCCTTCTTCTTCTTCTTCTTCTTCTTCTTACTACTACTACTACTGCTACTACTATTACTTTTTCTCCTTTTCTTCCCTCTCCTTCTTCATTTTCTCTTTTTCTTCTTTTTCTTTTTCTTCTTCTTTTTCTCTCTCTTCTTCTTCTTCTACTACTTCTCCTTCTTCGTTTTATCCTTTTTCTCTCACCGCTCTTTCTTCTTCTGCCTTTTCTTTCTCCTTCTTTTTTCTCCCTTTCTTCTTCTTCCTCTCTTCTCCTTCTTATCCTCTTTCTTCTTTTTCTTCTTCTTCTACTACTACTCCTTCTTTTTCTCCTTCTTTTCTACTACTACTCCTTCTTTTTTCTGCTTCTTTTTCTCCTCCTCCTCCTTTTTCTTCTGTTTTACCTCTTCTTCTTCTTCTTCTTCTTCTTCTATTTGTTTTTTATTTTCTCCTGCTCTTTCTTCTCTTTTCTCTCCTTCTTTTTCTTTTTCTTCTTCTCCTTCTCCTCCTCCGTCTACTACTTCTTTGTCTCTTTTTTCTTCTTCTCTTTTTCCTTCTTTTTCTTCGTCGTCGTCGACGTTATTGTCATCGTATGTTCCTTTTTCTTCTTCTTCTTCTTCTTCTTCTTTTCTCCTTCTTCTACTACCATTACTACTTTTTCTTATTTTTCTCCTTTTTCTTCTTATTTTTCCGTCATCGTTATTGTCATCGTTTGTTTCTTTTTCTTCTTCTTCTTACTTTTTGTCGTCGTCGTCATTGCCATCGTTGGCTTCTTCTTCTTCGTCTTCTTCTTCTTTGTCGTTGTCATCGTTATTGTCTTCGTTTGTTTCTTTTTCTTTTTATTCTTCTTCTTCTTCTTTTACTTTTCGTTGTCGTCGTCGTCATTGCCATCTTTGGCTTCTTTTTCTTCTTCGTCGTTGTCGTCATCTTTATTGCCATCGTTTGTTTCTTTTTCTTCTTCTTATCATTACTTTTCGTCGTCGTCATTGCCATCGTTGGCTTCTTCTTCTTCTTCTTCTTCTTCTTCTTCTTCTTCTTTGTCGTCGTCGTCATCGTTATTGTCATCGTTTGTTTTATTATCTTCTTCTTTTTCTTTTACTTCTTCTTCTTCTTCTTCTTTGTTTTCTTCTTCTTCTTCTTTGTTTTTTTCTTCTGATTATTCTCTCCCGTTGTTGTAATGTTATCCTTCGCTTCTTCTTTCTTTTTTAAAAACGTTTTCTTCGTCGTCTTTTTCATTCTTAGTCTTTTTCATTTTCAACTATCTCCTCTTTATTTTCGTTGTCTTTTTCACTTTTTCTTTTTCTTTTTCTTCTTCTACTACTACTCTCCTTCTTTTTCTCTTTCTTTGTTTCCTCTTTTTCTCCTCCTCCTCCTTCTTCTTTTTCTTCTTCTTCTTTTTCTTCTTCTTCTAATACTACTCATTCCTTTTCTCTTTTTTCTCCACTTTTTCCTTCTTCTTCTTCTTCTTTCTTTTTTCTTTCTTCTTCTTCTTCTTCTTCTTCTTCTTCTTCTTTGTCGTCGTCATCGTTATTGTCATCGTTTGTTTTATTATCTTCTTCTTTTTCTTTTACTTCTTCTTCTTCTTCTTCTTTGTTTTCTTCTTCTTCTTCTCTGTTTTTTCTTCTGATTATTCTCTCCCGTTGTTGTAATGTTATCCTTCGCTTCTTCTTTCTTTTTTAAAAATGTTTTCTTCGTCGTCTTTTTCATTCTTAGTCTTTTTCATTTTCAACTATCTCCTCTTTATTTTCGTTGTCTTTTTCACTTTTTCTTTTTCTTTTTCTTCTTCTACTACTACTCTCCTTCTTTTTCTCTTTCTTTGTTTCCTCTTTTTCTCCTCCTCCTTCTTCTTTTTCTTCTTCTTTTTCTTCTTCTTCTAATACTACTCATTCCTTTTCTCTTTTTTCTCCATTTTTCCTTCTTCTTCTTCTTCTTCTTCTTCTAATACTACTACTTCTCCTTCTTCGTTTTCTCCTTTTTCCTCCTTCTCCTTCTTCTTCTACCTTTTCTTATTCCTTCTTTTTCTCTTTCTTTTTATTCCTCTTTTCTCCTTCTTCTTCTTCTTTTTCTTCGTCTTCTTCTTCTTCTACTACTACCACTCCTTCTTCTTTTTCTTCTTCTTTTTCTCCTCTTTTTTCCTCCTTTTCCTTTTTCTTATTCTTTTTTACCTCTCCTTCTTCTTTTTCTATTTCTTCTCCCCTTTCTTCTTCTTCTTTCTTCTCTCCTTTTCTTTTTCTTCTTCCTCTTCTTCTTCTACTACAACTACTCCTTCTTTTTCTCCTTCTTTTTCTCCTTCTTCTCCTCCCTTTACTTCTTCTTTTTCTCTTTTTTCTTCTTCTTCTTCTCCTTTTTCTTCTTCTACCATTACTACTACTCCTTATTTTTCTCCTTTTTCTTCTTTCTTTTTCTCTTTTCGTTTTTCTTTCTTCTTCTTCTTCTTCTTCTTCTTCTTCTATTTTCTAACTTTAAACTCTATACCTATGATTTTTGTCTTCTTTTTTATTATGTCACTATTTTCGTGTTACTTTTTTTTACTCCAGCTTCAAATAATTTTTTAAAATGTGAGAACAAAAGCGGCCTACAATCCCAAATCCCACTTTACCGCCAAAGTAAGAAGCTTCTGTTTTACATCTTCTTCTTCTTCTTCTTCTTCTTCTTGTTTTGTTATCACTGCATCAAAACAATCATTGCTTTCACATCCTTTATCATCATCTACGAATTGTGCCTCCATCAAATTCACTGCCAAAGTAAGAAGAACCAAAATATCAAATGTTCTTCTAAAGATAACCCATCACCTGATCAGACCAGCGCATCAAATGTATTTGAATCAAATGTGTATCTGTCCTTTTATCATGGCATTCCCGCTTCGGATACTTTCCCAATGCCGTAATGTAACTTCAATGTGGTTTTCTCATAAATCATTTTTGGGATAATTTTTCTGATAAACTTTAATTCTTGGCAAATTGGCTTTACAAATTTAAGTCTGGTACTAAATTCGGATGTGTGTTGTGGTGCAGTGGATATCGACTAGGAACGACAAATCGGGGTACCGAGTTCGAATTCCAGTTAAATTCCTTGCATTCACTTACGTACAAATACCAATGGGTTAATTAATAGGAAAAATTGGGTTCTATAGCCTTGAGTGGCAACCAGTCTGTCGCAAAAAGAAATGGCAACCTACTGCGCAATAAGCTTATACCCAGTCAGTCAGGTCCCTTTCGAAGCATGATCGCCCAAAGCGTGTATCACGTATGGCACTTAACTGACTGACTAAATTCGCAGAAAGGTCTAATTCTTTTACAGTTAATGCAATCGTAAGTGCTATGCTAAGAGTTTATTCTATTATTATTCTCGCTTGTGGAACTCTCTTCCGGATTCTTGCTTTCCATTTAACTTTGACCTTCAAAAATTTAAATGCAATGTTAATTATTATCCCCTGTCTTCTTAATTCCTGTTCTTTTATTGTTCTCTCTCCTTAATTATGTTTTCATCTTCTCATATTATTATGAATCCTATGCTAACAGTTTCTTCTCTCGCTCGTGGAACTCTCTTCCGGCTTCTTGCTTTCCACTCAACTTTGATCTTCAAAAATTTAAATGCAATGTCAATCGTTATTCTCTGTCTTCTTAATTCCTCTTCTTTTATTGTTCTCTCTCCTTAATTATGTTTTCTTCTTCTCATATTATTATAAGTCCTATGCTAACAGTTTCTTCTCTCGCTTGTGGAACTCTCTTCCGGCTTCTTGCTTTCCACTCAACTTTGATCTTCAAAAATTTAAATGCAATGTCAATCGTTATTCTCTGTCTTCTTAATTCCTCTTCTTTTATTGTTCTCTCTCCTTAATTATGTTTTCTTCTTCTCATATTATTATAAGTCCTATGCTAACAGTTTCTTCTCTCGCTTGTGGAACTCTCTTCCGGCTTCTTGCTTTCCACTCAACTTTGATCTTCAAAAATTTAAATGCAATGTCAATCGTTATCACGTGTCTTCTTAATTCTTCTTCATTTCTTTTTCTCTCTCTCCTTAATTATGTTTTCTTCTCATATTCTTTCACACTCAGTAACTCTTTTTGCCTTAGTGGTTTATTGGGTGAAATGATAAAAAAAAAAAAGACCCGAAGTTTATCATCCACTATTAACAATTATTTTAAATTAGTAAGGTGCGTGTGGAGATGTGATAAAATTCTCCTTTGTTTAAAGTTGGTGTAAGTTCAACTCAATATTTCTTTATTGTTTGGGTCCTTTGTTTAAACCATAAAAAATTTTCAACGTACATACCCCAAATCCCGGGTATTGATTAGCCTTAGGAGAGGTCATGCTCAAATCTTGTCGATAGAACACTTTAACCGGGGAACGTAATCCATCTGAGAAAAAAAAAACGATTTCAATCATGGTGAAAATGTTTGGGTATAAACCCTGCGGAAAATAATGTAAAGCTGGACTTCTAAAGTCAATCCAACGTCATTCTGACAACTCCTGAAACGACAAGTAGTGCCTGCTTCTGCACTTTCGTCGAAAAACACCAGTGGCGTGAAGAGGGCATTCGCAAATACCAATTTCCAATTGCAAAATAAAATCTTGCTCATTTTTTCCAACCATGAGTGGACATTTCAGCGTCGCCTCATGTGCGTCCGAATGTTTAAACACACACGGCGCCAAGACCCCCACTCCCACTGAACTATGAAGAAAACCCCACAGGCACAGATTCATTGTCACTTGAGAGCGACAAATGCTAACAATATATTGAGTCGAAACAAAAATTGATCACGTTCTTTTTAAGTAAATATCAAAGACAATATTTAATTATTTGCATTTAGATTTTTCAACAACATGAAACATATTTACACTATTTGCACTTGTCCTGATTTTTATTACCATATTCTCGACATTTGAGCCGTTGTACGCATAGACCTTCTTCAGGTTATATACGGTGAAATTTAGAAACGAACCCTATATTTTGTCTTAGGGGTAGATTGTTCTAATTCCACATGCCATGCTTTTTTGGATATCCCAGTTTCAATTAAATGAACGTTTTTGTTCCCTCTGGTGTGAAAAGAAGCGTTAGTTGAGTAATCCCAAAGTGACTTCATCCAAAGTGTTGCGAGTTCAGTTCAGAGTTCAGATGCCTTATATATATATATATATATATATATATATATATATATATATATATATATATATATATATTCGAGTGAATAAGGAACGAAGAAAAGTTTACAACGTCCTAAACATTAATTCAAATCAGTGATCGATATATAATATAGAGCTGTGAATATTTATTATAAATTATATTTTAGAACATTTACTTTTTTATATGTATCCATTACAAATTGTACATTTTGTTTCGAAATTGAAATTTCCAATGTCTCATCATCAGGTGGTGTGGAAAGAAATGGAAGACCCCTTTTCTGTGTGGGATGTTGGCGGGGGTTAGCGATAAAGGAATAAGTCTTGTAAATTGTCCGTTAGAATTTTGAAGAAAGTGAGGTAGGGTGGGGATATAGTTGATTCATGAAAGTGTGTTTTATAACCGCTTGGCTAGCCTTTATTCTTTGGTTTTATTAGAGAGGGACACACAACTCCCAGATATAAGAAAAGAGGTCTTCCATTCCTTTCCACACCATCTGATGAGACATTGGAAGTCCAATGTCGAAACAAAATGTACAATTGTAGTGGATATATATAAAAAAATTGTACATGTTTTAATATATATATATATATATGCGTGGCTGAGTGGTTAGAACGTTCGTTTTCTGGCCATTGTCAAGATGATAACTTCTTGATGTTATCCGTTTGGAGGAGGTGATAAGGGCCTGGAGACCATACCACAGGTTGATCCAAGCCTTATGAAAAAAAATGGGTAAACTGCTCTCTTTGAGGAGTCGTCAATGGTTTGGCTAGCTCGAAGTCACACGTCATCGTGACCGAGGGCCTTGTTCAGACTGTTGGTCATGCTGGAGAACGTGCTCTCTCCCAGAAACTGTAACTAAGGTCCGCTCAGCATAGTTGCAGTATAAACCACAGGTAGGATCTGTGGATGTTGAAGAAACACAAGTACGCCTGAGCAGGCGTCAGCAATGGATATTAGCTAACCGCACTGGTAGACGGATATCCTCGAATACGAGTGACCAGCCATTATATATATATATATATATATATATATGCGGGGGTGTGTGTGTGTGTGTGTGTGTGTGTGGTGTGCCCTGCACGTTTTTAAGTGCTCATTTTAATGTGTCTACGAATCGCTCCGCCAGTCCGTTGGACCTTGGGTGATATACCGGGGTCGTAATGTGTTTCACCTGGAACGTTTTGCAGAACTCTTTAAATTCACCAGACGTGAACTGCGTTCCGTTATCCGTCATTACGCAATCCATTACGCCAAAACGTGCTAACAGTTCATGGAGGAAAGCTATCTTGCACCCAGTGGTGGGTTTTCTGCATCTAAAAACTTCCAGCTATTTATTGTGGCTCTCGATGACTATTAGGTAGTAATGGTTTTCCAATGGACCCGCAAAATTGACGTGAATCCTCTGCCACTGCTGGTCAGTCTTTGGCCACGGTTTGCACATAGCTGGTGGAGCTTTAGCTGCGAACGCGCACCCTTTGCATGCCTCAATCATGCCAGTTATATCTCTGTCCATGTTTGGCCAGTAGACGTAACAACGCATGAGACTTTTTATACGTTTTTTCCGGGATGTCCAATATGAAAATCCCGCAGAATTTTCTTTTGCAAATTTTTAGGTATCACCACTCTTTCATTATACAACAATACATGGTCACATAGCAAAAAAAAAAACCTCAGGCACACTCGAGTCTTTATTGTAAATTTTGTTCTTGGTAGTACGGATAAACTCGTCTTTTAGAGCCTCTCTTTTGATGTCTGATAGTGTTACTGGAAGCTCTCTCACGGTGTTCGCAATCATGTTCTTTATCTCGCAGTTCGTTCTTAAGGTCGCGATTATCGAGTCTTCGAACATTTTTTTTGTTTTTTGGAACGAGTCTAGACAAACCGTCAGCGTGGCAGATGTTCTTCGAGGACAGGTACTCAATCATAAAATCATAGTTCAGTAGTATTTTACCCCAGTCTCTTCGTAGTGTACACCGATAGTCCCTTCTTGGATCGGTATATAGTCAGCAGTAGTTTGTGGTCAGTCTGTAACGTAAAATATCTACTGTGTAGATATCTGTGAAACTTAGTAACGGCGAAGATCATGTTTAACACCTCCTTTTCGATCTGCGAATATTGCTTTTCCGCAGGCAGCAACGTTCGAGACGCACACGCGATGGGTTTCCTCGTTTCATCCGGAATTTGTGTAAAATGCAAGCGCCGATGCCATAAGGGCTGGCGTCGTTTGCTACTATGATGTCCAACTTTGGATCATAGTGAGTGAGAGAAAGGTCTGAAGTGAGTGTGTTCTTTATTTTTTCGATTGCAAATCGGCATTCCGGTGTCCATTTCCAGGTTTTGTCTTTCTATAGTAGTTCGTTTAAGGGGGCTCGCGAGTTGTGCATGTTTTTAATGAACACCTGGTAAAAATTTGCTAAGCCTAGGAAGCTTTGATGTCCTTGATTGCCGTGGCCCTGTCTGGATCCGGTCGTCGACCGTCTGTTAATGATATGCCCTAAATATCTTATTTGCGTCAAATAAAAATCACATCTAGCCTCCTTGACTTTGAAACCGTATTCTTGAATTTTGTCAAATACGCTTAGTACGTGCTGCCGATGGTCTTTCACCGATTTACTAGTAATTAGGATATCATCAAGATAGCAGTTGCGAAATCAAGGTCGCCCAGCATGGTATCCATAACCTGCTGAAAGATAGTAGGAGTGACCTTGACTCCAAAAGCCAGTCTATTAAATTTATACAAACCTCTATGTGTATTTATACAAAGAAGTTTGGAACAGTTCTCCTCAATCTGGATTTGTAAATATGTATTTGATAAGTCAATTTTAGAAAAAACTTTGCCACCGTTTAATTTATCAAATATCTCTTCGGGGCTAGGGAGAGGATAGTGGTGGTCTTTTAGTATGGCGTTTAATCCCGTTGAGAAATCAGAACATACTCTGATTTGGTTTGATTTTTTCTTTGTGTATACTGTTGGAGCAACCCATTCACTGAAATCTATTTTAGACAGGATACCTGCATTTTCTAATCTGTCTAACTCTTCATTGATTTGGTTCACTGCCGCAAACAGAACGTTCCTTTTCTTTTTCTGAGCGTTATCTTTTAACTGGAATTGTGCTTTTATCTTGATACATTTTCCTAACCCGCCTGAAAACACATCAGGAAATTTTTGCTTGAGTTCCTGTTTCAGTTCCTCGATATTAAAGGTTGTACTTTCTATTTTACGACGAAACATACTTATTGAACAGTCCCACAGATTGAACTTTTCAATCCAATCTGTTCCAAATAAGTTTTCTGTATTTTTCATAACATAAGCTTTTAATTTTTTCGTTATTCCATTTAATGTTACAGTGAAAAATACTTCACCTAAAATATTAATTTTGTCACCTGTTACAGAACGTACTGTTTTCGTTGTTCTTAATAGAGTTGGCTTTTTCAGTCGCCTCCAAGTATGCAAATTAATAATCGTAAGATCAGACCCAGAGTCGAGCTGGAATTTTATTGTTTTGTTGAATATTTGCACAATTACGTATTTACGCAAATTTCCATCTTCTTAATCGCTTGACTGCGTCTTCCTAATTTTATTTTTTGGTCTTTTAAATTTTTAACATACCAGTTAATATCCAGTTTTACCACAATATTGACAGGTTTTCTTCTTTTTGGACGGGCAAAACCTCGTCCAGTGAAGGTTTCCGCAAATATAACAAGGACCTGGTGCTGAATTTTCTTGTCTATTCGTAGTATGCTTGTTACGATATTTTGGTCGCATAGATTTATTTTTCTCTTTTTCCGCGGAGTAGTGTTTTGGTCTGCTTTTAAGTTTTTGATATGAGTGACTCCCGACTCCACGATAATACTAGAGTCACATTTTACGGATACGAGCCTCTGGCAGTCCTCTGCCAATTTCTGGAGTGTTAGACCCGGCTTATTTTCTAATTATGTCAGTAAACGGCGTCTAATTTCAGCGTCTCCAGCTGAGACTAAACCCTGGGCAAAAACCAGACATTTGAAATCGTCAGCAGATATATCTGCTAATTTAAAGTCGTTACAGTGTTTATTTATTGTAGCCGCAAATGTCAGATAGTCTTACTGATCGTCCTTGAATAGATTTAGGCACTTCCATCTCTCATGGAAGAATGACGTATTAGACCCAAATAGTTCCAACAGTAACTTAACTGTTTCTAAGAAATTTAAGTCTGTTGTCCCCGTGGGGAGGATAAAGTCAACAAATCTACTGTATTCTGCGGTACCCAATTTTCTTAGTAATAGCCGAACTTTTTGGAGTTTGACCATTCTTTGCAATCAACGTTGAATAAATTTTCGTCCCGCCTGTAGAAAACATCGAAGGTTTTTTTCATCTTCGGGTAAATATTCGAAAGTTTCCATGGTACTCCAGATAGTGCCTTGGAAAAATTCAGTATCGTTCTCAGTTGTTTGTTTGCCATTTAATGATTTGTATAGTAACACTTCCATTTGAATTTGACGTTCCTCGCTTTTTTTTTAAAAGCTTGCTCTTGGAAATCTTTCTACTGTTTATGAAGTTCCATAAACAGTTGTTGTTGTTGTTGTTGTTGTTGTTGTTGTTGTTGTAGAATTAACCGCTCTTCGGTTTTCTGCTGTTGTTCGTCACTTTTTGCTGATTTTTTAAGCTTTCATCAATTGGATTATTACTTTCTGAAAATCGTCCATTTTGTTATTTCATACTAAAACGATCAATTTTTACGTGAAAAAAACAGAGAAGAAAAAACCCAAACAAACTGTAGTTACAGTTTTCTGTAAGACGTATGCAAAAGAAGAGAGGCCACATAAGATCTACTTACAAATTTTTATTTCTGTAATACCGTTGTTCTGAGCTTGTAGAAGATTTTTTATGCGACACTTAATTATTGAAGTTTCCACACTTATTATTTTATGTCCCCAAAATTTTTAGAAGGGACTTGTAGATTATTTCATGTTGTGGCGTTTTGACTTGAATTCATTCGAAGTTGTTTTATTTTTATTTTTTTAGAAATAGTTGCAAGTTGGTTTCGATGGCGTATTTTTTGGTACTTCGAAGTTTGTCAACAGAATGTGAGGGGGGTTATCACTTGGTCAGTCGCTATTAGTACACTAGCTCGAATCTTTGTTCGTTGCTGTGAATCTGAAAACTGGTTTTTAGTTTTTCGAAGTTCCTGTTCGCCAGTTGATGAGGTGGGTATTCTTTTTATGAACTCGTATTTCCTGATAGAGTAACTGGGTTTGTTGCGTAGAATATTCCTTGATGTTCTAAATCCTCGTCGCCAGTTGATGTGAACAGGAGATGTAAACACGAAATGATAACTCTAAACACGGTGGTAAGGTTAACAACATATATTAAGTCAAAATAGATACAAGAGAACAGAGTAAATATAAGCTTGGCTTATTAGTGACTAACAGACAGACAGACAGACAGACTGTACTGAGCTGAACGAGAGTGATTAACTCTCAGTTAATATATTGGTAGGAAGAGTCCATAGTTAAGGGGGCCACGTCCCACAACAATGAAATAGGTAAAAATAGAGTTCAATGGATATTATCCAGATCAATATGATATATATAGAAGAAAATTCAACATATTCTTAAACGGTTATAAATACAGAAATTATTTCGGCAGTTGTAAAAATTGCAAACTACTTTGTCAAACCGCGAAAATCAAATGTTACATTTCACAGAGAATATTTAAAAAACGTAAAGAAAAGAAACAAGGTTAAATGAAAGATAGAGGTATATACCGGGAATGTCACAGAATTAAGTAATATACATCAAATCAAAATTTATTTATAAATGGAACTTTGTCTGTGTGTGTGTCTGTGTGTGTGTGTCTGTGTATGTGTGTCCGTTCCCAATAGACTCCGAAACGGCTGAACCGATTTTCTTGAAAATTTACACAGTTGTACTATAAACGTCTGCGAATTTTCTTAGATAGGTTTTGTGTCGAGGTACCCTCAATAAATATCCAAAATCGATGATAAAAAAATCGGGTTATAGAAGGAGTGGTCCGATTTTAATCAAATTTGATACACTCATAGACAAAGACAAAAGAAACGATATTCAGAAGTTTCAAGGTTGCAGTTCTTACAATAGTGCAGAAAATCTATAATATATATATATATATATATTATATATAAAAGGCAAGATGTTGGTGTGTGTGGATGTTTATCTGTCTGTATGTCCTTTATACAAATCCACAATTTTTATCCGATTCTCACCAAACTTCACACAAATATTCTCTAGGCTAAGTCTGAGCTCCAGGACCATGAATTAGTTTTAAAGATTTTATTACACCCGATCAACGCCGGGCTATACTACTAGTCACACATACACACAAACATATATACAGAATAAAGAATACCTTCACCAAATCTCACATACAAAAAAAAAATATTAAGGAAAGCATTTAAGGGAAAAATATATATACAAACGCAAAACAAAATATTAGACATAGACTTACACAAAATAAGCAAACAGACAATAAATTATAAGCGCACAATAATAATAGATAAAATTATGTGAGGCCATATAAACATACAATAATGATAGTCATGTAATTATAAGAGGCCATATAAGCACACAGTAATAACACAAAACAAAAATAAAATTAAAAATATAAAAAGGACCAATCCAAAGGAGAGAAACAAATTAATATAGTAAAAAGGGACAGATCTACTTACAGACACAAATAATTAGCTATCACAAATATATATATATATATATATATTAAAAAGCATTAATTCTTACATCGGACACACACGCACTATACATACATACGTTCTCAAATTTTTCTATTTGGAGGAGTGCAAAAATCGTCAGTATTGTACATTGTCGCAAGCGCTCTCGTTCACTTTAACAATTTTCGGGGGGCGGGAGTAGTTTTTGGTGTTGTTAGTTTTCTGTTTCAGTTGTATTTTATTTTTGTATTGTTTCGAATAGAAAAATTTCAATTTTTAAACTCAAAATTTATATTACTAATAAATATACGTTTAGTTTCTCACCAGTAGAACAAGTCTGAGTTTCACACTCTATAAAATCGTCAAGCGCCGATTGAAAACGCATTGTAAGCGTCTTCAACCAGCACCGGTCCTGGGTATGACCATAAACTACATCCAGTAGCAAGCCCTCTTATTGGTAGGTTGTGAGGAGTATGGAACCACTTCTTAATTGCTGCTTTTCCCAGGTCCACCCTGACCCGGAGTTGTAGCACCTGTAAGGGTCCCAGCTATTGGTAAATAGTTAACCCCTGAACCGAGGTCAAATGCTATGAAAATATCTACCAACAAAACATTTTGGAATGAAAAAATGTTGCCAACAAAAATATGTCTTTGAAAATTTTACCAGTAATACATCTGACTCTCAATGAAATTATGAATTAATTGTACATTGCGACATGGAAATTTCTATGTTACGAGGCAATGTTGGTTGTGCAAATGATTTACATTTAAAAAAAATTATATGATTATATTAAGCTCTATAATATTTATTATATTGAGCACTGTTTATAATAAAATAAACGCAGGGGTACTCAAAATAGTAAAACCTCTTCACATATATATATATAATAATGGATTCTCCCGTCGCGTTCAACGTATGAGGGTCCGACCTTTTTCCAGCAAGACAACCACACAGAGATTTGTTTATAGTGGTGAAGGCATTGTGTAGTACCATCCACACTTCTTGGAACTGCTGATAACAAACAATTGGTGCAGATGACTGCCACAAATCGCACGAACAGCAGACCTCAATTATTTAACCCATAATTGGAGGGAACGAACGGATTAATACCTTTCCCAAGGGTACCAGTGCGCAAGTGAATGCAGCGTGCTGGACTGAAATTGGAACTCGGCTCACCGATTTCCCCCTCCAAGCCGACATCCACCGCACCCCAACGCACATCCGTGAATGCTAACAGCACCTGGTATTCCCAAGTGGTCACCCACCTAAGTACTGACCAGGCTCAACGTTGCTTAACTTCGGTGATCGAGCGGGAACCGGTGTATCCAACGTGATTTGACATATATATATATATGTGTGTGTGTGTGTTAACGCTTATCTGTGTTGATTTTATATTCTAATGACGAGATCAGTTTTTATGAAAATATGCCGTTAACCAATATATGTTTTACAGTCTTTCAAATAGCTGTTATTGGTTGCAGATGGTCGGTAACTCTTGCCGCGTTTACAGCAAAGCTCTATTTAAAATCAACGAAGGAATAAGATGGCCGTTATGGAGATAACAAGAAAAAGCTACATAATTCTTGTCGTAAGAAAACAAATATTTGACCACCCTAACTTTATAGTCGACAAAACTTTTGGTTGACATTAATGTGTTTTCGATCAGCAGATGTTGAAATAACTGATGGCGAATGTTGGAAATCCCTCCGGGTCGCTCGTAAGGATTCGAAGCCTTTTCAAAGAATCGACATTTTGATGGTGGCTGGGTAACTTTGTGCCTGTGAACCCAAGCGCTGAGTTCCAATTCCCAGCGGCCACTTTTTCCTCGAAGTTAATATGCAAAAGCGAATCCAGTTACGGAGATTTCATGTCAAAGTAAATAAAATCTTTGTTTGTGGATAGTGATAAAATCAAGATATTAAAATGCTTCACCGGAAACTAAAGAAAAATATCTTCTTTTTCGCAATTTTCTTATGCTGATAAGTCGGGTAAAATTAACTATTACTTATATATATATATATATATATATATATATATATATATATATATATATATATATATATATAGTGTATTGAGGCAGCAGATAATTTTCTAAACATATACTGTTAAATATAAGAGACAATGTCTATTATGTTTAATCATGAGCCGTTCTAAACATCGTATTTTGACTATTTTACTTGTGTTGGCATAAAACTTTTATGTTAACGTCCTTGTCACCTCTCTTAAGATGGCTCATGTGAGCCGAAAGCTTAGAACCAACTTAATAAAATATTATCCAAATGTTGGAGAATTTTGTCTTTATTTTCACCTGAGATTAAAGCCAAAATACGATGTTTAGAACGGCTCACGATTCAGCATAATAGACATTCATTGTCTCTTATATTTAACAGTATATATATATATATGTGTGTGTGTGTGTGTGTGTGTGTGTGTGTGTGTGTGTGTGTGTATATGTGCGTTTATATATATATATATATATATATATATATAGTGTTTAATCATGATAGTCTTTAGTTCCAAGATTGGTATTTTTCAGTGATTATTACTGATAGTTGCTTCAACCACATTAATGACAAATTTAAATGTTCGTGCATCCAAATTGACAGAGTGAATTAGTACTTTTTAATTTCAAAAGACTTGTTAACCTTTACTCTGGATTTTGTTATGGAATATTCTGATCGCAGAAATGAGGAAAGAAATATCACATTAAACTCCACTCAATTGGTTTGCATCCACAACAATGAACAGTAGAAAAAGTCTAATTCCAAGGACATATTCGACATTACTATGGGATCACTGGATTCTTCAGATTTATTGTTTTTGTACAATTGAACTACGCGTCGTGATGTTGATACAGCTGACATTGGTTTATATAATTCTAATGTACATAAAACTAGCAAATTAATATATAGCCTAATGAAAAAACTTAATCTTAAAGTAATAGCAAAACCTAAACTAAAAACTTTGAATTTCTAGATGTTACTGTATATTTAGTTAATAACCCATACTCACCCTACGTAATATATAATCCTAATACTATCTACATATGTCCTTAATCAAATCAGCCACCATCTATTATTAAACATTTGCCATATTCTGTTAAACACAGAATAAACAACAATTCCTCAACCGAATACATTTTTAACAAACATAGTCAGTACTAAAATACTGCCCTAAAAACAGAGGCAATAAATGTAATGACATCACATATTATAATAATACTTGAATTAGAAAAATAATTTGGTACACGCCACCATTTAACCAAGTGGTTAGTCCTAAGTTAGGCTATAAATTCTCTAACCCACTTAAAAAAAGATCCCAAATAATAATAATAACCCCCTTAGCAAAATTTTAATAAAAGCACATTGAAAATTAGTTATAGCGACACTGATAATCTTGAAATGCTAATTAAAAAAACATACAATAAAATCCTAAAACAATGTAAAAAATTAAGAATCATAACAACCCTACTACAAATAATGACAATAATACGAATACTGGTAATAGTCATAACACGAACAAAGTTTTTCGTTACACAATAGATGCCTTACATATTCTATAGTATAAAGTTCCACAAGCGAGAGAAGAAACTGTTAGCATAGGACTTATAATAATATGAGAAGAAGAAAACAAAATTAAGGAGAGAGAACAACAAAAGAACAGGAATTAAGAAGACAGAGGATAACGATTGACATTGCACTTAAATTTTTGAAGATCAACGTTGAGTGGAAAGCAAGAAGCGGGAAGAGAGTTCAACAAGCGAGTGAAGAAACTGTTAGCATAGGACTTATAATAATATGAGAAGAAAACATAAATAAGGAGAGAGAACAATAAAAGAACAGGAATTAAGAAGACAGGGGATAACGATTGACATTGCATTTAAATTTTTGAAGATCAAAGTTGAGTGGAAAGCAAGAAGCCGGAAGAGAGTTCCACAAGCGAGAGAAGAAACTGTTAGCATAGGATTTATAATAATATGAGAAGAAGAAAACATAAATAAGGAGAGAGAACAATAAAAGAACAGGAATTAAGAAGACAGGGGATAACGATTGACATTGCATTTAAATTTTTGAAGATCAAAGTTGAGTGGAAAGCAAGAAGCCAGAAGAGAGTTCCACAAGCGAGAGAAGAAACTGTTAGCATAGGACTTATAATAATATGAGAAGAAGAAAACATAATTAAGGAGAGAGAACAATAAAAGAAGAGGAATTAAGAAGACAGAGAATAACGATTGACATTGCATTTAAATTTTTGAAGATTAATGTTGTCTGGAAAAGAGTAACATATGTGTGAGAAAAGAAATTGTTTTGACAGAACTTACAGACATATCTAGCCAACTCACCTATTAATACATAAAACCTTGTCACCAGCCTATTGATGCGCTTAAATTCAAAGAGTCTAGTCACCATAATATCGGGCTCATCTGAACAATTACCATAAAAGTATTTATAGAAAAGATAGATGGAGTAACTTTATTGCGGTAGGAATGTCACTGAAGCGGAGATTCTGGGTATGACCAATAATATTGTGGATTCCGCTTTGGATTTTAACAAGTTTCTCTAAATATAAAGGAAAAGCACTGGAACATATATGGCAGCAATATTCTAAGCATGTACGAATAGCCTTATAGATGTGTAAGATAGATTCTGGAGAGAACAACAAAATGAATCAATTTTCTTAGCAGATTACTTAGCCTTGAATTCAACATAGACTTTGCCCTTCACGTCAGCCTAGAATTTTAACCCAAATAGATGCAACTAGTCACTCTCTGGAGGTTAGCATCAGCGATGCTGATGGAAAGAGGTCTTTCAGATGATTAATGAAGTGCAGTTTTGTTTTTGACACGTGTTAAAATTTAACAAGCCATTCTTTGCTCCAGTTAACAAGAGACTGAAATTCGTTTGCCAATTTGACCTTATCGAACTGATCATATTATTTAGGAAAGAGTAAATGATTGTGTATTCAGCAAAGATACCATGATCAAATTTGATGCCATCGGGAAGGTCGTTAATGAAAATAAAAAACAAAGTAGTGCCGAGGATATAGCACTGGGTGACACCTTCCGTTAGTATAAGAATATCTAGAAGAGTTCAGGATGAATTTCATTTCATGATTTAAAAAAAGAATTGATTATTATATCTAGGTGTCCTTGACAAAATCCAACGGAGAATCTGTAAAGTGATAGATCCCGACTTGGCAGCTCGGATACGGTCACTTTCTCACCGACGCAATGTAGCTTACTTGTGTCTCTTGTACAAATACTTTCACGGCTTCTGCTCCGATGAATTTAGCTCACTGGTTCCCCTATATATAAATTTACTCAAGCAACAAGATTAGCAACTAGGTCCCACCCTTTTACTGTGAAACCAATAAAATGTAAACGCAAATTCTTCTCCATCAGCTTCTTTTCCTGCACTTCCCGCCTGTGGAATTCCCTTCCATTTACTTGCTTCCCCGACAATATAATCACCAAAAATTCAATAGTCATTTCCTATCTCACTAACCTGCATCCTCTCTCTCACTCTCTCTCTCTCATGCTCCTTTCTCCGTCCACTCCACTCTTATCAGTATTCTCATCCTTTTCTTACCCACTTCCTGACACCCCCCTATAACCTGTCACTCTTTCTCACATCTTTCCTCCTATGTAACCCCTTGCAAAACATTGGCAGTAAAATGCATTGCTTGGGGCGATATGATTATAAAAAAAATTTCTATACATTTATATTCCAGAGAATGTAAATAAATCTAAAAGACATGCATGTGTTGCTAATCAGTATTTCATTTACTGATTGATTCGTTTTCTACGGCTTATCAAGAGACAAGAAATTATGTAAAAATAAAGTGGGGGCGATCAATTTTATATTACAATCAATATATAATTTTTATCCTTCACTTTATGATTACAATCATACTTCTCTTACCCACTTCCTGACACCCCCTATAACCTGTCACTCTTTCTCATAATTTTCTTCCTCTGTAACCCTTTGCAAAACAGTGGCAGTAAAATGCCTTGCTTGAGGCGATAGGATTATATAAAAAAATTAAGTTAAAATATTCCTTAACATTTTTTTTCATCATGTTAAGAAGACCGGTATGCCAAACTCTGTTTGCCGTGAATTGAATGTTGTTGATCTAGCATTGGATTGAATGTAATCTTTCCATAGCCGAGAATGTTAAACTGAGAAGAGGCTCCGAGTTATTTCCTTGGAGGTTAGCATCAAACATGCTGATGAAAGGCGGAAAGGTGTCTTTCAGATGATTAATACTGAGCAGTTTAGTTTTAGAAGCGTTACAAATTACCAAACCGTTATCGTTGACCCAGTTGACTACAGACTGAAGGTCGTTTTTGAGATTATCCGCCAATATGACCTCATCGAATCGATCAATCTTTGTATCGAAACAGGAGTAAATGGTCGTACCATCAGTACAGATACCAGCAGGAAGGTCGTTATTGATAATTAAAAACAAAGTAGTACCAACAATAGATTTTGGGGGGACACGGACATTAGCACAGAAAAATCTAGAAGAGTGGCCGTTTAGTATAAATCAGTCCAAACATTCGCCCGTAGACACGATACTCTTTTAATCTGTAAAGGAGACTAACATGCCAAACCCTATCAAGTGCTTTTGAGATGTGTCCAAAGCAACAGCCAGAGTTTCATAATTTTTATCAAATGCTTCATAGACTTTTTCCGCGATGACCGTAAGTACATCAAAAATTGACCGAGAGAAACAAAAGCCACGTAGGAGATTTCATTGCCATATGGAAAGACTGATATTACGTGATTGTTCAGTACTCTTTTCTTTGTTTCTAACAGTTTTTTTCTGTTTTATAATACTTTGCTTAGCTTCTGGAAGGTAGCTTCAGTCTGTCAGTTAAGTTCCATACGTGATACACGCTGGGGCGATCATGTCTATTTCGAGACTTAACTGACTGGGCATGATTTTTCAGCAGAAGATTGTCTGAGGTAGACTCATTGCCAACCAAGGTTAAAGAATCCAATCAGTCCTTACTATCACCCCTCAGTACACTTTCGTCATCCATTTACACTCATTAGATAGATTACTTGTTCTTTCCCTTATCGTAAATAAGTCATGTGAATGTCAAATTTTCTAAGCTCTCTTTTCTCATTATTGTCACAGAAATTTAATCCGTACTTTTCTGATTTTAATTATAAGTGTCCTTTTTGTTCTTATTTCCTTTAAAATTTGCTCGTTATCTGTATTTTCGGTACGTGGCATTCCCAGCATCCTTCTGTAGAATCATATATCTGTTGCTTTATGTTTCATTTTCATCTGTAACAAAATTGTCAAGCGGTCACTGTCATATAAAAGGATTTTTAGAATCATGTCCATTCAATTTATTCTTCCTAAGAATTAATTATATTTGTGATCTGTTGGTGATGTTTTAATCCTTTACGGCAAAGTGACGAGTGAAAAAGAATGAAAAAACTTTAGAAGGAATTACATAGCAGTTCGATGCACATAGAACGTGTGGATAGTGCGACAGTTGGCGGCTCGTAAAGAGAAATATGAGAGACGAGTTCGAATACTGGCCGAGTTTCTTAAATTCAATTTCGCACAAATATCTCAGGGAAAGGCGTAAATCCATCTAATCTTACACCAGGTACGTATTACCTAGAAATCAGACCCGTCTCTTTAGCTTTGGTTAGCAAGCAGTCTAGGAAAATGGAGACGCTGAATTCAAGTTTGGTTAGTGAGCTAATGGGCTCTTTGATCTTGGTTGGCAACCGGTCTAGGAGAAGAACAACACTGAATTTAAGAGCACTTCCTTTGATAAGGAACTGATAGAAGCTCTAAAGTTTTTGTTGGCTATCAGTCGAGTAAAGAACATCACTGAATTCAAGATTGTTTTTGTGCTAATGCACAGGTTGAAACTCTTTAGCCTTGATTGGCAAACATTCAAGGAAAAGGACAACGCTGAATTCGAGATCGGTTTGTGTGCTAATGGACAGGTGGAAACTATTTAGCCTTGGTGTCAAGCAGTCTAGAAAAGAACAACGCTTAATTCAAGATCAGTTTGTATGCTAATCGATAGGTAGAATCTCTTTAGCCTTGATTAGAAAACAGTCTAGGGAAAAGATAACGCTGAATTCAAAATCGGTTTGTGTGATAATGGACAGCCTTGGTTTCAAGCAGTCTAGAAAAGGACAACGCTTAATTTAAAATAGGTTCGTGTGCTAATGGGAAGCTATTATTTCTAAAGTCTACTTAAACATTTTTATTCTTTTCTTCTCCTCAGTAGGAGCGGATAAGGTCATCTATCGTCCGGTTTACACCCCTCCTCGGTCTTTTGAAATCGGAGTGGACCTTCATCGCTTGTTCCCTGTTTAGGACTTGGTTCCCGTTTCCGTCTAAAGTTTTTCAATTTTTTTCACTCGCATTAGACTTTGCCGTGAAGAATTAAAACATCACCAACAGATCTTAAATATAATTTATTCTTGGGAAAGATAGATTGAAATGAACCTTATTCTAAAAATTATATTATTAAGTACAGCTAAGAATCATACCTTTATTATTACGTAATTACGCATAGAGAGATTTTTGTCTTTATGCGATGATGTTGGATATTGTGGTAAGGTGTATCTATAACAAACCTACGCTGGTAGCAAGATATTTCTATTGAATAGTTTATCACGACAGAGAAACCACAAGAAAGGCGTTAATGAAAAAGTCAAAATTCAATAACAAAAACAAAGCATTAAGATGACAGAAATTCAGCGTGTCAAACTTTTTAAGGTTTAAATTTTCGAACATACGTAAGATTTTGTAGAATTTTGTTTGAACCACTTGCAACCCACTACCAAACAATAGATTATTGATGACGGTGTAGAAGTAAATATTTTTCGGTAAAAGAAAATTCATCAAGATCTACCTTTAAAAAATATTCTTCCCCATACTGAATGACATTAACCTAGCTCCCTACGGCTGTTTACCATTGTAAAAAAAAAAAAAAAAAAAACAACAACAAAAAAAACAAGTAAATTATTATTAGTACAATAGCGATAAATGGGAAGTGTTTCAAAAGAGGACTGAAAGTGCGACCCTGAAATTCAAAGGTGCATTGGGATATCATTCAACCAAGGCTGTGGTTGTGTAGCAGATAAGAAATTAATTGAAATCAACTCTCTTCTTCACTTTTACAAAAATTCGCAATGACGTGTGAAATCCTGGTTTTCCCAAATAGAAAAAGGATTGACCATCTGCTTAACAAAAAAGTCGAAACCAGATTTCGCAAGTAGGTGTTAAAATGATTTTTGACCAATAGGAGCGACTTGTAATTCAAAAGGACATATAAATGTCTTCCCAGCTTCAAAGACTCAGGTGGGAGCAGCGAAAGAAAGAAAAACATCTAAAATGTAACTTCAACTTCAAGCGACTCGGACATTGTCCCCTTTCTCTTTCTCCTTATCTCCCTCAATAATTACTACTACGAACATTTTGTACGAACTCTTGATACTTTAACTTTCTCACTGAACATTCATTTCTACGAAATCTTGTTATTCCTCCTTTTAATAAATTTCTATTTTAACATGAAAAATGTATATCTTATTATTCCATAATTCTACATATTCCAACCTGCCGACAACCAACGTTCTGATGAAAACATTCTGATGATAATTCTGCATAAATTTTGTAAGCTGTAGGGAGTTCGATTATGTATGACACATGGCCGAATTAAAGCTCCATACGTTACAGTTGTAAATATTCTTAAGTCCTACATTGAGTGAATCTAGGCAGCTTTCAAGCTTTACCACTAATTCAGTTCTCAACAAAATTTCAAACAGTTTAAAGAGTTAGTTAGAACACCTCCTTAGCTACATTTTGAAAAACAAATTGAATTTTGGTTCAGTAGAAAAAGTTACATCACAATATGTGAAATCCGAAAAAGGAGACTAACTACATAAGTTAGTGAGTGACTAACGCTTCAAATAATAAATCGTATTCTTTATAACTTTTTCTGTTTAATATTTTTGCGTGCGATTTTCAACATTTAAATTCTGATGATATCTTTTAGCATTTTTGTCAAACTTTGCTTATTACTTATCATTTTATTAGAATTAATTATAAATAATAATCTTTTTTATTGTTTTTTTCATCTATCGCATATAATTTTTTAAAAATATTTTTTAATGAAGTTTTCAGCATAAAATTTATAATGCCTGGAAAAATCATGGATTACTTGGAAAAATGCGCGCATAAAATGTATTTTTCTTAAAATTATATTAAACCTGAAAAAAAAAAACAGGACAAGTTATGAAACCTGGAAAAGTAAAGGACAAGATATCCTAGTGGAATAAAAAATAAGAAATTTCATACTTTAGATATTGCAGCTAAAAATAAAAGTTAAATTATTTTTAGCTGCAAAATTTTCAGTAAGAAATTTCTTAATTTTACTTCACTAGAATACCTTGTCATTTATTTTTCAGGTTTAATATCTTGTCCTCTTTCAAAAGTTAAGCAAAGCATTAAAAAACAAAAAAACAATAGAAACAAAAGATAAGTACTGAACAGTTATATAATATATAGTCCTCCTATATGGCAGTGAATGTTGAGCATTCATCTCATAGACAGAGACCCAAAACGAACTAAATTCGGTTCTACAGAAGGATGCTGAGAATACCATGGAGCGAATATGTGAACAGCGGTGAGGTTTTACGGAAAATAAAAACAAAAAGAATGTTTATACTTGATATGAAAAAAAAAAGTCTTGAAATGTATACGGAACATAATGTGGAATGTGGGCTTGGAAAATATGATACTCACAGGACAGATTAAAGGTAAGCACAAATGGAAACAACGCATAACATATTCGTGAGCGTGTTTAAAATGATGGCGAAACAAAGTTTAGAAGATATAACAAAAGAATAGATGAATTAAAAGCTACAAAAGAAAGGAATTTGTGGAGAGCCACGACCACGTACATTCTGAAGAAACGTGGCACATAGAAGAAGAATGAGCTTGAGTGGAACAGAGTTTATGAGAAATAACAAAAAGACAAAATGTATTAAGAGCTACAAAGGGCAGGAAATTGTGGAGAGCCATGATCGTCTACATTTTGAAGAGAAATGGCTCATAGGAGAAGAATGAGCTTGAGTAAATGGTTGGCGGAACAGGGTTTAGAAGAAATAACAAAAAGACAAAACGTATTATTAAGAGCTACAAAGGACAGGAAATTGTGGAGAGCCATTATCGCCTACATTCTGAAGAGACATGGCTCTTAGAAGAAGAAGAATGAGCTTAAGTAAATAGGTGACGGGACAGGGTTTAGGAGAAATAACAAGAAGATAAAAATTATTATTAAGAGCTACAAAATACAGGAAATTGTGGAGGGCCATGATCGTCTACATTCTAAAGAGACATGGCACAGAAAAGAAGAATTAGCTTGAGTAAATGTTTGGAGGAACAGGGTTTAGGAGAAATAACAAAAAGACAAAATTTATTAAGATCTACAAATAAAGGGAAATTGTGGAGAGCCATGATCGCCTACATTCTGAAGAGACATGGCACATAGAAGAAGAATGAATTTGAGTAAATGATTGGTGGAACAGGAGAAATAACAAAAAGACAAAATATATTAAGGGTTACAAAGGACAGGAAATTGTGGAGAACTCTGATTGTCTACGTCCTAAATGGACACGGCACACAGAAGAAGATTCTAACAATATAAACACACATTAACTTCATATCTTAAGTACTTTCTCATATGTTCCTTTCTATGAAGGTTTAAGTGTGTGTATGTTTATTCATAAGCCTTTAGAAACAATTTACATGGGAATAAAACTTATGCAAAACGTTGGTCCCGAGAAATTGGCCTCAGTCTTGTCTAAAACGTTTGCCAATTTGCAGAAGCCTGAGCTGCTTTCTAAGGGACTTAAACAAATCATTTCTAGTTTCAGTTTTGCAAATAAATCGTCAGTTTTTTTCCTCTTTTAATATGGCATCAAGTTTTTTTTTTAATTCATAACATTGTAGAATTTAAATTTGAATAAATTGAATATCCCTTCGGAAAAGAAAGCACTTAAATACGAATATTGGTTTTGATTTGTACAGTATAAAAGGTCTGTTGTGCACCACAAACCATTCACAATTTGAAAAAGGCATACTGTACTGATTGGCATTCACACAGGATGCTCAAATACGAACATAGTAAAGCGTTTGGGTGTCAATCTAAGGACAGTGCAGAGGTTTCAGAAAGAGTCGGATGAGTCTAATGGTTATTACAAAGGTGTTTAGAGTGATCATTAGTGATGGAGACAGCATGCCTCGAGTCATCTTCCCACGGGACTTCAGATTCAATACAGAAGCCTGCATGATGTTCCTTGAGGGGGTAGTGCCACCTGGGTCAAGAGGGTGGCTGCTAGAAGACCCTATGTCTAGCAACAAGACTCTGCACCATGTCGCACAAGAAGGAGAATCTCGTCATGACTATTAGACAATTTATGCGACCAAAGATGACCTGAAGGCAAGGATTACGGCAACTTAAACAAGGAGACAGTCAAAAAGAGCTACCAAGTACAACGAAAAGACACCTGAAGACGGTCAGAAAGCACAATGGGCGCAATAATTGCGTGTCTAAAAATCGCGCGCAGTAGTTTTAGCAAAGCATAGAACGCAGACTTACAAAAAATAATGAACCCATTTTATATCACCAGTACACTATCTTTTTTGAAAATACGGTCATCAGTAAAAAGAAGACCCCAAAATGCCAACTGCAGGTCGAAGGAACTAAAATAAAACAAGTCAATTTCAATACATGAGAAGCGTGCTGACGGAGGATGGGAAGTGCGACACGGAGATCCAAAGCCCAATTGTCATGGCCAAGGACGCATTTCAAAAGATAACCTTCTTCTTCTTCTTCTTCTTCTTCTTCTTCTTCTTCTTCTTCTATGTGCCCTGTCCTTTCAGGACGTAGGCGATCATGGTTCTCCACGTCTCCCTATCCCTTGTGGCTTCTAGTATGCTTGCTCCCGTTGCTCCTGTCAACCCCCGTTCCGTCAGCCACCTGATCAGGCCCTGCAGATATGTTATCCGTTGCCTTCCCCTGTCTCTCTTTCCTTCTATTTGGCCAGTCAGTATCAGGTTCTCCAGACTCTCCTTCCTCATTGCGTGTCTCAGGAACTTCAGTTGTCTCTTCCTGATGCTCAGTATCAATTTCCTTTTTGTTGCCATTCTTTCCAACACCTCATCGTTGCTTGCGTGCCCAGTCCACGATATCCGTAGCATCCTTCTGTAGAACCACATTTCCACTGCTTCCAGTTTTGTCCTCATTTTCGATGATATTGTCCAGCATTCACTGCCGTATTGAAGAACTGACATCACGTAGCAGTCCAGCACTCTTTTCTTTGTTTCCAGTGAGATTTTCCTGTGTGTTAGTACTTTGCTCAGCTTCTAGAACGCGTCTTTTGCCATGCCAATTCACCTTCGGATCTCCGTGTCGCATTTTCCATCTCCAGTTAGGACACTTCCTAGGTATTTAAATTTTTATACTTGGTTGATTCTGGTATCTCTCACATTTATTTGGCATTTTGGGTTGTATCTTTTGCTGATGACCATGCACTCAGTTTTCGTAAAGTTTATTTGTAGTCCTTTTTTGTCACTCTCCATCGCTACCTTCTGTAAGAGGTCTTGTAGTTTCCTTTCCGTGTCCGCAATCAGCACCGTATCGTCTGCGTACCTTATGTTGTTCAAGTTGTGTCCACCAACAATAAATCCTGGCGTGTCATCTAGGGTCCTCAAGACATTCTCGCTGTACAGGTTGGACAAATCTGGTGAAAAGACACATCCTTGTCTTACGCCTCTTTCTATCTTTGTAAATCTACTGAGATCGTTACCTGTACGTATACATGCCGTTTGTGGCCAGTAGAGATTCTTGATCGCTCTTATGTCTATGGCGAAAATATCTAGGTTGCCGAGCATCTCCATCAATTCTTTGTGTCGTATCTTGTCGAATGCCTTCGCATAGTCAATGAAACATAGGTACAAATCTTTCTTCATTTGTATTGCCCTTTCGGAGAGCATCCTAATCATAAATATGGGGTTCCTTGTTCCAGTGTCTTTGACGAACCCGCACAGTTCCTACCTTATCTCTGGCCTGATTCTGCTTCTCGCTCAGTTCATGAGTATTCTGACCATCAGTTTGGTAATGTGGCTCATTAAGCTGATAGTTCTGTGTAGTTCACACCCGTTTGCACCTGGTTTCTTCGGCAGTGCTATAAATATCGATTTGCACAGGTCGTCTAGTATTATTCCGCTGCAATAAATCTCGTTTATTATGTCGGTAATTTTTTCTCTGCCATATTCTTCTAAAGCTGTCAGCAGCTCTATCACTATGCCGTCTGGACCAGCTGCTTTGTTTCTGTTCATTTTGGCTATTGCAGCTT
This sequence comes from Ascarosepion bandense, assembly GCA_037127315.1. Classification (NCBI taxonomy): domain Eukaryota; kingdom Metazoa; phylum Mollusca; class Cephalopoda; order Sepiida; family Sepiidae; genus Ascarosepion; species Ascarosepion bandense. The sequence goes on along the minus strand of JBBBDQ010001990.1, from coordinate 87,503 downwards.
CCACTTCGGATTTTAGTACTTCCGGTTCATCCATCTCCTTGTGTATTCTCGGTTGTTCTCTCTTGTCGCAAAAAAGATCCTTTATATATTCTTCCCATTGCTGGAGTATTTCCTCTTTCTCTAATATGATTGTTCCATCCTTGGATTTTATGCATCCTGTTGAGGAGCAGGTTTTTTGTCCTGTCAGTTCTCTTATCTCTTTATGCATCTCTGCTTTGTTGGCCCTGCTCAGTCTCTCTACTTCTTCGCATTTGTTGTTGAGCCATTCCTCCTTGGCTTGTCTGCATTTGTTCCTTATCTCCCTGTGAAGTTTCTTGTACTCTGCTCCATGTCTTGGCGTTATTTTTCGTCTCCTTTGCATCATGTGGAGGATCACTTCGGTCATCCACTCGTTTTTTTTTTCTGCGTTTAATTTCCTTTGGGGCTATGTTGTTCGCTGAGGTCACCATTGCTTCTTTTAGTGACTCCCATTTTGAGTGCCCTTTTCCAATTTGTTCTCCATATTTCTTCCTCACGCTGTTATTGTATTATTTCTGCAGGGTGAGATCATTCTCTAGCATGTCGTATTGCAGCCTTGGTGATGTGCTGGGCTTCTTCAGTCTTCGGAGTTTGACCCTTAGTTTGCAGATGACTGGGACGTGGTCACTTCCGCAATAGGCACCTGGGTATGTTTTGCATTGGAGCACTGCGTTCCTGAATCGCTTGTTTATAGTTATATAATCTATTTGGTTCTTCATGTCGCCTAGGCTTCTCCATGTCCATAAACGTCGTGGGTGTTCTTGGAACCAGGTGTTAGTAATTACCTTGTCATTGGTTGAGCACCATTAGACCCATTTTTCTCCTCGTTCGTTGCGCTCCCCTAGTCCAAAGTTGCCGCTCGTGTCTCCTTCTCTATCTTTACCTACCTTGGCATTCAAGTCCCCGATTATAATCCTAATTTCTTGACTTTTGCACTGGGCCTTGGCATTGTCCAGTATTGAATAGAAAGTTTCTATCTCGTCCTCGGAACTCTGAGTTGTCGGCGCATAGACTACTATAATAGCTATATTGAATGGCCTACCCCGCAGTTTAACTAAACAGGGACATCTCATTGGAAACAAAGAGAGTGCTCGATTGCTATATGTTACCTGACCTTCTGTATGGCAGTGAATGTTGGACGATCTTCTCAAGGATGAAGAAAAGGCTTGAGGCAGCAGAAATGTTGTTTTACAGAAGGATGATGAGGATACTGTTACGAGGATGCATTTATATATAAAGAAAATAATATTAATAATGTCTAAAAAGTTTTAGTAAGGGGTTCTATTGAGTTCCACTTGTTATTACAAAAATGTTTTAATTCATAAAGTAGTTGTAAAAATAGAGAAATTAGAAATGGAACGTTTTGGATTATTGTAGAATGTTCGATTAAAATCTAAAGAATTGGCGAATATTTTAGAAATATGTAAATTAGGTGTTAGCCCCTAAAGAATAAGTTTTGGGGAAGCGAGTAGTTAGTTGTTAAAAGGATTTGCTGACATTATCAACTCCGGCTTTGATTCAAGGATTTATATCCAGCCTAAAAAATCTCTAAGAAAAGTTGGCGACCAACTAAAACCATAAAAGGAACCTCATGGAACTAAAAGGGTAAATAGATTTCTTTTAACTTTTCTTTGAGCATACTGGAAATTATTCTTTGTATACATATTTAAGGATTTCCAAAAAGTATAGCACTTAAACTATTTCGCTAACTTAACACGGTAAAGATACTGACCCTCCATTTCCCTTCGTAACACTTCGCCTGTCAGTAGTAAACTCTAAGTTTCTGTTTTGAATGCAAAAAAATTGTAAATTTTGTATATATATCAATTTGTGTTTTTCGTAAATTAAATATTTGTATGCGATTTAACTCTGAGTTTTGGTCAATCATTTTTTACTTTTGTTACACTTAACACGTAACAAAATTGGGGACTCGTCCGACGCTAACACGTAACAATACCATGAACCGAGCACGTTACTAACGACGAGGTGTTGGAGAGGATTATATCGATGAGAAAACTCATATTTAATATAAGGAAGAGACAAATGAGGTTTCTGGAATATATAATGGGGAAGGAGGGCCTGGAGAATTTAATACTCACATGACAGATAGAGGGAAAAAGAGACAGGAGATAGCAGCACGAGACTTACTTGATATGCCTGAGCAAATGGATGGCAGAGCGGGGTTTGTGAGAGATACCAAGAGGAAGAATGTTAAGAGTGACAAGAGACAGAACCAAGCGGAAGTCCATGATAGCCTACGTCTTGAAGGGACACGGCATATGAAGAAGAAGAAGCTCGACTTATAATAATGTGAGAAGAAGAAAATATAATTAAGGAGAGAGAACAATAAAAGAAGAGGAATTAAGAAAACAGAAGATAACAATTGACATTGCATTTAAATTTTTGAAGATCAAAGTTGAGTGGAAAGCAAGAAGCCGGAAGAGAATTGAAGCGAAAATATAGGAGAAAAACTCTCAGCATCAAACTTTCGGTTACATCTAGCCATTTCAACTGTAAAATGATTTGACATTGCTGATAATCTAGTACGTGGTATCAAAGATGAAAGTCTATTAGAAGAAATACTATGAAAATTGTAGTGATATGTAAATTACTGCCTATTTAAGGTATAGAGATTATGTACACTACTCGCCATAATTATTAGGCCGCCCAAGTTTTAAGAAATGATGTATTTCAAACTATTTTTAGTATTTATTGCCAAGTGGATAATTCTAAATGAAAATAGAATTCTTCTTTTGTTATTATTACTTTGCAAAATTTTACAAGGCAGCCAAGAAGCTTTTGCTTTGGCCAGCCAATAAAAAGTAGAGACTAGCATGGGGAAGAGATCACAAAAACTGGACTCCAGAACAGTTCATTTGGTGAACATGTTATTGTGCAGTATTTAAAAAGAACCATTTCATTTTCATTCAGAATTATCCACTTATAAATAAATACTAAAAATAGTATGAAACACAGTTTCTTTTAAAAAATCTTGGTAGCGGTAGTGGAAGTGCCCAAGCAGTATGGAGACGGGCAGAATACGATAAGCAATATTAACGCGTACTGCTATATTGAGAAAATAAAATAGGAATCACATTTTATAACAAAAATATTTATAAAAAAAAGGCACAGGGAAGCTACATTCCGGTTGTAGGAAAGTGACTGAAGCCAAAATGCTAGGTTTGGAACTATCATATTGCAGATTTTTCTTTGGATTTTATTAAGAATGTTAACATACATCGTAGCAGCAACAGGCCATATGCGTCAGTCATATTCAATACATGTTTAAAAGCCTGTCATCATTGGACAAGGTTTCACATAATTTACATTATTCGGACTATTGTCCACATCCTTGTTGTAATGTTTACGTTTCGGCAGCTGTATGCTCTATATTACGATCACTGGGGTATATCATCCTCATTCCTTGTGCGAAGTAACTTCTGAATTCCATGAGTTATCACCCTTCAACTTAACTCTCTAAGTCATTTGTTCACCACTGCTGTAGTCTGGTATCGAACTCACGACTCTTTAGTGAGTTAAGTTAAACGAATATAACTCATGGCCAACAGAAGTGGCTTCGTATAAAAGGAATGAGAATGATCTACCCTAGGATTCGGTTCAAAATTCCTATCAACTGAAGAAGGCCAGAGTGTACAACGGCCGAAACGTTGTAAACATGGCAGTAAAGATGAGGACAATAGTCCGAATAATGTAAATAGTGTAAATACTACCTCAACTCAGATGTATAGACAAATACTTAAGATTTCACAATTCTAGCAATTCTTACGTTGTATATTTTATCAATTTTAATCCCGTTATTATCTGAAATTGTCTTTTTTTTTGTTTTTTGTTGTTGTTTTTTTTTTGTTAATCTTCCTGGCCATCAATCCTCATGGGGGTCTACTGTTACTTCTCAATTCGTTGCACTCAACAATAGTTCCTATCAGACTTTCTAATCAAAAACACACGATTAATTTTAACACAAAAAATGCAATGTTATTGCTTTTAATTCTAATAAAATGAACATCATCACAGTTAATGTTTATTCCCCAAACGCTGGTTCGCTAAATTTCATTTTTATTTTTATTTTTTCTCATTTCAATTTTAAATTAAAACGTTCGATTCTTTTATTACGGTCTAATGGACTAAAAGAAACCATATTTACCTTTAGACGTGAATAAAAAAAATTAAATAATTTTCAGAATTTAAAGTAACCTTAGAAAATAGCAGAAATCACACAACGAAAATTCATTCATTGATTCATTTAAAAAAAAAATTCGAAAGAAATCAAATCGTCCACGATACACCAAGGAAAATCTTTAAACTGACAATGGTTTTCACTCGATTGAGTGGCGTTTGCGATGTCAAATTCTAAGCGCTTATCTGAAACAAATGATTTCGTTTCGTGTTGATATTTCAGAAAAATATAATTGTGAAAGAGTCTTCTCAAACTTTTACATAAGAGAATTCTACGCATCGAAATATTACAAACAAGAGAAAATAGATTTTTCCAATGGCAAAATGTCCGTCAGGCGGATGGATTTATTTTATGAATAAATTTCAACTCACACATTTCCTCTTTACAAACACGCGTCTCTCATCTACAACCACAAATATGTCGCAACATACGATTGATGTTTGAAATGTTCTTTTTTTTTTACTGATACATCATTGTGTATCGATGAGATATTGCGCGGACAAATAAAATCAAAGTTAGAAAAGAGTTAAAATTGTTTAATCAAATGAATAATCCTAATAATTGTATTTTATGCTCATACACAATAGGTTTGTTAGGTTTAACATTTATGAAATACAGAAATGTTCAAAAATATTACTCAGTCATTGATTGATTTGCTTTTTACAGTTTATCAACCTTTTGCAGGTTTGTTTATATTTCTGAGATCAGTTAGTATTTACAGTATTTACATTATTCGGACTATTGTCCTCATCTTAGTTGCCATTTGTACGACGTTTGATAATAGATCATTCTATTTGTCTATATTTCTGAGATGAGATAGTATTTCCAGTATTTACATTATTCGGACTATTGTCGTAATCTTTGTGGCCATTTGTATTTCTGAGATGAGGTAGTATTTACAGTATTTACATTATTCGAACTATTGTCCACATTTTTGTTGCCATTTGTACGACGTTTGATAATAGATCATTCTATTTGTCTATATTTCTGAGATGAGGTAGTATTTACATTATTCGGACTATTGTCGTAATCTTTGTGGCCATTTATACGACGTTTCGGCCGTTGTACGCTCCGTCCTTCTTCAGGTGCTAGGAATTTCGTACCGAATCCTTTATTACAATCACTGGGGTATATGAACTCCATTCCTTGCGTAAAGCCTCGTTTGTAAGTAATCAGTTATCTCCTTCTAACCCTGCAAGTCACTTGTTCAACACTGCTGTAGCCTTGTATTGAACTCACTACTCTAACAGTCAAGTCAGGAACGAACCAACGTCTATATCCACTGGGACATGTGTACTTAAAGACAAGAACAACTGATTTTTGAGACTTATAAACCTAATGTCCAGTTACCCTTTTTTACCAGACTTCATATTGCAATTTTCTTATGTTAATGGTTTTCTCTAGTAAGTCAAAGATGAGTACAATAGTCCGAATAATGCAAAACATTTGCAGGTTATTTAAATCCTGAGATATTTTTAGATTGCAGCATTTTTTGTAGATAATAATGGTTTATTGATACAGGTAATTACACGGTACTTTCTATGCATTTATTTTCAAGAGAATGTAAACATATAAGAGAGAGATCAATTCCATATTACAATCAATATATGAACTGATCCCTCACTTTTTGACCCCGTTAGTTTCTATACATTTATATCCAAGAAAATATAAACAAATCTAAAACACATACCTCTGTAGCTAATCAGTATTTCATTGAGAGATTGCTTCGTTTGCTATAGGTTATCAATAGACAAGAATTTGTAATGTGTATATAAAGTGGGTTATTAATTCTATATTACTATCAGTATATAAACTGATCCCTCACTTTTTGACGACAGTAGCCTCCATACATTTAGATTTCAGAGAATGTAAATAAATCTAAAGGACATTCCTTTGTAGCTAATCGGTATTTCATTGATTGATGGATTCGTTTTCTAAGGTTTATCAACCCTTTGTACTTTATTTAAAAACAGAAAATATTATTAAATTGGAAAATTTTTCGTGAGACGAAAATAATTTACTGATACAAATCTTACTATTTAACCCATAGCTGGGAGGAGATGAGATGGATTGCTACCTAATCAGAATAGGACAAATAAAAAAGAAGTTAAAACGTGGATATAAAAGTTGGGGATCAATTCTGCATTACAAATATAAATAAACTGATCTCTCACATTGTAGCCAAGATATTTTTTATACATTTATCTTTCAGAGAATGTAAATCAATCTAAAAGACATGCCTGTGTAGCTATTCAGTATTTCATTAATAGATTGATTCGTTTCTATTGGTTATCAATAGACAAGAATTTATAATGTGTATAAAAAGTGGGGAATCAATCCTATATAACCATCCATATATAAACTGACCCTCACTTTATGGCTGGTATAGTTTCTATATATTTATATTCCAGAGAATGTAAATAAATCTAAAAGATATGCCTGTGTATCTAATCAGTATCTGATTGATTTATTTTTATGGTTTATCAACCCTTTGCAGGTTATTTAAAGCCATAAAATATTTTTAGATTGGAAGAATTTTGGGGGAGATAATAATAGTTAAATGCTACAGATGATTACACAATACTTTCTATGCATTTTGGAACCGGCCATAGCGCAATGGTAAAGTTCTCGCCCACGGTACCGGAGGTTGCGGATTTTATTCCCAGCAGGGTCATGCCATACAGCAGCAAATGAAAAAGGAGCCTTCGGACTCCCCTCGACCTAGCGGTTGACTAACTTACTACTACAACTTCTATGCATTTATATTCTAGAAAATGTAAATAAATTATGCGTATATAAAACGGGGGATCTATTCTATATTACAATGAATCAGTCAGTTGAGCTCCATACGTGATACACGCTTTGGGTGATCATGTCTCGAAAAAGACATGACTGACTGGGCAGAAGATTATCCCGCAGTAGATTGCCATTGCTTTCTACGGTAGACTGGTTGCCAGCCAAGGCTATAAAACCCAATCTGTTCTGTTATTTGACTCATAGCTAGAGGGGGAAGAGATATATTATAATATTAAGTAGTAATTAGTTAGGGATCAGTTTATTACTTCATAACAATATGAAACTGATTATGACCAGTAGAGGCCATAATCATGTTTCCAACTTTTATATTCAGTCAGTCAGTTAAGTGCCATGCGTGATACACGCTTGGGAGATCATGTCTTAAAAGAAGATACAGTAGGTTGCCATTACTTTCTGCGGTAGACTGGTTGCCAGCTAAGGCTATAAAACCCAATCTGTTCCATTATTTAACCCATAACTGGAGGGAAGAGACGGATTAATACCTTTCCCAAAGGTAGTTGTGCGTAAGTGAATGAAAGAAATTCAACTGGAATTCGAACTCGGCTCACTGATTTGTCGTTTCGAGTCGATATCCACTGCACCACAATGCACATCCCATATTACAATAAATATATAAACTAATCACGGCAGACCTGAAGGAGCCTATCATCATCTTTAAACTTGTTGTTTTCCTTCTTTTTTTTTTTTTTTACTTTTTTCAATGCAATCTTATCAATTACACCCTAAACTTTCCAAATGACAAAAAAAATTTGGAAAATTTTCAATATTTAAACAATTTGGGGTTAGCTCAGTTTTTCATACAACGTTATAGTAAATCGATCCTTCATTTTGGAACCACTCACCGGTACGACATCACCACCACCTGTAAATTTGTTGATTATCATTTTTTTTTTTTTTACATTTTTCAATGCAATCTCATCAATTAAACCCTAAACTTTCTGATAGACAAAAAAAAAAAATTGTAAAACTTTCAACATTTAAACAATTTGGAGGCGGGGTCAGTCTTTTAATAAAACCTTATATTAAATCGATCCATTGCATGTTTTTTATAGCTAATCAGCATTTGATTGTTTGATTGATTGATTGATTGATTCGTTTCCTAAGGGTCATCAACAGACAATAAATTATTTGTTTTTAAAAATGAGGGATCCATTCTATATTACCATCACTATATAAACTCATCTCTAAACTTTTCTGATATTTTGCTGCAGGGGCTAGGGCTCTTTAAGGGCTTCAATTTCAATGGCGATGGAGTGAGGAAACTTGCGAACGGAAATTGAACTGAACGTTTTTTTTTCCCCAGTGCTGGAAGACGGGGTAGAGTTTGAGGGACTGGTGATTTTTGCTGATAGTTTCTGCAACTTTTCCTTTTACTGGATCAGTTTCACCCTCTTTTCATACAATGTTTCAAATGCCTTGTCTACGTGCTGTGACATTCGTGTATAAATGACCAGGGCATCTACTTTAAAGCCAATTTTGGACACGGAACTCTTAGTGTCCTTATCTGTGGAGAATTCAGGGAACTGAGGTCCCAGTGTCTGATGCTTCCCTCTACCCGTCTCAGTGACCAGCCACTCACCTTGCAGCTTCGAGCGTGGATGGCGTAACAGGGAAAGTAGCTGCTAACTTGCCCTTTGTAGATACCGTGGAACAATTAATGCCAGACAAAGGGGTATTTTGGTTGACATTAGTCACAATCCCAGATGTCTTCTTCTCTGGGTAGGAACACTGGGTGACCAGTTTGGCTGCACTTCCAACATGTTGGCTTCGACTCGTAACTTTGATCACCATTTTCCGAACATCAATATCTAGACAGTAAAAAAATGGAGGTAACTCCATTTCTCATGGTTCCTATAGGAACAGACATTCAGTATTTCGCCATAATGTTTAGAATACAGTGGTAGATACTCCCTCTTTATATGTGGACGGACCTCAGAAATTGTCACTCTGGTTTGCTAGATGCGCCACCTTCACAAACAGATGAAGCTAGAAGGCTGCTACGCCGATCCTTTGCCTTCTGTCATACTCCGTCCTTAGTATGAGACCCTTGATGATGAGCTCTCTGTACACAACCGCCATACAATCTTCAGGCGAGGGTAACAGTATGACCCACATGAAAAATCTACAGCCCTTGATGATTTGCTCAGGGATCACCCACAAGTAGTCCAGAGACTTCTCCACGGTAATTTTAGTGGAATGACAAATTTTGCACAAGCGCTTGTCGACCATGAAGATTGACACTGTTCGCTCTTCAAACCTTTGTCGTCCTTGGTCATCCATCAAAAGCCCATATCTTGGAGAATATGAGCATGCCTCTGGTTCTTTTCCGAAACTTCACCAAGTCTATTTTGCACACTAGTGGGGACTTCTCCGTCCAACACATCGTCGTTATTTTGGTTCTTCTGGCTACGATGTTTGGTCGTCAAGTTTTCCTGTTCTTTATTTCTTATTTTTGATGCTTTGATCTACAGTATCTTAAATATTCTTTTGGCTCTTATCAGCAACCACGCCATTTTTTTTGTTTTGGCTCTTATCGGCCATCATACTTTATTTGCTGCTTTTGTATTTTACCAATTTTAGCTACAATAACTTCATTATTGGTTTTAATTTGTAACTCTTCAGATTTCTTGTCAGATGGATCGGCCTTTGAGACCGACTAGAAAAATATTTTTTATATGCAGATTATTTTCAATCATGATGAGGGGTTGTTACTTTTTTGAAAGTTTTTTTCCCAACGAATAAACTTTGTATTTTCTTTTTTCTTTTCTTAAATAAAAGGAATAACGAAAAAGAAAACAACCATAATATGAAATAAGTCAAAATCTTTTAAAACTTCTCTTAAAAAAATAAGTAAAAAGCAACTCAAAATGTAAACAATAAAACAGAAATAGGACTCTTTAGGATTTAACGGAAAAAATATTGAACCTTTTTTTCATCTCTGATTTCTGCTCAAACACAATGAAATGACACATTCTTGAAATATAACGATCCTAGGCGATGAAAAATGAATTGTTTACAACAATGTGAAATCCTGTGTATGATGATAAACTACGTACGGCAGCCCGACTGCTGATCCCAGGATTGCAGGTTTTCAGGAAACATTCGGAATAACCTCTTAATTGATGTTATTCCCAGTTTCACCCTGATCCGGGGAGGAAGCACTTGTTAGGATCCCAGCTATGGGAAAACAGTGAACTCCCAAACAAAAAAATTGTGAAAGTATGAAAATACATATTTATAGAAAATTGACTAACAAACACTTTATCTTTAATTTATATAACTTACTATTTCTGTATTCCACAATATAACTTCAATAAAACTACAACACAAGATATACATACTACTGCCTCTAATAATTATGTCCACACAAACATTTAAAAAATGTGAATAACTTCTACCATGTATTCAATTATGAAAGCAGAATAACATCATATTTTTATTCCTTCAAAGAAATGAACCATAAGAAGTTGATGCACCGTTAAACAACAAAACAAGAAATGCAGAGCGAAAGAAAAAGTTAACCACTTGAAAATACGTTCTGCATCTGATGAAGGTGAAAGTATTGCGTACTAGGTGTTCCTTCTGTAATATCAGCCATTTGAAAATACTTGGATGCACAACGGCATTTTGTTGTTTTGATCTTTAACGAAAAATACAAACAATGGGCTGCGTTTGCATCTGTGATTCTCTGCTCAAACGCAACAACACAACACAACCCATTACCAACAATAACGATCCCAGGCGATGAAAAATGGATTGCTTACAACAATGTGGAGCGAAAATTAATACTGTTTTCTTGAGAAGTCGTACGTTATCAGTTTTACTCACCGGATTCTGCACCAACAAGACATCATCCAGGAAGAAACAAAGATGAATATTCCTGCCATATCTGGTTTTGAGCCTCTGCTATATATCTCGATATTCTTGACATAATCTAAATCCATGAACTGACATCTTGACTTCAGTCGCTTTTCCCAACGCCGTGACGTAGCTTCCCTCTTTTCTATAAATATTTTCGTGGCAGTTGTTCTAATGAGCTCTCCTCCTTGGTAACTCAACTGCATGAACTTCAGCGTAGTACTAGATTGTCAGATAGGTTCCATCGTTTTAGTGTTCATATAGCTAGATGTAACCAAAAGTTCTATTCTAATTTTTCTATTCTTACACTCCTCTCTTCTGGGACTCTCTTCTGGTTTCTAACTTCCCTGCCACCTACAATCTTCAAAAATTTAAATTTGTTCTGTTCTTGATCTTTCTACTCACTGAATTCTTCTTACATTTTTATCTCTCCCAATCACTCCTTGCGTCTTATTGCTATTATTGAATTGCTTTGGTTGGAATTAAAAAATGTTCTGTGAAGATGGAATCATGAAGCTGCTCCAAATAATGTTAGAGACAGTAGAACTCAATGAGTCATCTATGACGAAATAATTTTATTCTGAAACATCTAAAATTGACTTAAAATTCACTGAAAGCGTTATGATTTTTGTTCTGACCTAATACTTAAAGCATTCTTTATCACAAATTGAGATTTGTTTGAATTAAATCTACTATTTTTAACGAAGGTTCCACACATGTAACACTAAGAGAAAAAAATCACATAATGACATCATAATAATCACATCAATACTGGAAGGAGTGATAACAGCTAATAGACTTGAGGAACATATTTTCCTACCAAGGTTAAGAACGTTGCCTTCATCTATACTGGAAAGATTGATAAGAGCTACTGGACTTGAGAGACCTGTTTTCCCGTCAAGGTTAAGAAGGTAGAATTCATCTATATTGGAAAGAGTGATAAAAGCTACTGGACTTGAGAAACCTTTTTTTTTTTTCATGGTTAGGAATGTAGCCTTCATCTATACTGGAATGAGTGATAACACCTACTGAATTTGAGAAACTTATTTTCCTGTCAAGGTTGGGAAGGTTGCCTTCATCTATACTGGAAAGAATAGTATCAGCTACAGGGACTTGAGAAACCTATTTTCTGTCAAGGTTAGGAAGGTAGCCTTCTCGCTATACTGGAAAGAGTAAGAACAGCTACTGGACTAGAGAAACCTATTTCCCTGTCAAGGTTAGAAGGGAGTCTTCATCTATACTGGAAAGAGTGATAACAGTTAATGGAACTGACAAACCTATTTTACTGTCAATGTCAAATAGGTAGCCTTCATTTATAATGTAAAGAGTGATAACAGCTGCTGAACTTGAGAAACCTATTTTCCTGTCAAGGTTAGGAAGGTTGCCTTTATCTAAACTGGAAAGTGTAATAACAGCTACGGGAGTGGAGAAGTCTATTTTCTTGTCAAGGTTAAGAAAATAGCCTTCATCTATAACAGCTACCGGACTTAAGAAACCCATTTTCCTGTCAAACTGGACTTGAGAAACATGTTTAGGAAAGTAGCCTTCATCTATATTTGGAAGAGTGATAACAGCTACTGAATTTGAGAAACCTATTTTCCCGTCAAGGTTAGGAAGGAGAGAAACCTATTTCTTTGTCAATGTTAGATATAAGACTTCATCTATACTGGAAAGAGTGATAACAGCTACTGCACTTGATAAATCTTTTGTCCTATCAAGGTTAGGAACGTTGCCTTCATCTATAATGGAAAGAGTGATAAGAGCTACTTGATTGAGAAACCTATTTTCCTGTCAAGGTTAGGTAGGTAGCCTTCACCTATACTGAAAAGAGTGATAACAGCTACTGAATTTGAGAAACCTATTTTCCTGTTAAGGTTAGGAAGGTAGCCTTCATCTATATTGGGAAGAGTGATAACAGCTACTTGACTGAGAAAACTATTTTCATGTCAATGTTAGAAAGGTAGCCTTCATCTATAGTAGAAAGAGTGATAAAAGCTACTGAGCTTGAGAAATCTATGTTCCTGTTAAGGTTAGCAAGGTAACCTTCATCTATACTGAAAAGAGTGGTAACAGCTACTGGATTGAGAAACATGTTTTCATGTCATGGTTAGGAAGGTAGCCTTCATGTATATTGGGAAGAGTGATAACAGTTACTTGACTTGAGAAAACTATTTTCATGTCAACATTTCTAACCTTGACAGGAAAATAAGCTTCTCAAGTCCAGTAGCTGTTACCACTCTTTCTAGTATACATGAAGGCTACCTTCTTAACCTTGGCAAGAATTTAGGTTTCTCAATTCCATATTCACCTATAATGGAAAAAGTGATAACAGCTTCTAGAAGGTTTTGGTTATTCTGGCCGTTGTATGTTCGTTTCCATTGATTGCGGTCATTTTCGATTCAGTTTAAAAATCGAAATCGTCAATGTTTATTTTGAAATTAACAATATTTTCTCTAAAAATTAGTGATACATGATTATCCTGGTCGTATTATTAGTCAGTACGTTCGTAGAATTTTTGTTAAATATATCTATCATTTGTACTAATCTTGATGAGCTTTTAAACAAACGACTCCAATCCTACCTTTCCCTCTCCTAAATGGTCTCCACAACGAGACGCAGCTACATGTGTGTATATGACTGTGTAGTTCGACAACTCATCATTGTGAATGTGTGTACGCTCGCCTGTGTCTTCATGAATGCTTTTTGAAGGGTGATGTCATGTCAAGTTTAAATAGTGAGGACAGGGAATCGAACATTAATGCAATTTCCCATATCATCTGCGACAGGCAAACGTTTTTAGGCGCACCCCTATAAATCGATAAGTACTATCTAAGCTGATGATGATGGGAAGTCGATGGTTCAAGGTACCGAGTTGGGAGGGGGTCTTGGTTGTCGCCCTCCACTGAGAGTGTGATGAATCGCCAACACACAACTTTTGCTTCATCTAATTCGTCTTATGCTTTGTAACACAAACATTTAATGTGTGCATGGGCAGACGTAATTACTACGCGATCTCTCGTTCTCTATTTGTGTATTGTCTGCTTGTCTCTGTCTCTCTCGCTATATATATATATATATATATATATATATATATATATATATACATATATATATATATATATATATATATATATATATATATATATATATATATATTACAAACATAATTCGCTAGGTATAAGCGTCGGTAGAGAAACAAATATATATATATATATACATATATATATAATCTTGTACAAAAGTATTAGGACAATAAGTATTTTATCATTTATGATGCAGCAAAATAAAGTTTAAAATAACCCCTGTCATAACACTTTTGCACACAACCGGTAGTGTGCAAAAGTATTACAACAGGGATGATTTTCCTAAAAGCCTCATTGAAATTCAAATACAGGTTGAAAAGCCAAGTAAATTGCTAATAAATATTGATTATTTAAAACGAGGTGTAAAAGAAATGTATTAAAAAGAAATTATATTTAATTTTTCCTATTTTCTATTAAACAAGTTATTTTGAAACTACTCATTATTCTATTATCCTTGGATATGACTGATTTTTTCTTATTCCCCCCCCCTCTCGAATTGATAACTCTAATGTTACTTTGCAAGACACACTTTGAGAACAAATACAAGCTGTTTGGCAGGAGGTACCATTACATACATTGCAGAAGCTTGTGATGTCAATACTTGACACAATGAAGGCTGTGATCAAAGTAAAAGGTTATTATACTAAATATTAAATTTATTTTGTAACAAGTATTTTTTTCTTGTTAAACCATTTGTTGAGTAAATTAAATAAAATTAATTAATTTTTTTTATTTTCTGTCAATATGCCTCATAAAAGTAAGATAGTTTTTATCGTAATACTTTTGCACAGTACTATATATATATATATATATATATATATATATATATATATATATATATATACTAGCAGTATAGCCCGGCGTTGCTCCGGTGTAATGAAAGCTTTAAAACTAATCCATGGTCCTCGAGCTCAGACTCTTTGGACGTTGACACGAAAGATTAAAAAGCTATAGTTGTTTCCAGTTAAAGCGAAACCGTAGACTGAAAGAAAAATGAATGGATGTAAGTCAAATTTTGATTTCCTGGTATCGATATCAAATAAGTTTTTTTCGTCGTAAACTGAATTTTAAAGGCTAAATAAGTCTTCTGAGTAAATGGTATCATGGCTGAGACTAAGAACTACAATTATACCTACTTAGAGCCAAACCCAAAGCAAAAACAAATAAAAGGGCTGAAAAAAATATTGGCATACAGGCAAATAAACAGACACACACACAAAGATCTTGCCTTTTATATATATATATTATCTATTTTCTGCACTATTGTAAGAACTGCAACCTTGAAACTTCTGAATGTCGTTTCTTATGTCTTTGTCTATGAGTGTATCAAATTTGATTCAAATCGGACCACTCCTTCTATAACCTGATTTTTTCAATTATCGATTTTCGATATTTATCGGGGGTACCTCGACATAAAACCTAGCTAAGAACACTCACAGACGCTTATAGTACAACTGTTTAAATTTTCAAGAAAATCGGTTTAGCCTTTTTGGAATCTATAGGCAACGGACACACACACACACACACACACACACAGACAAAGTTCCATTTACACGATTCATGTAAAATCTTCTGTACAATAAAGACGGAAACTGATGATGGTTCGCCTGAAGTAGGCCATACTTTCGATTTACCATGAAATAACGTGCCTGCTTTAATTTTTTCTTATATATATATATATATATATTAGACAGTAAGTATTCAGTCAACTAATGTTTTAAATAATCCGACGAAATATGTCAGTTTAATTTTAAATTTTTTTACGACTTTCAAATAAAATGCGGTATACTAGAATCGAAACTAGTATTAAAATGTTTATCTTCATTCTGTTGCTTTTGTTCAAGTATAAACTGGATATCTCAGTCATTTCCAAGAATCATGTGTTGACAGAGTGGTACGCAAGATAACTTGGGTTACAATCTGATACTTTATAGCGAAGCACGTCGCGTTGGCATAAGAAAGCATCAAATATTATATATATATATATATATATATATATATATATATATATATATTAGAAAAGATTTTTTATTTATTACAATGGGTAATACATATTTTACCGCATCATGATGTTATTATTGCGGCTAGTCAGACCCAAATGGCACAACAGTTGATCCTCAAAATATCCCCCCACAAAATTATTTTGCACAACTTTTTTGGAGGGTGTTGGGGAATATTTTGAGGATCAACTGTTGTACCATTTGGGTCTGACTAGCCGCAATAATAGCATCATGATGCGGTGAAATATGTATTACACTTTGTAACAAATCAAAAATCTTTTGTAAATTATATTACTCTGTTAAATAAATGAAATTAACATTGAGTTCTTTCGAGTTCATCTCTATCTGCGTTACCTTCACAAATATACGAGGTATTCGCAGTAACTTTAATAGTGTAGAGTCTTTCCTTCTAACTAACTCACCCGATATCTTAGCTATATGTGAGACTAACCTTGACCCTTCTATCCCCTCTTCAGAGCTGTTCGTTCCTGGTTACCTTCCTCTCTTCAGGAAGGACTCCAATGTCCATATGCATGGGCTTGGTGTATATGTCAGCGAACAACTCCCCCTAGCCAGGGTCACATCTCTTGAATCCCTTGATCATTCCTTCATGTGCTTCCGTCTCTCACTTCTAAGCTCGGTTAGCTATCTCTTCTTCCTCTACCGCTCCCCCTCCTCCTCTGACTGTACGTTACTTGATTGCATCTCTAATAACATCAACAGGGCCATTTCTTCTCACCCATCTGCCCAAATATTTGTGTTTGGCGATTTTAACGCCCACCACACCAAGTGGCTTGAAAACTCAGCCACCGACCTTGCTGGGATCCGCACCATGCACTTTTCAATAGCCCAAGCTCTAACGCAAGTGGTGGACTTCCCCACGCGTTTCTCTAAAAACCCTAACGGAAGGGACTCTTTACTCGACCTTTGTTTTACTTCCATCCCAGACTCCTGCACTACCAGGCAACTCTGCCCCCTTGGAAATTCTGACCACGCCGTAGTCTCCGTAAACATATCAATCCGCACTAACTCTTCCCAAGAAAACCAGACCAGCAGAATATCATACTGCTACCAAAGAGCCGGCTGGGACTCGTTCAGGGACTTCCTCTGCGACGTCCCCTGGAACAACGTCTTTGATCTTCCTGTCGAAGACTGTGCCTCCGAAGTCTCCTCTTGGGTTAAGGCTGGCATCGATGCTTTTATCCCTGCCAGAAAATTCCAACTAAAACCTGATTCGTCCCCCTGGTTCTCACCCGCTTGCTCGGCCGCTATTGCCCACCGGAACCATTTCTTCCGGCTCTATCGAAGCTGCTCGTCGAACCAAAACAGGCGCCTTTTCACCTCAGCACGGAACAAGTGTAAAAAAGTACTGAACGAAGCCAAGAGGGCGTTTGCTACCAGAATTAGGCAACGCATAGCATCCTCTAAGTTTGGCTCCAAAGATTACTGGCGTCTCTGCAAAAGCGTGCTCAGCAGGAACAAGACTTCAATACCCCCACTAATCAATGAATTTGAAGTTCTCACCTCCCCAGCCGACAAGGCTGAGTGCTTTGCCCGTAAATTCTCAACCAATTCGACACTGGACTCGTTAGGAAGACCTACACCAGACTTCCCACCCAGAACTAAGGCTCAACTAAATAACGTCCTCATCTCGCCCTCGCTGGTCGCCAAGATAATTGCGCAACTTGACCCACACAAAGCGAGCGGCGGTGACGGAATCCCAGTCATAGTACTGAAGAAATGTGCCCCAGAACTCTCCTCTGTCCTCTCTAAACTCTATAACCTCTGCCTATCTGCTTCCTGCTTTCCTGCTTGTTGGAAGTCCTCCTGCGTAGTACCTATATTTAAGAATTCTGGCGAACCCTCGGACCCCGCCAATTACCGTCCTATTAGTCTCCTTCCAATCTTTGGCAAAGTTTTCGAAGCCATTATCAACGCCGAGGTGATTCAGCACCTTATGACCAACGGGCTTCTCTCTGACAAACAGTATGGGTTTCGCTTCACCAGGTCTACTGCTGATATGCTAACGACCATTACCGAGTACATATACCAGGCACTCGACAAGAATGGTGAAGCCCGAACCGTTGCCTTGGATATCTCCAATGCATTCGACAGGGTCTGGCATGCTGGCCTCTTGTGCAAACTGCGGAGCTATGGGATAACTGGACATCTGTCTGACCTCATCCAGTCCTTCCTCTCTAACCGCACATTAAAGGTGGTATTAAATGGGCATGCCTCCCAAAACTACCAGACGAACGCGGGCGTCCCTCAAGGTTCTATCCTAGGTCCCACGCTATTTCTGATCTACATTAATGATCTCCCCGACACCATTAGATCCCAAGTTGGCATGTATGCCGACGACACAACAATCTACTCCCGCATCGATCAGAAACCAGGTCTGGACGACAAAGTGAACCTCGCTGCCGCACTGGAAAGGGACCTCCAATCCGTAGTGACCTGGGGTAGGAAATGGTTGGTAAATTTCAATGCCTCCAAAACAAAGCTGTTATCAACTAACCACCATAGACTATCGCATCTACCTCCCATTAGCATGGGACAGGCTAGCCTCCCAGAGAGTAAAATACTACGCCTCCTTGGCCTTACACTCTCGGCGGATCTCAAATGGAATGACTATATTGAATCCATTGCCAAATCTGCTGCTATGAAAGTCGGCTCTCTGTGCAGGGCCCGGAAATTGTTCCCACCTGAAACTATTCTGCACATATACAAATCTACCATCCGCCCGTGTATTGAATATTGCTGCCATATCTGGTCGGGTGCCCCTGCTGCTCTCCTTGGGCTTCTTGACAAAATACAAAGGAGGATCTGTAACGTGGTTGATACTAACTTGGCAGACCGGCTGCAGCCGCTCTCACACCGGCGTGATGTAGCTTCCCTGTGCCTCTTCTACAAGTACTTTCATGGCTTCTGCTCCGATGAGCTTAGATCACTGGTGCCGCCCAAGCACGAATTTACACGAGATACTAGATTAGCAACTAGGTCCCACCCTTTTACAGTTAAACAAATAAGATGTAACCGTAAATTCTACTCCAACAGCTTCTTTTCTCGCGCTTCCCGCCTGTGGAACTCCCTTCCACAAGTCTGCTTTCCCGACAGTTACAATCTCCAGGTGTTTAAATGTAGGGTCAATAGACACCTCCTATCACACTAACTCCCAACTATTCTCACAACACTCTCATCTACCCAACCCTCATTCTCGGTATCCTCACCCGCCTATCACCCACCCTCTGTTATGTCCTATATTTAACCAGCCTTTCTCCTCTCTACGTAGCCCCCTGCACAGTAGTGGCAGTGACATGCCTTGCTCGGGGTGAAACGCTTATAAAAAAAAAAAAAAAAAAAAAAATATATATATATAAACCACCCGCAGACAGGTGGTTCGCTACATCACAGCTCTTCAGTGCGGTTAGATTAACCGTTTTGCCTCAAGCCAGGACTGAAATCCGACTGATTTGACAGCAGTCGAATATTCACCCACCAGGCCATAGGCGTCAGAGAAAGGTGTATTTCATAACGTGTAATGTATTTTACGAAATGTTAACAACGTTAGCAGTGAAAATGTTTTTTTTCTGATGACCGCTTCGAACGGGCGTTCTATACAGTAACCAGAGAACATAATGTAAAGCCGTAAATAGCTGCGGTTTATGAAATTTTTCCCTCTCTATAGGGCTCAATCGCAATATATATATATATATATATATATATATATATACTCTCACTTGCGTGAATATATATATATATGTGTGTGTGTGTGTGTGTGTGTGTGTGTGTGTGTGTGTGTGTTGGGGATCACCCCTTTTCGCACATAAGAATGGACTCGCTTGATGTGTAAATATAATCCTGCCCATACAGAGAACGGCAGTAGTTGTAAAGAGCAGTTGTGCAGTTGTACAATCGCTTAGTTGGTCAGTAAGTTGGTGCATAGTAAGTTGGAGTTGTTCTGGATATAGACTCGTTACCCGGACATACTATTTCACTGCAAGACTGTATATATTGATTTCTACTAATAGTATTCCTAGCATTCCTGAATTGACTAACCCATGTTCTAGTTTGTATATTTTTGTTCAATATAACTTACATTTTCTATCTCCATATCTGCTTTTGTTATTTATTATTTTGTGTGGTTTCTCAACCCAAATCCACAACAAATTGGCGACGAGGATTGCGAACAAGTTCACACTGAGAGAAAAATACGTTTTTTATATCATTCGCTAATAGCAAATTGGTGACGAAGGATTCGGACAAATTCACGCGAAGAGGAATAATACGTTTTCACTTCAGTCGCCAACAACAAATTGGCAAAGTAGATTTGTACACAAGTCGCACAACAAATTTGCGACGAAGTCACGTTCACATATACCCTGAATCAGCTCAACAAAGTTCGCCACGAGGATTTGAACAACAAGTTGACCACAAACAATTGGCGAAACTGTCGAAATTAATTGCTAGAAAACAATAGTTTAAAAAACCCTCACGGAATCGGAACAGCAAATCAGGAGGACTTTCAGAAAGGAATACTGGAAATCATTAAGAGGAGTGAAAAAAGACAATATAAATTAGAAGTAAGACAAATGGAAATGCAAAAGGCTAATGAAGAAAAACATATAGAAATGCAAAAAAGACAAATAGAAATACAAAAGGCAAATGAGGAAAGACAATCACAATTACAAGAATTATTACTAAAATTAACAAGTACAGCAATTGAAAGGAACACAGAAAAGGCGGAGACGTTTTCGCAAGATGCTGTGTGGAACGCTATAGAAACTTTTAAATACTCGATTGAGCAAGACAGAAATTTTGGAGAATATTACAAGAGATATGAAAATATTTTTGATATCGACTGCCAGCACTGGAATGAAAAGAAAAAACTAAGGCTTTTACTCAGACAATTAGGTACGGATGAACACACTAAGTTCGTAGATTATATTCTCTTAACAAAGACGAACGTTTTAACGTTCGACGAGGCAGTGACAGGCCTCACGGAGCTATTTAGCCCCAAAATCTCCTTGTTCCATAAAAGGTGGAAATGCTTTAATCTCAGAAAAATCGAAAACGAGGACTATTCAACATTCGCAGCTATCGTCAACAAACATTGTGACGACTTTAAATTGACGGAGCTAACTCCAGACAACTTCAAATATCTCATATTTGTCCAAGGAGTAGTTGCTGCTAAAAACAGCGAAATGAGAAAACGAATGCTGACCAAACTTCAAAACGAGCCAGGTTTAACACTACAAAACTGTCAGAGGATTGCCAAAAATGCCTCAGTATGAAGAAAGGCAATAAAGACATCGAAGAATCATGAGTCGCGTACATTCGTAAGGTCAAAAGAAATTTACGTTTTGTACCCTCCCCAAAAGCAAAACAAGAGTTTAACAACAAAGAAAAGAGATACAAAACTACTAATGATAAAAATCCAATAAAAACAAGCCACCCCTTCTGCATGTTACAGATGTTGCGGATGGCATTGGTTTAAAGATTGTTTTTTCAAGTACAAAAATTGCCGATCGTGTGAAAAGATGGGTCAAAAAGCAGCGGTATGCAGAAACAAAAACAAACCTAGTAGAGTAAGATCTGCTAGAGTGGAATATAACAATTAAAACACCAGAAAATATGTAGAACTGGAAATATTGAATAAGAAGTCCAAATTACTATTGGATTCGGGGTCAGACTTAGCAATAATAATTTTACAGACATGCCTGAAGTTGACGAGACCGACCATGTTATACACTAAAAAATTGCTAAATCGATAACAAATTGCTAAATCGGTAACAAATTCACAACTAAAATCGCGCAAAAGAAGAATATGCAACCTGTTATTATTTATTACATCAATAGTTACGAGAAAAGCATTTAAACCAGGTGAACAAGTGAGACACATCGACCAAATACAAAGAAGGAGTGAAGAGCCAAGCTCGTCATCTCAAAAACGTTGTCGCAATGAAAAAAGAAACATATATAATATTTTGGAAGCCGTTGAGAATATTAGACCCCAAGCGAAAAAAATGCTAGCTCTTGCCAAAATAGAAGCTAGGGAGTGGGTGTTGGGGATCACCGTTTTTTGCACATAAGAATGGACTTGCCTGATGTGTACATATAATCCTGCCTAAACAGAGAACGGCAGTAGTTGTAAAGAGCTACCATTGTCACTGTCAGCTCTCTACCTTTGGGCGGAGAGCACTAACCCAGTCGTGGCTCCGCCGAAGGGTAGAGTCACAACTGGGGTACGATAGACAGATATTTTTAGCCGGGTTATGTGGCCCGAAAGACCCACATAAAAATTGCCTTGTTCCGCATGTTGCCTTAAGTGGGAAGGCCAACTAAATAATGTAGTTGTAAAGAGCTACCATTGTCACTGTCAGCTCTCTACCTTTGGGCGGAGAGCACTAACCCAGTCGTGGCTCCTCCGAAGGGTAGAGTCACGACT
The DNA here is from genome assembly GCA_037127315.1 of Ascarosepion bandense. Classification (NCBI taxonomy): domain Eukaryota; kingdom Metazoa; phylum Mollusca; class Cephalopoda; order Sepiida; family Sepiidae; genus Ascarosepion; species Ascarosepion bandense. Next base: position 65,081 of record JBBBDQ010001990.1, on the reverse strand, counting down.
GGGGTACGATAGACAGATATTTTTAGCCGGGCTATATGACCCGGAAGACCCACATAAAATGGCTGTGTCCCACGTGTTGCCTTAAGTGGGAAGGTCAACTAAATACTGTCGTTGTAAAGAGTAGTTGTGCAATTGTACAGTTGCCTAGTTGGTCAGTAAGTTGGTGCATAATAAGTTGGAGTTGTTCTGGATATATACTCATTACCTGGACATACTATTTCACTGCTAGACTGTATATATTGATTTCTACTAATAGTATTCCTGAACTAACTCGTGTTCCAGTTTGTATATTTTTGTTCAATATAACTTAGATTTTCTATCTCCATATCTGCTTTTTTTATTTATTATTTTGTGTGGTTTCTCAACCAGAATCCACAACAATCGTATTAGAAAGACTATGCACAGAGAATTAAAGAGTTTAAGGCTTAAAGCTGAAATTACCACCAATATTAAACAAGTAGACTTCTTGGATGTTAATCTGAACCTTAATAACAATTCTTTCCAACCTTACATGAAGGCCAACTCCAACCCAATATACATAAACCCTGATTCTAACCATCCCCCATCAGTCATTAAACATATGCCATCCTCTATTGAATCTAGACTCAGCAACAGCTCATCTAGCAAAGTAATGTTTGATAAACATAGTAAATTTTATAATTCTGCACTTAAAAACAGTGGCTATAAGAATGCTAACATAAAATACAGAAACCCCACTAACAATAATAATAGCACGAAGAAAAGAAAATCTAGAAAAATCATATGGTTTACCCCTCCCTATAATTTGACGCTTAAAACTAAATTAGGACATACATTCTTAAGCTTAGTCGACAAACACTTTCCAAAAACCATTCCTCTTAGCAAAATATTTAACAAAAATACGCTTAAGTTAAGCTGCACTGATAACCTGGAAAAAATTATTAAAAACACAACAACAAAATCCTCAATAAATATTATAACAAAAAACATTGTAAATAGCAATGCTCAAAAAATTGCACCAAGGACACAGGAACCAACACCAAGGATTGTAACTGTAGAAAACCTCAAGATTGCCCTCTACATAACAACTGTTTGGTTGACTCCATAGTTTATCTCTGCACCGTTTCCACAATTGAGAATCCCAAAACTTTAAAGTTCTACATAGGTTCCACTAAAAACTCGTTCAAAACTCGCTGGTATCAGCACACACTATCCTTCAATAATAATTTTTATAAATACAGTACTTCATTATCAAAATACTACTGGTCTCTAAAGGAAAAAATAAAACGCCCACGGTTAAATGGAAAATCCTCGCAAGGGCCCGAACCTGCAACTCCATACATGCACCGTGCGGGCGTGCGGTACTCCACCCGACATCGATTTTCGGGGAGCCAAGGATCTATAAATAGTGAAAAAACTGTGTGGGACAAAGGCCCTAAGAATCACGGTTATCGGTTATTGGTAAGAGAGTCGTTGCTATGGCGAAGCGTGATGACTCTGGCCGACCAATCGGTAGTGGTATGAACTCTGTCATGCATTAGCGTTATAATCGATATCGCTTTGGATGCCCCATAGGTGTTCAGGTATGCGTTCACCATTGGGTTTGGTATTTACAAAGTTTTGTGGTATTGATGTACGTCGGATCGTGCACCAATGGGAGCCTCTTGAGGCGTTCGGGTCGGACGGGAGTGCCCATCAAGTATAGGAAGATTAATGTCTAAATGTTATTGTATACATATGTATGTGTATGGGTATATGAGTGTGTCTATAGAGAGAGATATATATGCGTGGCTGTATATATGCATATGTATGTGTACATGTGTATGTATGTGTGCACTTGTGTGTGTTTGTGCGTGTATGTGTGTACGCATGTGTATGTGCATGCATGCCTATGTGTGTATTTTTATGCACGCATGAGAGTGTGTGCATTTGGGCGCACGTCTGTCCTCCTATACTGGTCAAGTATACAAGTATCCGCACCACTTACTGTTGTGTATGTACGTGTATTCCCTTTACTTGTTGGATTATGTATGTATATCTGGCTCCGATGTACATATGCTCTTGTACGGGTACGTGTGTGTACTCGTATGGATGGATATGGATGCCTATACGTACGTGAATATGTGTACATATATTTATTCATATACATATGTATGTATGTGTGTTGTATGTATGCATGTATGAACATTTGATAGTATGACAGATGTTATATCAGGTCTCACGCCTTTCGATCGTCTAACAAACTAAAATATGAATTCAAAATATTATAGACCCCCCTATGAACAGCAGTTCAGAGCTATTTGCTGATGCTGTATATGAGTATATGTACATGTGTGTGTATGTGTGCATGTATGTGTTCGCACACGCGTGCGAGTACGTGTATATGTGCATACGTGTATGGGTATGTGGATGTATGCCTATATATGTATGTGTGTGTATATATATGTGTGCATGCATGTATATATATATATATATATATATATGGTATGTATGTGTGTGTATATGTGTATTTGTGTGTATGTATATGTATGTATGTGTGTGTATATATATATGTGTGTGTGTGTGTGTGTATGTGTGTGTGTGTGTGTATGTGTGTGTGTGTGAGTGTGTGTATGTATATGTGCGTGCATGTATGTGTGTATGTATCCCAACCGCTGGACGTGTGTCCGCGTGTATACGTGTGCGTACTCCAGTTAGGGCCCCGGTTGTCCAACAACATTAGTCTGCCTACATATGTATCTCATCTCAGTGTTGTACGATGTTTTCTTTTGACTCGTTGACCTGGCTAAAGAGTCTCAATTCATGAACATCGCCTTATCTATCTGGTTCATCTGAAGATTTATATGTCACAGCCGTGGCGCCGTGCGTATATGTGTCTGTGTGCTCGTAAAATACATACAAGTGTGTATACTATTGTTGAATTATAATTTTAGCAACAAGAACAAAGTAGATATAAGTATTAATTAATAATAATAATCTGACTTCAAACAAATATTAATAATAATACCCACCAAAATTAACCTTAAGCCTGCCCGCATATTTTCCAAATGAGAAGTTGCTTTACTCTGATTGGTCCACATTGTATATATAATAACACCTCCCTGATTAAAGGGGCATGCTCGTTTTCAGACTTTTAAACCATTCATTTAAGAACTATCACATCACTCGACAATACACAAAAGTGTTGAAACAAAATGGCTACTTTTGTAGGATATCCATGTTATAATTTATGAATAAATAATATATATATATATATATACACACACTACTGGGCATAATTATTAGGCAACCCCAGTTTATAAAAAAATTATGTATTTCATATTAGTTTTAGTATTCATTGCCAAGTGGATAATTCTAAATGAAAAGAGAATGATCCTTTTGTTATTATTACTTTGCAAAAGTTTACAAGGCAGCCAGGAAGCCTTTGCTTCGGCCTCCCAATAAGAAGAGACTAGCATGGGGAAGAGAGCACAAAAACTGGACACCAAAAACAGTTCATTTGATATATATGTTATTGTTGAGTATTAACAAAAGAACCATTTTATTTTCATTTTGAATTATCCACTTAAATTGTAAAAATAATATGAAATACATCATTTGTTTTTAAAAACTGAGGTGGCCTAATAATTATGACCGGTAGTGTATATGAATAATTTTTTTCAGGCTTTGAACAAAAGCATTTTACAAGAAATGGATAGATCGAAAGGTTGAGTACAAAAAAAGTTTTGTGCCCTTTGTTATCTGTTTTTGTTTTTGTTTTTTGTTGTGTTTGTTTGTTTGTTTGTTTTGTTTTGTTTTGTTTTTTCCTCATTGTGATTAAGTGTTTATGCATATTTATCTCTTTAAGTTTTAGGGGTTGCGTCTTGTGTTGGGTTTATTTGTTTTTGTTTATATTGGTCGCAATATTGGATGTGCGTTGGATGTGCAGTGGATATCGGCTCGGAACAACAAACCGGGGAGCCGAGTTCGAATTCCAGTTGAATTCTTTGCATTCACTTACGCACAAGTACCCTTGGGAAAGGTATTAATCCATCTCTTCCCTCCAGTTATGGGCTAAATAATAGGACAGATTGGGTTCTATAGCCTTGGCTGGCAACCAGTCTACCACAGAAAGCAATGGCAACCTACTGCGGGATAATCTTCTGCCCAGTTAGTCATGTCTCTTTCGAGACATGATCGCTTACGCGCGTATCACGTGTAGCACTTAACTGACTGGTCGCATTATAAATTATTATAAGTAGCAAAGCACGTATTTATTTGATTGTCTACATTTCCCATATATATATATATATATATATATATATATATATATATATATAGTCATACGCAGACACATCTGTTTCGCTGTATCACAGCTCATCTGTACGGTTAGACATCCGATTGCTTTTTACCCAAGATTGAAACCCGACCGAATTGGCGTCAGTCGGCAATTCTACCTCTGAGTTACGGGCGCTCGGTAGAATGAGGCAGACCTTTTAGCGTTTACATTATCATTATACACACGCCTAATAGCTGTGAGTGTTCTAATTCATTGCTGAATGAACGATGCGTAGATGCTGGAGTAGCTACTGTTTTTTCAGATGTCTATATATATATATATATATTACTTCAAATACTATTTTAGTGTAGATACCTCCACTCATTTTCGATAACTAACTCTGAAATTGATTTTTTTAAAATAAAATTTTTCTTGAAACTTTTATTTTAGTTTTAATTGAAAGCTAAATGATTAAATTTACTATTTCCAGTAAGCAAAGTACACTGATTTATTTCAAACAGAAATTATATTGATTGGAATATAAAATTTTGAGATTTTTTCAATTTTTGAATTTGCCGCTATTTTTGAGCGACTGACTAATTTTTGTTAATTCTTAGTTTTAAAAATCTTGCAAAAATAAAATATACATCTGTGACACATTATTTTTAGAAAATTAGCAACTGTTATGTTAAATAAATCTGATTTACACAAATATTACTTCTTTATAGCATGAAATTTAGAATAAAACTATTTCTCACTCACAAATTTGAACTTTTTGACCTGTCAGTCAGTCAGTTAAGTGCCATATGTGATACACGCTTGGGCGATCATGTCTCGAAAGAGACATTACTGACTGGGCACAATATTATCCCTTTGCTTTCTGCGGTAGACTTGTTGCCGGCCAAGGCTATAGAAACCAATCTGTCCTGTTATTTAACCCATAACTGGAAGGAATAGACGGATTAATACCTTTCCCAAGGGTATTTGCGCGTAAGTGAACACGATTGGCAGGTTCTTGATTCGAGATAAAAATGTATGGCGTTCATAAGAGACATTATACTTTCGGGTAAAGTATGAAACTCTGGCCGTTTAATTAGCACATAGAAATTACTATACAAAAAAAATATCATCAAATGCACAAAAAAAGTTTAAATTATTTTCAAAATACGCGTGTATAACAATTTTTATCAAACTTTTCAATTTTCTTTAGGCAATATAATCATCAATTCTTAACTAAAACAAAAAAAAATAGACGCAACATTTCTTTTATAGATTTTAATAATATTTTTAAAACTTTATAAATTATTATAATAAAAACATTGAAAACAATACTTTTAAAATTTTATTAGTAATCGAAAAAAAATTTTTTTCAAACAATAATGTCCTTAATTTTTATTATTTATTCTCGCGATTAAAAGCTTATCAAATTAAATTATATCAGCGTTTTATTGCATTTTTTATTTTACTCTTCAGAACAAAATTTCGGATGGTGTTGTAAAAATTAAAATAAAATAAAAAATAGATGATTTATATATCCCCAATGAGTACTGCCTTTAACTAATAAAAAAAAGTTTGTCGACCAATTAAAATTCATTAAAATTTCATGGATTTACGTAGAGGGGGGTAATAGAGGTAAAAAATATTATTACCAAGATTTTTAAAAATAATAATTTCAAAAATACTTTCATTTATTTGTGAATGATTACTGAAAGTTTCATTAAAATCTGAGAATTATTTGATTTTTGCGAGAATTTCCAAATTAATGTGTTTGTCACCGAAAAAAAAATTAATGACGCAATCATGACGTTTTCCTTTGTAAACAGTCGTAACGTTTTGTTTAACCGCTAACTCAAAAATCAAAACAAAATTTTCTGACAAAATTTCGAAAATGTTAGAAGGGATTAAAAAATAAATAAAAAAATAATTAAAAATTACTTTGATTTTTCCTCTTAATAATAATATAAACATTTTGATGGAAAAAGTGTGTTTTATTAAGTTTGGGACCATTTTTATTCATACTATATGCTGTTTTTTTTTAGCGATTTAGTGGAGGTACCTATTTTAGAGGATGCGCGTTGTGGTGCAATGGATATCAGTTCGGAACGAGAAATCGAGGAACCGAGTTCGAATTCCAGTTGAATTCCTTGCATTCACTTACGCGCAAATACCCTTGGGAAAGGTATTAATCCGTCTCTTCCCTCCAGTTATGGGTTAAATAATAGGACAGATTGGGTTCTATAGCCTTGGTCGGCAACCAGTCTACCGCAGAAAGCAATGGCAACCTACTGCGGGATAATCTTCTGCCCAGTTAGTCATGTCTCTTTCAAGACATGATCGCCCAAGCGTGTATCGCGCATGGCACTTAACTGACTGACCTATTTTAGTGACTACCTTATTTGAGTAAACGCAACGTTTTAGTTTAAACTATTTATTTCGTCTACCGGCCAGCTCACCCCAGAAAAAATTATTAAAGAAAATATTCCCTAATGAAAATACAATACAGGCAAAAAAAGTTCGTGGTCCAACTCTGCATTCCTTTAAAAGATCTTAAAATGAGATATTTGTAATGTAGGTCCCACTCTTTAACTGTGAAACCAATAAAATGTAACAGCAAATTCTACTCCAACAGCTTCTTTTCTCGCACTTCCCGCCTGTGGAATTCCCTTCCATTTGATTGCTTCCCCGACAGCTACAATCTCCAATAATTTAAATGTAAAGTCAGTAATCATTTCCTATCTCACTAACCTGAATCCTCTCTCTCATGCTTCTTTCTCCGTCCACTCCACTCTCATCAGTATTCACATCCTTCTCTTACCCACTTCCTGTCACTCACCTGTCACTCTTTCTCATAACTATCCTTCTATGTAACCCCCTACACAACAGTGGCAGTAAAATGCCTTGCTTGGGGTGATATGATAATAAAAAAAAGAGACAGATAGATATGAACAGACTGAAATAGATAGATAGATAGATAGATAGATAGATAGATAGATAGATAGATAGATAGATAGATAGATAGATATGGAAAGACTGAGATAGATAGATAGATAGATAGATAGATAGATAGATAGATAGTCAGTATTCTCATCCTTCTTTACCACTTCCTGACACCCCCTATAACCTGTCACGCTTTCTCATAACTTTCCTCCTATGTAACCCTCTGCAAAACAGTGGCAGTAAAATGCCTTGCTTGGGGTGATATGATTTTAAAAATAAAATTCTATATTATTATAATATGGATATAAGGTGGGGGATCAATTCTATATAATAATCAATATATAAACAGATCCCTCACTTTACGGCCACAGTCATCCTTTTCTTACCCACTTCCTGAAACCGCCTATTTCATAAACCTGTCACTTTTTCTCATAGCTTTCCTCCTATGTAACCCCCTGCGTACAAGTGGCAGTAGACTGCTTTGCTTGTGGCGATATGATTATAGAAAAAATATAATGTATTTGCTTTTATTTTGACAAATATAAGCTCTTAACTAAAACAATTTATCGTACAACAACATCATAATTTTTTACTTTTTCACAAATTCTTTATATTCTTTGCAACAGTTTTTTGGAATAAGTAGAGGCTGAGGTGTGTGTTGTGGTGCAGTGGATATCGACTCTGAACGAGGAATAGGGGAGCCGAGTTCGAATTCCAGTTGAATTCTTTGTATTACTTACGCGCAAATACCCTTGGGAAAGGTATTAATTCGTCTCTTCCCTCCAGTTATAGGTTAAATAATAGGACAGATTGGGTTCTATAGCCTTGGCTGGCAACCAGTCTACCACAGAAAGCAAGGGTAACCTACTTTGGGATAATCTTCTGCCCAGTTAGTCGTGTCTCTTTTTAGACATGATCGCCCAAAGCGTGTATCACGTATGACACTTAACTGACTGACTGAATATAATAGAATCATGAGTAAGGCTTCTACTGGACACAAAGTGGGGGATCAGTTTTATATTGGGTTCTATAGCCTTGGCTGGCAACCAGTCCACCGCAGAAAGCAATGGCAATCTACTGCGGGATAATCTTCTGACACAAATTTAATGCTCGGTTCTTTATTATGTAAATTTTTTATTTTTTTTGCTTTTTTTTTTTTTTTTGCTTTTTTTTAGATAGGTGCCTATATGTTCTGCCTATTCACCTTTTATAACTGTGGTTACTTGATGGCTATGCACTCCCTGAGCTTTAGCTGATCTAAGTTAATTTTTCCACACCTGTGAGCATCTATGGTTGCTTTGGAGATGAATTAACTTCAGCTGTTAACTCGGTAGCATTTTCTTTATGTTTCTTTTCTTCACAATAATCAAGTTTTTATCCGCAGCAAGAGTTGTCTCTTTTGGTTACGTGCCTTCACTATTTCGCGGGAAAAACAACATAGCGTAATGAAAAAGGCCACAATTTTAACGAAAATATAATTTTATCGTCAAAATGTTGATGCTATTATTAAGATGAAAGACCAAAGTATTTTTGAATTATTTTTTAATTCTTTCTATCACGTTCGAAATTTTGGTTAAAATCTTGTTTTGTTTACGTCTTTGCCGTCGCTAACTTTCAACATTGACTTTTTTGCGCTTTTTTTGTCGTTGAAAACATTTATTTGGAAATTCTAGTGAAAATCAATTAATTGTCCGATTTTAATTAAATTTTCAGGACTTATTCACAAATGAATGAAATTATTTTTGACATGTTTCTTTTTAGAAAATTTTGGTAAAACCTTTTTTTTTAATATGTTACCCCCACTTAATTTCATGAAATTTCGCACAGAACCTTCTTATTTATTTAAATTATTTTTTTTTTAAGTAGGAGTCATTGGAGATTGTAAATCACCTCCGTTTTTTTGGGGTTTTTTTTCAAATTTGTACCATTTAACTGAAAATCTACTCTGAATTGAAAAATAATGAATCCAATAAAACTATGACATTACTTAATTAGAAAAGCATTTAATTGTTTCTGAAATAAGTAATATTAAGGCATTATTGTCTGAAGAACTAAAATTTTTCTTATGAATAATGAATTTTTACAAGAATTCTTTTCATATTTGTTTTTACATTTTAATTATAATAATTTATTATGGCTTAAAATCTTGTAAAATTATGTATTGGGGTATTTCATCAGAAGTTTGGTTGCAGGTTGGGATGTGTGCACTAGTGTGAAATTGTGTAAGAATAAAATATACATTTTTCATTTTAAAATAGAAATTTATTAAAAGGAAAGATTAACAAGAATTCGTAGAAATTGATGTTCAATGAGAAAGTTAAAGGTATCAAGATTTGTAGAAAAATGTTCGTAGTAGTCATTGTTGAAAGAGTTTATGCGTACGTAAGTATATATGTGTTTGTTTGGTAGGAATATCTTTGGATGGAGAAAAAGAATTAAAAGAAATCAGCACACCAGAAGGAAGGAAAAAGAGGACGAATGTCCGGGTCACTTGAAGCTTCTCTCGTTACATTTTAACTTGTGGTCTTTGCTGCTTCCATCTCTGACTGACTGATTGACACTGACCGGAGCCTTTTATAGTATTCAGATTTTTCGCACTTGATCGCGAAGTCCCTTTTGGTCTTTCAAGTTGCTCCCATTGGTCAGTAAATCAGTTTAACACCTACTTGCGAAATTCTGGTTTCGACTTTTTCTTAAAGCACATGGTCAATCCTTTTTGTCATTGTGAAATTTTGTAAAAGTTAAGAAGAAGGTTGATTTTAATTCTGAATTTCTTATCCCACTACAAAGCTATATATTACGAAAGTTTTCACAACTTTTAGCGACTTTGGTGATTTTCTAGCTGTTTTTATTTGCCTGGCGCCAAGGTTGATATTTCTTGTTTATAAACTTCGCAGACTGTCAGAGTCGCTAGATTTTGTAAAACGTTTAATGACATCCTGAAAGTTTGAATATACATGTTATGTTCTTGTATGTATGTTGAAACATATATCTATAATCTATTTCTCTCTCAACTTCATTTTATTTTTAATTACAAATAATTTGCGCCCTCTTCGGGGCCGGAAGGCTTCTGTCAAAGAGTATGCATATATATATATATATATATATATATATATATATATATATAGAGAGAGAGAGAGAGAGAGAGAGAGAGACAGACAGACAGACAGACAGACAGACAGACAGACAGATGGATTGATAGATGTCTATTTCAACAAACAAGTATGATAATAATTTTCCGGTTAATCTTAATAATTATTTTGTTAATTTTTTTTTCATTACAATAGATCTGCGGAGCCAAGGAGCTTTGTGGTTTCCCGAGGCTTTGCGGCTCCTAGGGCACTTGCGGATCCCCCCACGGGGTTTGTGGGGGCCCTAAGCACAGCCCTGTGAACAGCGCAGAGATATTCTGCATAACAACAATCTAAACTTACTAGTGGTTTACCGTAATGCATCTGAACACAGTTTTAATTTAAAATTCAAAGAAAATGCATTGAGGGTGAGCTATTCTAGCAGTTCTCAACAGTAATTCCAAGACCGCCTTGTACATTTATAAATCTACCACTCGACTGTGCTTTGAATACAGTTGCTATATCTGGCCGGGTGCTCCTGCTATTCATCTCGATGCCTTCATCAAAATCCATCTTGTAGATTTTAAATCTACTATTCGTTCCTGCTTTGAATACTGTTGCTATATCTGGCCAGGTACTCCTGCTCTTCATCTCTATGCCTTCATCAGAATCCATCTTGTAGATTTATAAATCTACTATTCGTTCCTGCTTTGAATACTGTTGCTATATCTGGCCAGGTGCTCCTGCTATTCACCTCTATGCCTTCATCAGAATCCATCTTGTAGATTTATAAATCTACTATTCGTTCCTGCTTTGAATACTGTAGTTTTATCTGGCCGGGTGCTCCTGCTATTCATCTCTATGCCTTCATCAGAATCCATCTTGTAGATTTATAAATCTACTATTCGTTCCTGCTTTGAATACTGTAGTTTTATCTGGCCGGGTGCTCCTGCTATTCATCTCTATGCCTTCCTTCATCAAAATCCATCTTGTAGATTTATAAATCTACTATTCGTTCCTGCTTTGAATACTGTTGTTTTATCTGGCCGGGTGCTCCTGCTATTCATCTCGATGCCTTCATCAGAATCCATCTTGTAGATTTATAAATCTACTATTCGTTCCTGCTTTGAATACTGTTGTTATATCTGGCTGGGTGTTCCTGCTATTTATTACAGAGTTCTTGATAAATTACAAGAAAGATCTGAAATGTAATCAGATCTGACTAGGCCTCTCGAATTCAATCACTTTCTCACCAGCGTGATGTGACTTCCCTCTGTCTTTTCTACAAATATTTTTATGACAATTGTATTGACGAGTTTTTTCCCCTGGTGCCCCGTCCACGTAAACTTAAGCATGCTAATAGATTGGCATCTAGGTCTCACTCTTTTACTTTTTAAATAGTTAACCGGAATTTCTACTCTAGCGTTTTTTTCTCGCACTTCTCGTCCGTGGAACTCTCTCCCTTTTAATGGCTTCCCCGCTAGCTTCAATCTCCAAAAATTTAAATGCAACGTCAGTTTCCATCTTATATCTCATTGAATCCAGTTCATCTTTTAGCCTTTCCTCAATATCATCGGTATCCAATCTTTTCTCACACTGGACCCACCCCTGCTGCACACTAGTGGCGGTCCCAGCCTTTCTTGTGCTAAAATCATCAATATATATATATATATATATATATATATATATATATATATATATATATATAAGGAAGAGTGTCTAATATCGAAAATATTATTACGTACTAGTATTTGTTTGTTTGTTTAACGGCATATCAATCTGTATGGGTTATTTATTACCAAATATGTAGTGTTTTAAGTTTTTGGGTTTTTTATTTTAAATGTTCGGTTATAGTGAGAAAATTGATTTAGTAAGATTTTAATGAAAATTTGTTTTTAAACTTTTTTATTTTAGAAAACTGAAAATGTCTTCTAGTTTTGTATTCAAAAATGTTTTGCTGAGAATAATATTTTTCTTCAAAAATGTATATTTTTCTAGAAAAATCTATTTTTTGTATATATTTCTATAAAAGTGTATTTTTATACTTTCATAATGTTTTGATCCCAGTTTGGTGGGGTTAACTATTTGCTCATAGCTGGGACCCTCGTAGATGCTACCTCTCCGGGTCAGGGTGGACCTGGAAACAACAGCAATTAAGAGGTGGTTCCATGCTCCTCACAACCTCCCAATCAGAGTCCTTGCTGCCGGATGCAGTTTACCGTCATGCCCAGGACCCGTTCTAGTATTTCATTCAGAAGATGCAGTAAGACTTCAAACTCTAAAATTGACAAAATCGTTGTTTCACTTATCTACGCTTGGCTTGTTCCACATAAATTTCGTGTTCAAATTTTTTATTTAATTAAAACTATATTAGAAGTTCTGCCAGCATTTGTCATTAGTGGCCACAATCTTAACAATATAAGATTCGCAGATGACACAGTACTAATTGCAGATACAAAAAAGAACCTCCAACAGGAAGTAGTTAAAGAAAGCGGAAATAAAAGACGACATATGAACTACAAGGAAACAATGCATGCCAATCAGTGAAAAAAATGGAGGCCAAAATACCAATTACAAGTTGGGATACTAAAAGCAAACAGGTGCAAAAATGTAAATACCTGGGAAATGTTCTAACAGAAGACGGAAAGTGCCGTAGAAGATCCGAAGGCGTATTGGTATGGGCAAAGATGCATTCCAGAAGATGAGTAGAGTATTGAGAGACAGGAAAATTTCGCTCGAGAGTACTGGATTGTTATGTGATGTCAGCCCTTCAATATTTTTTTTGTAATCATATCGCCACAAGCAAGGCATTTTACTGTCACTGTTTTGAAGAGGGTTACATAGGAGGAAAGTTATGAGAAAGAGTGACAGGTTATAGGGGGTGTCAGGAAGTGGGTAAGAGAAGGATTAATGTGGTCATAAATTGAGGGATCAGTTTATATATTGATTGTAATGTAGAGTTGATCCCCCACTTTATATCCACATTATAATAGTATAGATTTCTTTTTTCTTATCATCATATCGCCCCAAGCAAGGCCTTTTACTGCCACTGTAGGAGGAAAGTTATGAGAAAGAGTCACAGTTTACAGGGGTGGCCTCAGGAAGTGGTTAAGAGAAGGATGAGAATACTGATGAGAGTGGAGTAAACCGAGAATGGAGCATTTACATTTAAATTCTTGGAGATTATAGCTGTCGGGAAAGCGGTAAGTGCGAGAAAAGAAGCTGTTAGAGTAGAATTTGAGTTTACATTTTATTGGTTTCACAGTAAAAGGGTGGGACCTAGTTGCTAATCTTGTGGCTCGAGTAAAGGAGGCACCAGTGAGCTAAGTTCATCGGAGCAGAAGCCGTGAAATATTTGTAGAAAAGACACAGGGAAGCCACATTGCGCCGGTGAGAAAGTGACTGTATCAGAGCTGCCAAGTCAGGATCGACCAAATTACAGATTCTCCTTTGGATTTTGTCAAGGACACCTAGGTGAATAGCTGAATAGCAGGAGCACCCGACCAGATATGACAGCAGTATTCAACGCACGGGCGGATGGTAGATTTATATATGTGCAGGATTGTTTCAGGTGTAAAAAAAAACTTCCTGGCCCTACACAGAGAACAGACTTTCTTAGCAGCGGATTTAACTATGGATTCTATATAGTCATTCCACTTGAGGTCTGTTGTGAGAGTTAAACCGAGAAGATGCGTGTTTTGCTTTCAGGGAGACTAGCCTGATCCATGCGAGTCAATCTACATCAAAGATGAATGAAAGACTTAAAGCAACTGAAATGTCGTTCTACAGAAAGATGCCGAGAATACCATGGATCAAACATTTGAGCAACGAGGAAGTTTTGGAGAGACTGGACACGAAAAGGAAACTGATATTAAAATAAAAGTCAGCCGAAGATTCTGATACATGTAATGAGGAAGAGGGGCTTGGAGAATCTGAAACTCACAGTACAGATGGGGGACAGAGTGAGAGAATAAAGCAATGCGTGACATGTAAGATGAGCTCAAGCAAATGGATGGCAGGGCAGGTTTTTAGAAAGGTAGTGAAGAGCTCCAAGGGATAGAGAGATGTGGAAGGCAATGATCATCTACGTCCTGAAGAGACATGACAAAGAGAAGAGTTATAAATATCTAATCAGTATTGAGAAAAGATGGATTCAAAGCTAATCAGAATTTGATAAATAAGAAATTATAATGTGGATATAAAGTGGGGGATCAATTCTATATCATAATCAATATATAAACTGATCCCTCATAGTTTATATACATTTATATTCTAGATTTATGGGCTTGAGCAAATAGATGGCAGAATAAGGTTTTTTTTTGGGGGGGGGGGGCGGGTAACAAGAGAAAAGGTGTTAAGAGCAACAAGGAATAGGAAGATGTGGAAGGCCATGATCGCTTATGTCCTGAAGGAACACGGCACATAGAAGAAGAAGAGTTATTAATAAATAATCAGTATTGAGAAAAGGTGGATCCATACCTAATCAGAATTTGATAAATAAATAAGAAATTATGAAATGGGGGATCAGTTCTATTTTATAATTATTATGTCCATATTAGTTTCTATACGTTTATATTCTAGATTTAAGGACTTGAGCAAATGGATGGCGGAGCAGGGTTTTGGAGGGATAACAAGAGAAAAGGTGTTAAGAGCTACAAGGAATAGGAAGATGTGGAAGGCCATAATCGCCTACGTCCTGAAGCTACACAGCCCATAGAAAAAGATAGTCAGTCGATGGGCACTTGGTCGAGCGATAACAATATTATATGCGCACAAATATGGTTATGTATTAAAGTTGACAGTTTCTATGACATCTGATTAAAGCTTGAATCTACAAACAAACCTAATAACCACTTAATCTTAGCTGTCACTTTGCTAAGTGCTGCTGTCACATGTTCATATAAATATCCAAACAACTTCTATATCTTTGCAAATATACAATGTGTGTCTGCGTTTGTGTGTGTTTTTGTTTGTGCATGCGTGTTTATTTCCATGCACGCGGGTGTGTGTGTGATTACCATTAGTAGCAAGAGAATTAAATAGAGCACTTAATTTATCTTCTTTTTCTTCTTCTTCTTCTTCTTCATCATCATCATCATCATCATCTATGTGCCCTCCTTTCAGGACGTAGGCGATCATGGTTTTCCATGTCTCTCTATTCCTGGTGGCTCTTAGCCCGCTTTCTCTTGTTACTCTACGCAACCCTCGTTCCGTCATCCACCTAATCAGGTCCTTCAAATATATTATCCGGTGTCTTTCTCTGCTTCTTTTTCCCTCTATCTGGCCTGTTAATACCAGGTTCTCCTCTTTCCTCATTGCTGTCCCAGGAACTTTAGTTGTCTCTTCCTGATGCTCAGTATTAATTTTCTTTTCGTTTCCATTCTTTCCAACACTTCATCAGTGCTCACATACTCGGTCCATGATATCCGCAGCATCCTTCTGTAGAACCACATTTCAGCTGCTTCAAGTTTTTCCTTCATCTTCGATGATATTGTCCAGCATTCGCTGTCATATTGAAGAACTGACATCACATAGCAATCTAGTACTCTCTTCTTTGTTTCTAGTGAAATTGCCCTATGTTTTTTCACAACATAACTTATACGAATCCGTATTTCGAGTTTCATGGATATTTTTTACATCCAAATCTTGGCTGATTTCTTTGCAAACTATTGCTAAGTTTATTTTGAAATCTGCTGAAGATTGCATGTATATATATATATATATATATATATATATATATATATATATATATATATATGCATGCTAGTTTTGTCCTCTTATTTTAAGGAAATTTTTTCATGTCGTCTGATAAGCTTAATGGCATTATCGTTGAAAGAGGAAAGAAAGTCACAATACTGATACATGTTTTTATTTAATCAATTCTGAGCTTTCGGCTTACATTAGTCATTATCAAAGATGACAATTGTATAGATTGTATTAAGTAGTTCGCGGACGAACGATAGTAGTACTCGTCTATTTTGTTTGTATGGAAGATTGGCGAACACGTGCGTGCGTGATGGAAGCGAAAATCGCACTACAGATTGTAGCGTCTCACATGACCACGCGAGAGTGGAGGCGAGGAGTATTAAGTATGGAAAGCCATTGGGATAATCAATCACTTCTGTTATCTATTATATGCATTTGAGAATGTTAGTGGAGATTTCGTATACATCTTCAAATAAAACTCCGAAAATTACATATTTTGTATGGCCATTGCAGCGAGTAAAACTCGCTTGTTTAGCAAGAAATTCTTTGTTATGCAAGTACAAGACAAAATTCATAGACGGGATGGTCACTCAAAAAGAAATTCATACACCGGAACTTTACATAAAAGAAGAAAAAAAGAAAAGAAATGAAAAACACCATAAGACGGGGGTTAAACTTAACTACATTCTTCACTAAGAGATGTGGCTCAAGGCTGAGAGTACGGGGCACTTAGCGAAGATCGAACTCACTGTTCAGTTATAATGATTCTAGCGAAAAAGGCTTACTAACCATTACACCACATTGATAAAGAGGTTGTTTCAGCATACTGCATGGTCATGGAAACTGGGAGGCCACCCTACGTTAAAAACGACCTTGTGTTACATCCTGCCTTAGTGAGAGTTCAGGTAAATAATCCCCCATTTCAAGCGTAAAAACTTTTACAAAATGTTCTTAATTTATACAACAGTTAGGCCTTTGTTCTGACATTGATGTTCTCAAAGCATAACAGATTTTGTGTATTCCCTTTATTATATTTTTCATCAACTGTGGTGAATTTCCTGTCTTTGAGACAAAAGACGTTCAATTATGGCGATTCCCAAAGAGCAAATATGGCTGACAAATCAAACACCTTTTGTAAACAATTATCAACACCTGCCTACTTTCGGCTTTATTTATTGTGCTGAGTGTATTGGCAATATTGTTGTTTCATATAAGTTTCTTTTTTTAAGTTGAGTAAATATTTCCGGCGGATGTGCGTTGTGGTGCAGTGGATATCGAAGAGAAATCAAGGAGCAGAGTTCTAAATCCAGCTAAATTCATTGCATTCACTTACGCAAAAGGTACGTTATCTCTCCCTCCAGCTATAGAGGAATAGTTGAATAGCAGAACAGATTGGTTTCTATAGCAGGACAGATTGGGTCCTATAACCTTGATTGGCAACCAGGCTACCGCAGAAAGCAATGGCAACCTACTGCGGGATAATCGTCTGCCCAGTCAGTCATGTCTCTTTTGAGACATAATCACCCAAAGCGTGTATAACTTAACTGACTGACTGAATATAACAGTTTGAAACATGATTAAGAATTCTTCTAACTTCTACTGGAGATAAAGGGGGTATCTACGGGATAATATTCTGCCCAGTCAGTCATGTCTCTTTCGAGATATGATCGCCCAAGCGTGTATCACGCATGGCACTTAACTAACCGAATCTTTTTTCATTTCACGAAGTCTCACCTACCGTATTTTCTTGAGTATAATACATAAAGCATTTATCAAAAATTAAAAGCAGTTAAGAGATAGGTGTGTTATACGCAAGTAGACGTTTTCGGAAATATTTTAGTTAGTTAAGTGTCATAAGTGTTATACTCTTGGGAGATCAAGTATCGAAAGGGACATGACTGAACGAGCAAAAGATTTTCCCGAAGTAGGTTGCCATTACTTTCTACGGTAGACTGGCTGCCAATCAAGGCCATAGAAACCAATCTGTACTGTTATTTGACTCATAGCTACAGGGGAAGAGATGTATTATATTATTAAGTAGTAATTAGTGGGGGATTAGTTTATTATTTCAATAGAAATCTGGTCCCCCACTTTATGTTCAGTAGAAGCCTTAATCATGATTCCAACTATTAAATTCTGTCAGTCAGTTGAGTGCCATACGTTTTTTTAATCGATATCGGCCCAAGCAAGGCATTCCACTGCCACTATTGCGCAGGGGGGTACATAGAGCGATTGGATATAGGAAATGTCAGAAGGAGGGAGATAGACGAGTAAGGAGGTACATAGGAAGAGTGTTTGAGAGAATGGGTACGAGTTAGTGTGTTAGGAGGTGTCTATTGACCTTACATTTAAACTCCTGGTGGTTGTAGCCGTCGGAGAAGCAAGCATGCGGAAGGGAATTCCACGGGCGGGAAGTGCGAGAAAAGAAGCTGTTGGAGTAGAAATTGCTGTTACATTTCATCGGTTTCACTGTAAAAGGGTGGGACCTAGTTGCTAATCTAGTATCTCGTGCAAATTCATACCTAGGGGGCACCAGTGATCTAAGTTCATCAGAGCAGAAGCCGTGAAAGTATTTATAGAAGAAGCACAGGGAAGCCACGTCACGCCGGTGAGAGAGTGACTGCAGGTGGTCAGCCAAGTCGGTATCGATCACATTACAGATTATCCGTTGTATTTTGTCAAGAATCCCAAGGAGAATAGCAGGAGCACCCGACCAGATGTGGCAGCAGTATTCAATACAAGGGGGGATGGTAGGTTTATATATGTGCAGGATAGATTCAGACGGCAAGAACTTCCGGGTTCTGCACAGAGAGCCGACTTTCATAGCAGCGGATTTAGCAATGGATTCGACGTAGTCATTCCACTTGAGGTCCGTTGAGAGTGTCAGGCCAAGCAGGCGTAATGTTTTACTCTCTGGGAGGCAAGCCTGTTCCATGCTAATGGGAGTGAGGTGCGGTTGTCTATGGTGGTTAATTGATAGCAGCTTCGTTTTGGAGGAATTGAATTTCTCACCCCAATCCACCATGACATGCTTTGGGCGACAATGTTTCTACCGATTCATGACTTACTGGACAGAAAAATTTTCCGCAGTAGGTTGCTATCTTTCTGCGTTAGACTGGTTGTCAACCAAGGCTAGAAAACCTATTTTGTTCTACTATTCAACCCATAGCTGGAGGAAGAAGAGATGGATTCACACCTTTTACAAGGTAAATGAATTTGCGCGTAAATGAAAACAACAAATTCAACTGGAATTCGAACGCAACATTCCGATTTATCGTTCTGTATCGGAACCTAAAAATAATCTTTTATTAAATGACCCACCCAATCTATTAATAATATGTCTGACCATAATTTTAACTTAAAGAATGCTGTTTTAATTAAACGAAAAAAAATTATTAATTGGAACTCTATAGAAAGTAATCTGATTTCTGAGTCTTCCACGGTAAATTTACGTCCAAACTCATACAACATGTAACTTTTCTTAAATGAACCTGCTGCTATTAAAACGTAAGATACTTAAAAATAACAACGACAAAATTAAAAAAAAAAGCCAAAAGAAGTCTGTAGTAGAAATTAAGAACTAAAAACATTTTGGAAAAACCCAGACCACGACTAAAAGCATTTTGGGAAAAACCCAAAGTAAAATTGCACACCCGCAAAAGTGGATTCAAATGACCTTTCACAAGTCAGTGCGAAAAGTAAAATCCTGAATCCTGATTGGATTAAAAACAGCAAATTCATATATGACGTATTTTCACACCTAGCTGCCAAAAGACTTGCTGGAGCCGGCATCATGTGAAGTTTCATTATTTAAACCACGTTGCTAATCTGTCAAAGGCACTCCGACATGAGAGCGGTTAGCTGAAGACATCGTAGCAACGTAACGAAAGAAAATTCAAGAAGCCGACCCGGATGCAGGACACGTTGCAGTTTCATTCGACCTCTTCTTCCAATTTTCTTTTCTTCTTTTTAACTCCCCGCCACCAGAGAAAACAAATGGACGAGTTAAGTACAACTTCTTTATTCGTTTTGCCAACCTCTCTCTCTCTCTCCCTCTCTCCCCTCTCTCCCTCTCCCCCCTCTCTCTCTCTCTCTCTCTCTCTCTCAAAAAGAGGAAGGAACAAAGACTTTACATTCTGCTACTACACAACCATGAACTCTAAACTTCTGTGGATATTTGAAATATTTACATTACTACTACGAACATTTTCTACACATCTTAATATCCATAACTTTATCATGGAACACGAACTCTAACCTTAACTTAATAATGTTTCTAATTTCACATTAATTTCTTATTAATTCTTGTTTTTCTTTCCTTTTAATAAATTTCTGTTTTAAAATGCAAAATGTATATTTTATTCTTACACTATTCCACACAATTCCACCTATTTCAACCTAGAGACAACCAACCTTCTGATAACGAAGAAAACCTTCTGATAATAATTGTGGATAAAACTTGTAATCTGTAAGGAGTTCGGTTAAGTATGACACAAGGTCGAATCAAAGAAACTGTAACCAGCTCCCTACGGTTACACTGGTTGGTTAAGTTGGGCATCTAATATACAGTGCCAGAAATATATTACCATAAAGGTTGGCGCCAGAAATACAGTAGCAGAAACATAGTTTCAGAAATAAAGTACCAGAAATATAAGGCCAGAAGTTTAGTGCTAGAAATATAGTGCCAAAATGTCTAAACCCAGAAATTAAGTGTCAGAAATACATTGCCAGAAATATAGTTCTAGAAATTTAGTGCCAGAAATATATTACCAGTAATGAAGTGCCAGAAATATAGTACCAGAAATTTAAAGCCAGAAATATAGTGTCGGAAATATAGTACCAGAAATGTTGTATCAGAAATATAGCGCTAGAAATTGAGTGCTAGAAATATACTTCCAGAAATAAAGTGACAGAAATTTAGTCCTAGAAATATAGTGCTGGAAATATAGTTCCAGAAATTTAGTGCCAGAAATATAGTAGCTGAAATTTTGTATCCGAAATATAATGCAAGAAATTTATTGTTAAAAAGACACATTCTCAATTTACATGTATTCCATTCCCTCTCCCATACAACATCCCTACAGTAAAACATCATTTAGTCTGATGAAGGCTTTTTAAAACATGAAACACGTCACCTAGGATTTTCGATTTTACTATTTAATTACTCATCCATTTGTGTGATACACCAGATAGATAGATAGATAGATAGATAGATAGATAGATAGATAGATAGATAGATAGATAGCGGTAACAAATTTAGTGTAAAGCCAGAAATCCTGTCAGTCGAGTGTCATGCGTGATTCACGCTTAGGCGATCATGACTCGAAAGAGACATGACTGATTCGGCAGAAGATTTGGCGGACCTGAAGGTGACTACCACCACCTTTAAATTTGTTTTCATTTTTTTTTACTTTTTTCAGTGCAATCTTATCGATTACACTTTAAACTTTCCGG
Source organism: Ascarosepion bandense (assembly GCA_037127315.1). NCBI lineage: Eukaryota > Metazoa > Mollusca > Cephalopoda > Sepiida > Sepiidae > Ascarosepion > Ascarosepion bandense. The sequence goes on along the minus strand of JBBBDQ010001990.1, from coordinate 43,676 downwards.
TTGACAAAAGAAAATTTGGAAAGATTTCAATATTTGAACAATTTTAGTGGGGGGTGGGGGCTCAGTTTTTCATACAACGTTATATTAAATCGATCCTCCATTTTGGAACCACTCGCCGGTACGCCATTGCCACCACCTGTAAATTGGTTGATTACCAATTCTTTTTACTTTTTTCAGTGTAATCTTATCGATTGAAGCCTAAACTTTCCGATTGACAAAAAAATTTGTAAAAATGTCAACATTTAAACAATTTTAGGAGCGGGGCTCAGTTTTTCATACAACCTTATAGTAAATCGATCCTTGCGCATATTCATCTGCTGAATCCTTTGCGAAATATTTGAATAAAGCCATTCTTGGAGTTTCCGAGGAAGATCCCATCGTAAGAACTAAAGAAAACTTGAAAAACACAAAAACAAGAGCAACAATTTGTCAAAAAAACAAAAACAAAACCAAGCGATTTTTTTTGATAATCGGAAACTTTATGAAATCTAAACTTATTTATAAATGGAACTTTGTGTGTGTGTGTGTGTGTGTGTGTGTGTGTGTGTGTGTGTGTGTGTGTCCGTTACCTATAGACTCCGAAAGGGCTGAACCGATTTTCTTGAAAATTTACACTGTTGTATTATCAGCGTCTGCGAGTGTTCTTAGCTAGGTTTTGTGTCGAGGTATCCCCGATAAATATCGATAATCGAAGAATTCGGGTTATAAAAGTAGTGGTCCGATTTTAATCAAATTTGATGCACTCATAGACAAGGACATAAGAAACGATATTCAGAAATTCCAAGGTTGAAGTTCTTACAATAGTGCAGAAAATCGACAATATATATATAAAAGGCAAGATGTCTGTGTGTGTGCCTGTTTATCTGTCTGTATGTTCTTTATACAAATCCACAATTTTTATCCGATTTTCACCAAACTTCACACAAACCCCGGAATAATTTTTTGTTTTTAAGGGCAGGGTCCCCAAGTCCTATGCTGTTATTTAACCCATAACAGGAGGGAAGGGACGGATTAATACCTTTCCCAAGGGTACCATTGCTTAAGTGAATGCAGGATATTCAACTGGAATTCGAACTCGGCTCACAGATTTCTCTTTCCGAGCCGATATCCCCTGCACCACAACGCACATCCGTCACTAAACGCTTACAGCACCTCGTATTCCCAAGCAGTCACCCATCTAAGTACTAACCAGGCTCAACTTCGGTGACTGAGCGAGAACCGGTGTATTCAACGTGATATGGTCGTAAGCCTCGTTAGTTGGATAGCAATAATTTTAACATGAGTGAGTAAATGAACAATGTAGCCATAATAATATAAAACTAAAATGAAAATGTGAAAAAAAAAAACAGAAAAAAGAAAACGAGTCAAATATCTTGAAAGTCTCTCGTGGCATAGAGTATTACTATTATTTCTTTCTTTTCTGGAAAATCTCCGCGTACCGGCGGGCGATGGCTCGCGTACCGGCGACGATACGCGTACCAACACTTTGAGTAGCACTGATTTAGCCGACAATTCTTCCGTCACCCCACTGCAAGTGACATGACCTGCCCTAACCATGAAGGTTAGACCAGACAGAATCAAGGAATGTCGTTTGTCTGAGCACTTTCTATGGTAAGAGCGATAGAGCAACTGGAAGCTTTCCTGAGAGAGAGAGAGAGAGAGAGAGAGAGAGAGAGAGAGAGAGAGAGAGAGAGATGGTTGGACTGTGGAAAATAATTCGTTACCCAAATGGACCCGGAGACGCTCTTAAATTCTATTTAAGCCAGTGGTTCCCAACCTTTTGGTACTCGCGACCTCTTACCTAAAAGTTTGAAACCCATGGGACCCTTACTTACTATCAGCAGCTTAATTTTATTTTTATTTTCTGTGAAGGACAGGGAAAGAAACATCTAAAAAATATTTTAAAATTCTGTAATAATTTATTAATAAGATTTTAAATATCTACAAATAAAATTAGTATGAAATTACAAAATAAAATAATTTTGAGACGTCTTTTAAAGAGATTTGGCAAGGGAATGGTTCAGTTCTCGCTTGCCGAAGTTGGATAGTGCTGAAAAGAAGAGGTATATAGAAGAGTAAGACACAAAACAGATATAAGGATAATATATGCGTTCATTTTTTTTAAGGCTTAGAAATAACAACCGTTTGTCATAACTCTCATTTTGAACCTAAACAAAAAATGTAAGAGCTTGAAAAATGTAATTGATGAAATACAATTAATGTTATCCTTCTAACAAGGCTACACGCTCCCCTGCCAGAGCGTTGCGATTCTCCACTGGTTGGGAACCTCTGCTCTATTTAGACCGTAAAGTGAGCATTGGCTAGCTCCCGCCTAAATGAGACAACTGTACTCCATTTTCGTTCTGATCTGGTTCTAGTGAAGGTCAAGGACAACATAAGGTGTCAGATATTTGTGTGTAAGCGTTTGTTATCGATTAGGACAGACATCGAATATTTCGTTAATGATTACAGGTTTTTTCTCTTTATTTCCGTTCAAGTAAGTGAATCATTGGCTCAAAAGTAAGCAAAAATTGTGATTAGTTCTCCGTTGCTCTTCAGAAAACGACATAAAAATTGACCAACTATTACTGTCAGTCGTATTTAATAACATATATAGATTAATATTCTCTACCTCATATATATATATATATATATATATATATATATATATATATATATGTATGTATGTATATATAAACCTATTTATGTAACATGCACGTATCATTGTCTGCCATGATGAGTTACGATTTCTCATAATCTTTCCTCCCTTGAGTAACTAAACATGTCCAGAATTTCGACATGAAAGAACCCAACAAGAGGTGATATGTTGTAAAATTCACCAACCCATTCCTCATACACATATTCATTTTCCCGCCCTCGCTCACTTATCTAAACTCCAATTGACATCAATTATTCTTTCGTCCTTTTTTTCTTTTTGCATTACGTTCGGAAATATCATTCAACATATTAACCTTATATGTTCCGTGTTTGACAAGCAACTGTCGGCTCTAATGGACGCTTTCCATGCAACGAAATTTCTGACTTCCACAAGGCTCACTTGGGCCGACTGATGACGCATGGGACCAGGATTATTGAATAGCAATCCCTTTAAACAGAGCGGCGATCAGGAAAAGAAAATATACTAGAAAAAAAAAACGAAGAAATATTCTAGAATTATATATACAATATCAACTGTGCTTTGAAAAACGAAATTTGCATTAATTTTTGACCACTGACTTGTGGAGACAAACTTTGTTAAAATCCAGAAATTTGACCATTATAATTTTTGCCAGAAATATTTGTCGATATATTTAAGATGATTGTTTGTTTTGTTTTATAGCATATCAACCTCGGCGGGTCATTTATTGCCAACTAAATTTTATTTATTTATTGCTGGTAATACCTTTTTTCTTTTCAACAATTTATTGTTGTTTTGTTTTTATATGTTTTGTGTCTAGTAATACTTTTTTCTTTTCGTGTATCAAGTTTCATTGTGATTTGTTTTTAAGGGGAGGGTCCACAAGTCCTATTTAACCTATAACTGGAGGGAAGGAGACGGATTAATACCTTTCCCAAGGGTACCAGTGCTTAAGTGAATGCAGGGTATTCAACTGGAATTCGAACTCGGATCACAGATTTCTCTTTCCGAGCCGATATCTACTGCACCACAACGCACATCCATCACTAAACGCTTACAGCACCTGGTATTCCCAAGCGTTCACCAATCTAAGTACTGACCAGGCACATCGTGGCTTAACTTCGGTGATCGAGCGAGAAGCGGTGTATTCAACGTGATATGGCCGTAAGCCTTTTTGAGATGAGGTATTGTAAGTATTTACACTATATTATTTGAACTGTTGTCCTCATCTTTGTTGCCATATTCACCTTCAATATCTGTCTATATTTCTGAGATGAGGTATTGTAATCATTTACACTATTTACATTGTTTGGACTGTTGTCCTCATCTTTGTTGCCATATTCACCTTCAACAATTGTCTATATTTTTTAGATGAGGTATCGCAATTATTTACACTATTTATATTGTTCAGACTGTTGTCCTCATCTTTGCTGACATATTTACGGCGTTTCGACCATTGTACGCCCTGGCTTTCTTCGTGTGTTTGTAATTTTGAACTGAACATTTTATTACGATCGTTGAGATAGATTGTTCTAGTTTTCTTCCATTGACTCAACTTTAATTTTTTGTTCACCTTTGCTGTAGCCTGATATTGAACTCATAACTCTTTAGGTCAAGTCTTTGGATTCAAATGACGTTTTTATTTACACGTCTATCTATCCTTGAACAAAAAGAAATATTTTGTTTATTATTAAGAAACAAAAAATAAAAATAAAAACTTTACTTTTTCCGGGAAATAGATGTTCACAGTAACGACCGTCAGCAATAATATACAGGGCACAGGAAAAATACCTCCAACATTTTAAACTGTCAACTGTATGTTATGGGGCTAGTGAATGTAGGTTAGTAGCAATGGTGTTTTCATCTAGACTACTGGTAAGCGGTGCACAGTTTTTAATTGTTCGCAGAAAGATTGGGACATTATTTCAATTTTATGAAGCAACAACCTGTGTGAAAAGACATTTTCATCTGTCACAGTCATTAAAACTCGGTACTTGTCTCGCTTAAAATAAACCCAGCACACTGACTTGCAGTGATGTCAGTGGAGCCGAAAATTCACAAACTGATTTCAAATAAACAGGAAAAAATACCACACTAAAAATGTGTACTACATGAATAAACTTTAAATTTTCAATCTATTTTAGTTAAATAATTACACTGCAACGTTTTTAACTTCAATAGATGCATTTCATATTAATAAAATAAAAGTTTTCCGATTAACATTATTGTCGTGGTGGCATCCCCCATTACAACGGATTGAACTCTTCCTACAACTATATATACTTCCCCTCACAAGAGGTGGGATCTCAGAGATCAGAGATCAGAGATCAGAGAGAGTGAGAGATCCACAGGAAATCAGCAGATCAGTAGATCAGCAGGAGAGCGATAGGCAGTGATATAGCCAAGATTGCTACCGTACGACGATTGCAAGTCCCAATTATAATATTACTTCCTAACCCGTATTTATTCGTTCTATTAACAGAGTTCCACTTATTGTATTTTACTGTGTTTTACTGTGTTTATCGTTGTTTCCTATTTTGGTTGTTGTTGTATTATTGTCTTGCTGGACTTCTTAACCGGGTCCACGAGAATTATATAAATGTATTCACAGCATTTACGTTATTCGGGCTATTGTCCTCTTCTTTGTTGCCATTTGTACAACGTTTCGACCGTTTGTACGCTCCAGCCTTCTTCAGGTTCTAGGAATTTCGAACCAATTTCTTTATTAAAATCACTGGGGTACATGAACTCCATTCATTGCGTAAAGCCTCAATTGGAAGTCATGTACCCCAGTGATTGTAATAAAGGGATCGGTTCAAAATTCCTAGTACCTGAAAAAGTCCGGAGCGTACAACGGCCGAAACGTCGTACAAATGGCAACAAAGATGAGGACAATAGTCCGAATAATGTAAATACTGTAAATACTACATCTCAGAAATATAGACATAGAATGATCTATTATTAAACGTCGTACAAATGGCAACAAAGATGAGGATAATAGTCCGAATAATGTAAATACTGTAAATACTACCTCATCTCAGAAATATAGGCAAATAGAATAATCTACTATTAAATGTCGAACAAATGGCAACAGAGATGAGGACAATAGTCCGAATAATATAAATACTGTAAATACTACCTCATCTCAGAAGTATAGACAAATAGAATGATCTATTATTAAGCGTCGTACAAATGGCAACAAAGATGAGGACAATAGTCCGAATAATGTAAATACTGTAAATACTACCTCATCTCAGAAAGATAGACAAATGTATTAAAGTTTTAATTTTTTCTTTTTTTTCTCTCTCTCTAAATTCAAATTAGTGGTTCGCTAAATATAAAATTATACATTTAGTGGTTCATGAAGTTAAAAAAGTTGGCGTCCGTTGATCTCGATAATGTCTTAGCATTTGTCTTGACCGGTGCACAATGTGCTCTTACTGTCCAAATAACACCGAATTTTAATTACAACACAGAGAGCTCTTCGTGGTCCTTTCAAGTTACTTGGGAATGACGCTTTCCCGGACAGAAAATCGTGACTACTATGGTTTGAAAGTTTCAATGCCATGTGTTCAACGCTTCAAAGACGACCAACTTAAAGACCTCTAGATGTTTGAAATTCGGAGTAACGAACAATTTTTGGCGAATATTGACCATTTTTTGAAGGATGTTATATTTAAAATGAACCGAAGAAAAACTGTAACCCTTTGCTTAAAAAACAGTGAAATAATTTCTTTAAAAGAAGTTGCCTTGATCTCTGTTTATCAGACTTTAAAATCGAGAAGTATTTCTGCCGCACTGAAATTATTTTTTCAGTACGCTCACGTCACTTAAGAATCTCTACTGGCAGCAAACTGCCTGCATACGGACAGGTAACGAATTCAGCAGATATACAAAGATACAAAGGGGAGTAAGACAAGGATGTAGCTTTTTACCAGATTTATTTAACTTATACAACGAGAATATTTTGAGGACCCTAGATTTTATGCCAGGATTCGTCATCGGAGGCCACAATTTGAACAACATAAGATACCCAGACGATACAGTGCTGATGGCAGACACGGAAAGGAAACTACAAGACTTCCGACAGAAGGTAACTGCAAAGAGTGACAAGAAAGGACTATAAATAATCTGCAAGCAAACCGAATGCATGGTCATCAGCAAAAAGAGCAACCCAAAATGCCAAATACAGGTGGGGATATTAAAATTAAGCGGGTATAAAAATCTAAATGCCTTTGAAATGTTCTAACAAAAGACGGAAAGTGCGACACAGAGATCCGAAGGCGAATCGGCATGGCGAAGGATGCGTTCCAGAAGCAGAGTAAAGTATTAAGAGACAGGAAACTTTCACTAGATACAAAGAAGAGAGTACTAGACTGATATGTGATGTCAGTTCTTCAATATGGCAGTGAATGTTGAACAATATCAACAAAAATTAAAGGAAAACGTGAAGTTGTTGAAATGTGGTTCTACGGAAGGATGCTGCAGATATCATGGACCGAGCATGTGAGCAATGATGAGGTTTTGGAAAGGATGGAAACAAAAAGGAAATTAAAACTGAGCATTGGGAAGAGACAACTGAAGTTCCTGGGATATGCAATGAGGAAGTGGGGCTTGGAGAACCTGATACTAACAGGCCAGATAGAGGGGGAAAGAGACAGAGGAAAGCAGCGAATAACATATTGGAAGGGCCTGAGCAGGTGGATGACAGAACGGGGGTTGTGTGGTGTTACAAGAGAAAGCGTGCAAAGAGCCACCAGGGATAGGGATACGTAGAAGACCATGATCGCCTACGTCCTGAAAGGACAAGTCACATAGAAGAAGAAAATAGGAAGGCAATCTTATGCGGCGAGAAAGTGAATGAAGTTGAGCTGCCAGATTAAGACTAATGATATTGCTGATTCTTCTTAAGATTTTATCAAGGGTTTCTAAATATATAGGAAAAGCATGAACCGAATGTGACAGTAATATTCCAAGCAACTACAAATTATTGACTTATAGATATGTAAGATAGACTTCGGAGAGAAAAAATGTTTCGAATAACACAGTGAAGCAAATTTCTTTACAGCTGACCTAGAAATTGATTCAAGATTCAATTTTTTCCACTTCATGTCAGCTGAGAAAGTTTGCTTAAGGTGGCTCAACGTGTCCTGGAGGTTAGCGTCAGACATGTTGATGAAAGACAGAAGGGATCTCTCTCAAATCATGTATTCCCCCAAAATATAAACTTTTTTCAAATTTAAAGTGGATCTCTATTCTGATTAGTTAAATTGAACGCACACATAAATTTTTCTGTCTTTCCATATCCATAAATAGCAATCGTAATGAAAATCATTTTCACAACAATGATCTAACATTGCCTGATGTCGAGGTAAAAATCTCGAAACATAGAAATTTCCATGTTGCAAACTATATAAACTTTAAATAAAAACAAATTTAATTATATATATATATTAAGAAAAATGAATGGATGTAAGTCAAATTTTGATTTCCTGGTATCGATAGCAAATAATTTTATTTCGTCGTAAACTTAATTTTGAAGGCTAAATAAGTCCTCTGAGTAAATGGTATCATGGCTGAGACTAAGGACTACAATTATACCTACTTAGAGCCAAACCCAAAGCAAAAACTAAAATAAAAGGGCTGAAAAACTGATTTTGATCAGACCCGGTAAGATATCGGGGTATCGATTACCAATATCGGAGTCAAATAAGTCATCCAAGGATAGAACTGCAACCTTGAAACTTCTAAATATCGTTTCTTATGTCTTTGTCTATGAGTGCATCAAATTTGATTAAAATCGGATCACTCCACTTCTTCTATAACCCGATTGTTTCAATTATCGATTTTCGATATTTATCCGGGGTACCTCGACACAAAACCTAGCTAAGAACACTCGCAGACGCTTATAGTACAACTGTGTAAATTTTCAAGAAAATCGGTTCAGCCGTTTCGGAGTCTATAAGTAACGGATACACACACAGACACAGACACACACACACACACACACACATAGACAAAGTTCTATTTATAAATAAGTTTATATATATATATATATATATATATATATATATATATATATATATATATAGTTATGAATTAATTGTTGGTTGCGACACGGAAATTTCTATGCTTCCAGATAGATTCTCATCATCAAGCAATGTTTGATATTAGTTGTGCAAATGATTTACATTTAAATAACAAAAAACATTTTTTTATTTTTCGTGTACGTATGTGGGAAGATATAAAACTTACATGTGTTTCTTTTGACTAATCAGAGCGAAGATTCATATTGGGATTTGGCCCCAAAGAATACAAACTAACTAATTTTTTTCTGTTTTTCTTTTTTCCTCCCTCATCCTACCCCTTTCCCTTCTTCCTTTCCCTTCTTAACGGTCAAGTTGTTAACCTGCCTTTAACCTGATCTTATTTTCCCTTTTTTCTCCTTCTTCTTTTAGTTTTATTGCCTTTGATGTGATATTCTCATTCAGTGCCAGTGCTGTATTTTTTTTACTTACTTATCATTTTTGGTCTATTTATTTATTTATTTTTTAATCATTTCACCCCGAGCAAGGCGGAAATGCCACTGATGAGCGGGGCTACATAGCTGTAAAAAATTAATTAGAAGAGAGTGAGGAGTACAAACTAGTTAGAAAGGAGCAATAGAAAGCTGAGAATGCAGGTGCGATGACAGATACATAGGTGGAGAGAAAGGGAAGGATATACGAGGGTGGGGAGAGAGCTAGAGTCCAGTGGTTAATAAATGAGTATTGACATTGCATTTAAATTTCTGGGGGTTGTAGCCATCAGGAAAGCAAGAATATGGGAGCGAGTTCCACAGGCGGGAAGTGCGAGAGAAGAAGCTGCAGGAGTAGAATTGTCGTCTGCATTTGGCTAACCTGACTGTGAATGGGTGGGTCCCAGTTGTCAGTCTGGTTGCACGAGTAAACACCTGTTGAGGAGGCACCAGTGACTTAAGTTCGTTTGTTGTAAAGGTTTTTTTTATAAAAAGAAAGATTTTTTTAAATAAATAATTTTATGTTTCAATTTATTTTGATAGTTCGTCACTAATTATTTTCACAACTAAAATATTATTTTTAGATGCGTCAATATTGAAATTAAATAAGAACAATAAAAATATTTCTCTTAAAGGGTTTTGTTAATATAAAAACTAATTTTACTGTAAGGAAATAGACACGTGGCCATAAAGTTAAATTTTAAAAGCAAAATTAGTTGATTTTGTTATATAATCTTTTGTTGGGTATGTATATATTTCTTCGACTAAAATAATGTTGCAAATACAACGTTGGACCCAACGCAGTCTGGACGAATGATCCTGGAACCAACGGTAACTACACAAATGCTGCTAAAACGACGAATACCGACGAATTTTGCCGCCACGATGTCTGACGACGGAAATTAAATTACCCTGAAACAAATTCGGTGTCTCTCACTATGACTACGACGGCGAGAATAATTAAAACTTCAACACTTTGCTACTCACATTTGATTTGTCGGAGATTATTCATTCGGTAAATTTTCGTTTTAGGACCCGAAGGCCTTTACCCCTTCAAATCTTCCCAAAACATCTCTATTTCCGTGCAAATGTATATGCTGAACACTATCGATAATTGTTTATAGAAGAAACGTACCTTTTTTTCATGATATCGGCCAGAAATAAATCAGACTATATCTCACCCCTTCCCACCGTTCTCACATCTGATTCACCGCTGAATGACTTGAGGCGTAGGATACTGAATTCGTTCTATTTACTCCCTTTTTATGAATTACTCTGCGATTTGTTGTGTTTCGGAACTCATTTTCCGCGCATTAATCTCGAAATGGAAGTAAAATTCGTAAAACTACGCGTGAATTCAGTCTGCAGTGAATAACATTTTTGAACCGTGGTTACGGGGTGAGATAAACAGCGACAAGAAGTTCCATATTTTTCTTCTCGATAAAATGAAAAAAAAGTTAGGTTTCTTCAATAAACAATTATCGATTTGCGTTCAGCATATACATTTGCACGGAAATAGGGATGTTTTGGAAAGATTTGAAGGGGTAAAGGCCTTCGGGTCCTAAAACGAAAATTTACCATCCATTCAACCCGACTTCAAGGTAAATATATTTCATAGTTTTCTTCTCTGTCCACATAAACAACTTCAAATAATTTTGTCAGGGAACAAGTTCAACCCGACTTTCACTGGGACTAAATTTCACTTCTTTTTCTTCATAAAATGTCAGGGTAATAAACTGCTTCTTCTTTTTCCCCTACGTTTTTTTTTTTTTTTTTTTTTTGTCCCGGTCAGCGAAAACGATAATTTGCATCAAATGCTTTGTCAAAATCAACAAACCGTATCAAGTATAAATAAAATATAACCATCTTTTATTTTCCTGTTTTAAAGACATCTTCAGTTATATGCTGTGGGTGGAAGAGGATCTTTGGTCTGAGTTGTCAGCAACCCCCTCCCGCATACAGAAAGACTCGCTAAGTAGAAGGCTGGCCTTCTGCTTTGAGCTATTCTCAATTCAACTTCTCTCCTCTACAGTAGAAATCAGACTCCCAAAACTCAAACTAAAATTTTACTCTAAATTTCTAACTGTCAGCTTAACTCCACTTCCACTTTACTGACAGCTGTCTCCTGGTGAGAAATCTAAATCTGAAGCTTAACCTCTGCGACCTCGCCAGACAAAACAAACCCTCCAAATACAAACGTATTCTGTTTTGCATCCGTTTGATAATTTCAAAAATACACATTTTCTCCCAAATCTTCAAGCATCAGCGTCACAAAGCGAAAATACACTTCATGTCATAGGTCCTTGGATTTAGACTTTGTCCACTGGTATCTTTTGTGGATGAAAACGATTTTATAGTTTCAAATTATATTTCTTTCCTACTTGTGAGGTCAGAATATTCCATAGCAAAATCCAAAGTTAACTTGAACAAGTCTTTTGAAATTGAAGGGTGATAATCCACTGTGTCAAATTGGGAGAACGAACATTTAGATTTGTGATTAATGGGGTTAAACAAATTAAACAAACTTAACCGAAGACAATATTACGGAATTATACGGAAATTTACGAAACTAGCATTAATCGATGTTGTTGAATTTTTCTTTGTTTAACATTATTATTTTCTAATGGATACTAGTATTGGAATGGAAAGTCTGTTTATATATATATATATATATATATATATATATATATATATATATATATATATATATATAGTTTTCACTTCTGCTATATGCGTGACTCTTCAGAAATGAATTGAGTTCTCTCGGTGACTGGCGTGTGTATACACTGCTTATATACAACACATTAAAATTTCCCTTTTCTGATTTCATACGTCGATGGCTTAAGAAGTGGCGACTCCGACTGACACCAAATCGGTCGAGTTTCGATCCCGGCAAGAAGCAAGTGGATGCGTCTAGCCACACTGATACAGCGAAACAGGCTTGTATGTGGATGGCTAATATATATATAGTCATCCGCAGGCAGGTCTGTTTCGCTGTATCACAGCTCATCAGTACGGTTAGACTCCGATTGCTTTTTAACCCAGGATTAAAACCCGACCGAATTGACCTCAGTCGGCGATTCTACCTCTTGGATATAGGCGCTCGGTAGAAGAAGGCATACTTTTTAGCGTGTATATTATTATTATTATACACGCCCAACAGCCAGAGTGCTCTAATTCATTACTGAATGAGCGATGCGTACATGCCAGAGTAGCTACTGTTTTTCAAAGTCTACCATTCTTCCAGAGTGCTCAATCAGGGTGTGAGAGTGTAAATAGTCATCCGCAGACAGATCTGTTTCGCTGTATCACAGCTCATCAGTGCGGTTAGACTCCGATTGCTTTTTAACCCAGGATTGAAACCCGACCTAATTGGCGTCAGTCGGCGATTCTGCCTCTGGAATATGGGCGCGCGGTAGAAGAAGGCAGACATTTTACCGTGTATATTAACATTATATACGCCCAATAGCCAGAGCGCTCTAATTCATTACTGAATGAGCGATGTGTACATGCCAGAGTAGCTACTGTTTTTTAAAGTTTACCATTCTTCCAGAAAATATACCTCGTGAGCCAACAAACCTACCAAGGTTTCACCTAAGCGGATTGTCAGGGAAAGCTGGCCAGCTTTCCCTGACGATCCGTTTAGGTGAAACCCTTGGTAGGTTTGTTGGCTCACTAGGTATACTTTATTTATTCTGCTCTACCTAAAGATTGAGCGCTTTTTTGTTTACTCGTCTCGAGTTTTTTTTCTTTGGGCTACGTGATGACTTGGTCCAAATCTTTTTGACTGGTGTTCATGTGCTTAGCTCTTTTTTTTTATAACCATTTTTCCTTTCACGTAGATCCGCGGAAGGTTTTTCGACAGGAGTATAGTTATAAGCTTCTCTCTCTCTCTCTCTCTCTCTATATATATATATATATATATATATATATATATATATGGTAGGATGCAGAATTTGGTATTCACAGAATATATTAATATCAAGTGGGTCGGAGGGATGTATTGAGAAACCCAACGGCATAAACAGAAACAGAGGGATATACTAAGAGGACAAATTTTATTTAGAGCCATGGTTCCCAACCCCGGGGTAAACTACCCCAGTGGGGTAATGAGCCCATATTTTGAGGGTAATGGATGTTTGGTTTGGGAGGAGGCAATCAGCTTATAATTTCACACTGTGTCCTTGGAATGAAGACCAAGAAACGTAGCAGACTCAATGTGGCAAACGACGCCCGAATAGCCCTTTCACTCACAAAGCTAAGAATAAATAGTCACAGGCAATACAAGCTCAACACTCACATTAAGGATCACGGCTAGGTTACGGCTACTATACCTCTGATTATTATATATTTGTACTATTGTATTGAATAATTTCCATTAACTTTGTCTGCTTTTGATGTATAAAAATATAATTACTTCTTTTCCTATATTACGGGTATTTGTTCATTGGGAGTAATGGATAATAGTGAAATTGTATTTTGGGGTAATCGCAGCAAAAAGGTTGGCAAAAATGTTTGTTTAGAGCTTCGAAGTTGTGGAGAATCATGTTCGCTCACGTCATATAAAACATATAAAAGGAGAAGAATAATTGCTGTAACCCGGATATATTTTGATGACATGAATACAGTTACAAGATAGCTTGTTTGAATGATACAAAAATAGAACCTAGCTATCAACAAAAGCAGACTTTAAATTTCTTCCAGTAAACAGAAAGGAATTTGCCCCCGGCTCAAAACATTAACTATATGTTGGATCCACATTTTCTCCATTTGCTCAAGTGGATCTTGAGACGTCATCTTTTCGCCAAGAACCGTGTGGTATTATCTGGTGAGGCGGTAATTCTCGGGGTTCATTGTTAATCGGCTGAGCTTGAGGCATGAGGTCAGAACTGACCCTTTTTAGTCATTCTCTTATTGTTCAGTAATTAGTGTGGGAAGAAAATCGACGCCAACAAACTTTCCTAAAATTATTTGTCTGTTAAATTATCTCTTCTCTTGCCTGTAAAGGTTATTAGAAAAGCGTGTATATTTGTTTTATTTGATAATTCTACAAATATTTGGTCCTGGGCATGACGATAAACTGCATCCAGTAGCAAGGCCTCTCATTGAAAGGTTGTGAAGAGCATTGAACCACTTCTTAATTGCTGTTGTTCCCATATTCACTCTGACCCGGAGTGGTAGCACCTGTTAGGTTCCCAGCTATGCGAAAATAGTTAACCTCCAAACTCAAAGGTATAAAAATGCACTTTTATAGAAATATATACATAAAACTAAACCTTATAGAAAAATATACAATTTTGAAAGAAAAATATTACCAATACATTTCTGAAGAAAAAATGATTACCATAACACATTTTTGAAGGAAAAAAATTATTCTCAGCAAAACATTTTTTAATACAAAGCTAGAGAACATTTTCAGTTTTCTAACAACAAAAAGAATAAAAACAAAAAATTTTCACTAAAATTTTACTAGATAAACCTTCTAACTAAATTTTAAAAAATACCTTAAAACCCTACATTTTTGGCATTAAATAATCCACAGACGTGTTGATATGCAGTTAAACAAAACTCAAACTCAAATACAAATATTTCCGCTCCAAATTTAGGCACACACACACACACACACACACATACACACACACACACACACACACACACACACACACACACACACGTATCATATATATATATATAGTACTGTGCAAAAGTATTAGGACAAGAACTATTTTATCTTTTATGAGGCATCAAAATAAAGTTTAAAATCACCCTTGTCCTATATATATATATATATATATATATATATATATATATAAAGATTAGCTACAAACATCACACTTGTATATATTATTTCGCTACAATTTTAAACGGATATGTATCTCGTTTTATCACACGCTAAAGTCACCAACCAACAAACGCACTCATACATTTTAGCATCCAATATTTTCTCACGCGCGTATTTAAAAACTGTCTATCGTTTTAATACACTTGACGCATATATTATCACGCAAGCATAAACAGACAAGCGTTCCTATACAAACACTTACATTTACAATAATCGAATATTGCTTTATTAAGGTGACACATTAAGAATCAAACCTATTTCATTATACTGTCTCTTTTTTGTTAATTTTTCATCTCTTGTTTTTTAATCAGATCTCTAAAGAAGTTTTAATAAAAATTAATACACATTTTCTACTTTGTTCTTTATTTATTCTATAATATATGACTGAAATACTGTATTTAGTTTTAGCTCATGCGTTTCGTCCACTGACGGACTTATCAGGAAAAATTAGTTTTCTACTTGTTGCTTTCTTTTAGTCATATCTTCTCTCTACAGATTATATCTGAGAACATATATATATATATACAGCCGAGTGAGTATAGAATGAGGAGAGAAAAGAAAAAAAAATTCCGGTCCAAAACATTAATTTAAAACAGTGCTCGATATGTGATGTATAGAGCTGTGAATATTTATTATAAATTGTGTTTTATAACATGTACATAATTACTTCTATATATGTCCTCTTCTCTACAATCATATGGTTGTTTCAGTGTTTGGACTCCAACACATCCTCGGGAGAAGTAAGAGTTTGGAATCATTCTCTGTTTATATTTGGTTCGTTGTTGTCGTGGGGATTGGTTAGGGTTATTGATAATTAAGTGAGAGTGTCTTTCGTTTTGACCGTTAGACATTTGAAGAACCTGGTGTGTAAGTGTGAAATTGTTGATTAATGGTATTATCTGTTGGAATGTACGTTTTATCGGTCGGGTATATCTTTTGGTTAGAATTTCTAAGGGAGCGGCGTGTGTAGTGGTTAGTTTTATGGTTGGCTATCGTTTGATTGACAGTGTTGTTAGCGGACCTAATTCATGTATTTACTTTAATCCTGTGGCTAGGTTTTCACTTTGGGGTTTCTTAGATAGACGTGATAGGGGTGAGGTGTTTTTCCTTTCCAATTTTGATTTTTTCGGTATGGAATATTTTTTATATTGTATAGGGTTTTTATTTAAATATTTGCTATTTTATATTCAAGTTTGGAGTATTATTGTATTTAGGCGAAGTTATTTCAAGAAATCTAATCTTGTATTTTTTTTAGGAAGTAAATGCAAATTAGCATTTTATTATTTTTTTCTATAAAGTTGTATGCTTAATATTAATTTTAAGTTTAGAGGATCAGTTTTTTCTTTTAATTTTTTATATTCTTTTCTCTATAAATTATCGTTTGGAAT
Source organism: Ascarosepion bandense (assembly GCA_037127315.1). Taxonomy (NCBI): domain Eukaryota; kingdom Metazoa; phylum Mollusca; class Cephalopoda; order Sepiida; family Sepiidae; genus Ascarosepion; species Ascarosepion bandense. The sequence goes on along the minus strand of JBBBDQ010001990.1, from coordinate 27,291 downwards.
CCTATTTATTTCTTTTAAATTTTTATATATTTTATTTATTTAGATATTTTTGCGAGTATTAGATTTTAGTTTCAGGATTTATTAGATCGATTTTTTCTATAGAATTTTTTATCATTTATGACAAAAATATCTATTCAAATTTCCAGTATTTTTTAGTGTGATTGTAGGGTTAGATCTTACGTGTGCTTACAGTTTATTTTTGTGTATGATATATTTATTCTGAAGTAGTATATTTAATCTTAATTTTGAATATATGAATTTTGATTCTTTTTCGAGTTTGTGAGCCATTTGTTGAATTTTGATTTTTCCAGTATTTTTGTATTTAAGTAAGGTTATTGCGTTAAGTAGGATTATTGGTGTAGGCTTTAGTGATAGTTTGGGAGCTTTTTTATTTCTTTAATTTTACGTTTTATTTATTTAGATGTTTTTGTGAGTATTAGACCTTCCTTTAAGGATTTATTGGATCGATTTTTTCTATAGCATTTTTAACATTATATATATATATATATATATATATATATATATATATATATATATATATATATATATATAACATAGTGATGATCCACGTATACTGTCTCAATAATATGTATAGGAAAAACTACTAAAAAGTTGTAAGTATAAAAATGTATTTTTTTGACTGTATTTATTTATTTCTATTATTATATTTGATATTTCAGACCGTCCTCGGCCTTTATATTTAGATACACTTAAAAAATTTAGATACACTTAAAAGATTTTCTCTAAAACAAAATTTACAAGTATTATTAAAGATCGGTTTACGTTTACAAATATTTTTTTAAAAATCTGTCGCTTTCTGCGTCACGTGATGTAAACAATCTCTCGGACAAACGCTCTCGCGAAATACGTTTCTAATTTAAATTTTAAAATAATTTGTTCCTGATGAAAGGCCGAGGATGGTCTGAAATATCAAATATAATAATAGAAATAAATAAATACTGTCAAAAAATACATTTTTATACTTACAACTTTTTAGTAGTTTTTCCTATATATATATATATATATATATATTGATTGATTGATTGATTGATTGATTGATTGATTGATTACTTAGTTTTTGGTCATAATAAAATTAGACCAGTGCACATTTATATTAAAAAGTGTTCAATACAATTATATTGTAGAACTTTTGAATATTTTCCATTTGTAAGCGAGTTATTACGCGACCTAGGTTTCTACTATGAGTAGTGTTTTCAGGCAATTTTTAATAACTGATTTTACCGTTTACCTTTTTTTTAAAAAAACGCTCACATAACGGTGTTTTTGTTTAACGCTCACGTGACAGAGAATTTTTGAACGCGCAATTTTTTAAATTACAAGAAATTATAACGTTGTATGAACCTAATAGGTATTTTTTAGTATAGTTACACTTAGTCATATTTTCCATTCTTTCATTCAATAATTCATTTTTGTTTGGGAATGGCATAATCTCTGTTTTTCTTCCTGGCACAGTCTACATATTTTGCCACCATTGTAATTTATTATACTCACGTTATGTCTGGGTCTTTTCCATATTTTGATTTCAATTCCCACACTTGGCTAGCCAATTTTGTACAGTTTTTTAAAGTTTTCTATTTTGAATGTAGACTTGTGATTGAACCACCTGGTCTTAAAGATGTCTTTGGTTGATCCCAAATACATTTTATTTTGGCCATTTAAGTCATGTACTTTTGCCTTGTAATTGAATTTAAAAAAACGGTAAACGACAAAATCAGTTATTGAAAATCGCCTAAAGACACCACTCATGGTAGAGACCTGGGTCGCGTAATAACTCGTTTACGAATGAAAAATGTATAGATAAATGTTGTTTGAGTGGCGATAACGAGTAACTATAAACCAAACACACACACACACACACACACACACACACACACACACACGTATACGTATTTTTTCATAATCATGTACCCCCAAGCAAGGCATTTTACTGCCACTGTTTTTTAGGGGGTTACATAGAAGGAAAATTATGAGAAACAGTGACAGATTATAGGCGGTGTCAGGAAGTGGGTAAAAGAAGGATAAGAATACTGATGAGAGTGGAGTGGACGGAGAAAGAAACATGAGAGAGAGAGAGGGTGCAGGGCCGTGAGATAGGAGATGACTATTGACTTTACATTTAAATTCTTGAAGATTGTAGTTGTCAGGAAAGCAAGTAAATGGAAGGGAATTCCACAGGCGGGAAGTGCGAGAAAAGAAGCTAATGGAGTAGAATTTGCGTTTACAATTTATTGGTTTCACAGTAAAAGGGTGGTACCAAGTTGGTAATCTTGTGGCTCGAGTAAATTTATATATACGTATGCACATATATACATACACTAGCAGTATAGTCCGGCGTTGCGAGGGTGTAATGAAAGCTTTAAAACTAATCCATGGTCCTGGAGCTCAGACGCTTTGGACGTTGGCACGAAAGACTAAAAAGCAATAGTTTTTTCTCGTTAAAGCGAAACCGTAGACTGAAAGAAAAATGAATGGATGTAAGTCAAATTTTGATTTCCTGGTATCGATATCAAATAAGTTTTTTTCGTCGTAAACTGAATTTTGAAGGCTAAATAAGTCCTCTGAGTAAATGGTATCATGGCTGAGACTAAGAATTACAATTATACCTACTTAGAGCCAAACCCGAAGCAAAAACTAAAATAAAAGGGCTGAAAAAATACAGACATACAGGCAGATAAACAGGCACACACACAAACGCCTTATATATATATATATATATATATATATATATATATATATATATATAAGTAGATTTTTAGACCCTAAACTAATAGGCCTATATCGGGATGATGGACTGATATGTATTCCCAATTCCAATGGGCCTTACACTAATAGAATACATAAGAAAATTATCAGAGCCCTAAATTTTCTAGGTTTTAAGGTTGAGGTTACTTCCAATCTCAAAATTGTAAACTATCTAGATATCACCCTTAACTTAAATGATGGTTCCTACCAACCTTTCTCAAAGAAAATAGTTCTCCCACCTATATAAATAGTTTATCCAACCACCCCCAAAATATTATAAGACAAATCCCCAAGATAGTAAAATAATAGGGTTAACCAATTATCATCTAATATAAAAATTTTCAACGCAAGTAAAGAAATTTACGATAAAGCCCTTCGAAAAAGCGGTTTTATTAACAAGTTAACGTATAATAAGCCTGCTATAAACCCATAATCATCTAAAACTAAAAACACCCGAAAATGTAGAAAAAGGAAGATAATTTGGTTTAACCCTCCTTATTGTAAACTAACTAATATCAATATTGGTAAGTATTTTCTCAGATTAATCGATAAACATTTTAATAATAATAATCCCTTAAAAATTTTTTTAATAAATTCACCCTAAAAATCAGTTACTCTTGCACCTCAAATATAGATGATATTATTAATTCCCATAATAGGCATATTTTAATGAACTTAAATAATACCGACGTCAAATCTGGAATTGTTGATAAATGCAATTGTAATTCTGTGGATACCTGCCCGGTGCAGGGCAAATGTAAATCCACCCAAGTAATTTGTTAAACCCGTATTTCTCCATCTAACAACAAAGACAATTACCGGACTTATATTAGTATGTCCGCGGGCCCTTTCAAACAGAGACTTTACAACCACAGGTACTCGTTTTCGAACCCTAACCAAAGATTCCAGACGACATTATCACGTAGATTCTGGAAAATGAAGGAGGAAGGGCAGGACCCTGTAATTAGCTGGAAAATAATAGGCTCAGCCTGTACCCCTAAAAATTTTCGTGATAGATGCCGTCTATGTCTATTGGAGAAGATTCTGATTTTGAAGTATCCTCATCAGGACATACTTTTGAAACTTAGAAAGGAATTCATCAATAAGTACCGTCATAGGGCGAATTTTAATTTTAAATTTTAAATTTTAATTTTTTAATTTTTAATTTTTCTTTTTTCTTTTAAAAAATTTTTTTTTATGTATATGAGTATGTTTGTGTGTGTGTACATGTATACTCAGTCGTATCCATTATCATATACAAAGGGGGAAATTCCACAACAATGTGCAAGATAGATTCTAACGAAAAAAATTATTGGCCCGAACTTCTTAGCAGTAGCTGTAACTATTGATCTGATGCAGTTATTCCACTAGAGATCAACTGAGAGAGTGGAACCGAGGAGGAGCAGTGTGATGCTTTCTGGGAGACTAGCGTGGTCTATACTGGCGGAAGGTAAGAGAGTTTTCTATGGTAGTTAAAGGAGAGTAGCATTAAAATTTACGAGCCATTTCTTGGCCCACTCCCACACAGACTGGAGGTACTTATCAAAAGCAGCGGCAAGATCTACTTTGGTAGATTGCTTATTGAGATGGAAGTAAATGGTTAGCGTTATCCGCATAGATGCCTACTTGTAAACTGATTGTATCAGGAAGATCATTGATGAAGATCAGAAAATGCGTAGGAATTAGGATAGAGCCTTGAAGGACACCTGGGTTCGTGTGACAAAAATGCCTGTCCTTCATTACGCGGTTTGTACCAAAGGCGGTCCTAGCCTACACTGAATAAATTTGTTTGAAATTTCAAGTTTTTTTGCCTTTATTTTGCCCCCTTCTCATATATATACAGTACTGTGCAAAAGTATTAGGACAAGAACTATTTTATCATTTATGTGACATCAAAATAAAGTTTAAAAATAACCCCTGTCTTAACAATTCTGCACACTACCGGTACTGTGCAAAAGCATTAAGACAGGGGTGATTTTCCTAAAAACCTCACTGAAATTCAAATACAGGGTGAAAAGCCAAACCTTTGTAAGAATTATTTAACTAAAAAGAAAGAGGGAGAAAGGCTTCGGAATTTGAATTGGCTCCCACAGAGCCCTGATCTCAGTCCTATTGAACATCTATGGGATATTTTGGATAAAAGAATTTATAAATCTTCGCAAGTAACACTTTGGGAACAAATACAAGCTGCTTGGCAGGAGATACCATGAGATACATTGAAGAAGCTTGTGATGTCAATACCTGACAGAATGAAGGCTGTGATCAAAGCGAAAGGCTGTTATACTAAATATTAAATTTATTTTGTAACAAGTATTTTTTCTTGTTAAAGCATTTTTTGGGTAAATCAAATAAAATTATTCTAATTAAATTGTTTATTTTCTGGTAATATGCTTCATAAAAGATAAAATAATTCTTGTCCTAAAACTTTTGCACAGTACTGTATATTAAAATGAGATACAGGTTCGATTCCTGTTTGGAGGTATATTTTCTTTATTAATACGTTCGATATCTAGGTAGACATTGATTCATTGTTTAAAAATCAGTGATGTCTATTGACACATTCTTAATGTTTTAAAGCAAAAACAGATGAACTACAAAAGACGAATCAAAAGACGTAGGCGATCATGGCTCTTCATATCTCCCTATCCCTAGTGGGTCTTAGCACGCCTTCTCCTGTTACCCTGTATCATCTGCGTATCTTAGATTGTTTAAATTGTTACCTCCGATGACGAATCTAGCTATAACTTCTAGGGTCTTCAAAATATTCTTGCTGTTCAAGTTGAACAGATCCGGTGAAAAGACACATCCTTGTCTTATGCCCCTTTCTATCTTTGTATATGCTGAATTCGTTACCTGTCCGTACACAAGCGGTTTGTTGCCAATAAAGATTCTTGATTACTCTTAAGTCTTTCCCAAATATGTCAAGGCTGCCGAGCATCTCCATCAATTCTTTGTGGCTTATTTTGTCAAACGCCTTCACATAATCAATAAAGCACAGGTATAATTTCTTCTTCATTTGTATAATCCTTTCAGAGAGCATCCTAATCATAAATATGGCGTTCCTTGTTCCAGTGTCTTTGACGAAACTGTACTGTTTTTGTCCTATCTCTGGCCTGATTTTGCTTCTCGCTCTATTCATCAGGATTTGGACGATCAGTCTTGTTATATGGCTCATTAAACTGATGGTTCTGTGGAGTCCGCTCTCGTTTGCTCCTGGCTTCTTAGGCAGTGCTATGAAGATCGACTTGCTGAGGTCATCTGGTATTAAGACATTGCCATTCGGAAAAACCGATAAAATCAAGATATTCCTTAATTAAAAAAATGCGACCTACTTCTATGAAAAGTTAACTCTATCCACAGCAACAAAGCCGAATTCTAAAAGTTTTAATGACGTAGCAAGAAAAAATTTCGTCTGCCACACTGACAGCACGCAGTTGTTGATAAGAAATGAGATACTCAAAAGTCTTTGAGCGAAAACTAATCAACAGACTCCGAACTATTTATCCATAATTTTCAGGCGAAAACTAGAAAAATATAATAAAATATCTTTAACAAATATTTTTGTGGGGAAATATGACTTCAATTTACTTCTCACACACAACTGCACATTAACGGAGGTTGGCTGATTTAATATTAAACAGACAGAATATATATATATATATATATATAGTAATGAATTTGAACACTATCGGCTACTGGCGTGTATATAAAACGATAAAGTCCGCCTTCCTCAACCGAGCGCTCATAGCTCAGAGGTAGAATCGCCGACTGATGTCAATTCGGTCGGGTTTCAATCCTGGCTAGAAGCAATCGGATGTTTAACCGTACTGATGAGCTGTGATACAGCGAAACAAATCTGTCTGCGGATGACTATATATATATATATATATATTAAACCCCCCAAAAAAGAATGAGCATGTCGGTAAAAACCAGATCCTATTAATATATAAAATGATCCCGATAGAGGGCTCGATGTAAATAGTATTTATTATCTCTTTACAGAGGCAAATATTTATAGTATATAAAAAAAAATTCCGAATTCTACATTGAATAGCTGTTTCAACAAGAAAACTTTCTCTTCTTCAGCAACGATCAAAAACAAAAAATCTTTTAATATCAATTAATGAATCTCTGTCTCTGCCCCTCTGTTTTTTTATGTCTAGACGACAAATTAAAAAAAAAATTTTTAAATACAAGCCCTTTTTTAAAACTTCCTATATATGGATAAGTGTTTGGGCTTCTTCCGGTATATCAATTTTTGTACTATATTTAAATATGTTTTTTTGCTTTTGATCGTTGCTGAAGAAGCGAACATTTCCTCGCTGAAATCGCTATTCAACGAATGTAGAACAAAGAATATTTTATATACTTTATATATATATATATATACAACATAAAACAAATTCCGATGTTCAAATTCGTTGAATGGCCATTTCTACGAGAAATTTCTCGTGTCATCAGCAACGAATTTTATTTCAAAAACCCAAATGACAAAATGAACAAAGATATTTTACCGGTAGAATTTCAAAAAAAATTTTCATCACGGAAAATTAAAGGGGTGGGATTAATAAGAAAGCAGACATATATCTATGTCTATAAAAAATAAAAAATAAAAGTAAAAAAATAAAAATAAAAATAAAAAATAAAAAAATTAACTTTAGGAGTAAATCAATTCAACAAGTGTACACACACATATATATACATACACATACATATATACATATATCTACAAAAAACACACAACACACAACCACACGCGTGCAAAAGCCTACACACATACATACACACACACACACACACACACTTATATATACGCACACACACATTCCTGAAGATAATTTACTTAAAAGCTAAAGGATATTCGCAATTTACGAGTTAAATTCGATTTTTTATTTTTATGTTTTATTAATTTTTATTAATTTTCTATTAATTTTTACTTTTTTAATTTTTTAATTTAAATCTAATTTTGAGATTTATATTTAGATTTAAATTTGTCAAATTTTCCTAAAAGAAATTTTTCTATAATATTTATCCCATTTATTTAAACCAAATACCGCTATGATTTATTTTTCAACACGATTGATAATAATTTCCCTTGTTTCTATGGAAATATTTTTTTTTCTTTTCTTAGCTGACTTCCCTGTCAACCACCCCTTTCCCCACTTTTTACTTTCTTTCTTTTTACTTCCTTCCTTTTTCTTTTTATTCTTCCCCCTACCATTTCTTTCGACTAGACAAGGCTAAATTTTAACTTTTAACTCTCACTCAGTTAAAGGGTAGGGGCTTTCAAAAAATCTAAAAATAACAATAGACATAGGTATTAATCCCACCCCTGTAATTTGAATATAAATTGCACTGAGCTCTCCACCTTGATCAATTTTAATATTAATGTAATTAGGATCGGGACTTTTGGGATTTACCTACCTGCTTTTCCTTTTGGATTAAAATTATAATATATATATATATTGATTGATTGATTGATTGATTGATTGATTGATTGATTGATTGATTGATTACTTAGTTTTTTGGTCATAATGAAATTAGATCAGCGCACATTAGTATGTAAACGTGTTTAATACAATTATATTGTAGAACTTTTGAATATTTTCCATTTGTCAACGAGTTATTACTCGACCTAGGTTTCTACCATGAGTGGTATCTTCAGGCGATATTCAGTAACTGATTTTACCGTTTACCGTTTTTTCTTAAGAACGCTCGCGTAACGGTTTTTTTTAAGCTCACGTGGAAGGGAATTTTTGAACGCGCAATTTTAAAAATAGAACGGTAAACGGTAAAAGCAGTTATTGAAAATCGCTTGAAAACACTAATCATGGTAGAAACCTAGGTCGCGTAATAACTCCTAAGTAAGTAGGGAAATCAGACAAGTTCCGCCAGGCCCCCAGTGATATCAATAAATGGCAACGCGTAGTGAGGCGGGTACCAAAAGCTGCGATTCCTCCCTCAGTGTATAGAAAGTCTACTTTTTCAGGTTTATATACACTCTGGGATTCTTTTTGCCCTAAAATTCGAAAATAAACCTCATTAAAACTTTAACGCATAATGCATTGGTGATCTATTCTGAAGACTTTCTCGACTGGAAGATTAGTTTAATGACGAGAACTTTATGCGATAGTGGGTATCCACCCACTGTTGTCAATTCGGTAATTCGTAACATGATCGCTGACTTTCGAAAGATTAAGCCAGTAGTTATAGCGAGATATCCGGTGTATTTAAGACTTCCGTGGGTTAAAGAGAAGGATGAAAACCTAACTAGGCAAATTTATTTTGATCTGCAGAAGTGTTGTTTTTCTGCCGAGATGCGTGTTGCTTTCGGTACTAAATCTGTTTTAACTTCAAGTCGTAAGGATGTTCTCCCCACTCATCAAACAAATTCTGTAGTTTATAAATGTGATTCTGACTGCAGTGTCAGTTACATGGGGAGAACCACTTAGCGGCACATAATAAGGAAAGAGGGCTTGGAATTTTTTATGCTCACAGGACAGGTTGAAAGCAAGAGGAACTGAAGAAAACACTGCATTAGCTACCGAGGTAGACTGAGTAAACAGATGGTGAAACAAGGTTTAGAATAAATAACAAAAAGACAAAATTTATTAAGCCCTACAAAAAGACAGGAAATGGGGGAGAGCCATGAGAGCCAACGTCCTGAAGGGACATGGTACGAAGAAGAAGAAGAGAGAGTGAAGAAAAAACAAAACATATATCTAGTAAGATTAAGTAAATGGAGGGCGGAACACAGTTAAGGAGAGATAAAAAAAACAATTTATTAAGCGTTACAAAGGAGAAAAAATTGTGGAAAGCCATGATAGCCAACGTCCTGAAGGGATATGACAAAAGGGAAAAGAAGAAAAAAAACAGAAGAGAAGCGGGTGTGAGAAAAAATATAACTTATCTAGCAAGCTTAAGTAAATGGCTGGCAGAACAAGGTTTAGGACAGATGACAAAAAGCTACAATTTATTAAAAGCTATAAAGGTTAGAAAATTGTAAGAAGCCAAGACCGCCAACGTCGAGAAGTTATTGATATTTTTATAATTTCAAACCTATTCAAAGTGTCAACGTTTCTCAGAAAAATATGAACGTAAGAATGAATATTGTAAAGTTACTGGATAATGGTAATACAGCATTTGAAATTTCGAGAAAGGACAAAGTTCACTGAATGACCGAAAAAGACAAACATTGTCAAGAGATGAACATGAAAATGTTGGCTGTAACAAAAATATATACGCGAAAGGTCAAAAGGATAATAAAAAAGAAAGAGAGATTGTGAAGGCGAAAAACAATTGAAGAAGCTGAGAAATAAGATGCTCAATATGAATAATACTGGCTAAAATAAGAAAATAGACTCTTAGAATGTTTTAAAGGTGAAACCGTAGAAAAGTTAGCAAAATTATTGGTTAAAAGGTCGATGAAGGTTATAGAACGTCAATTAGCAATTGAATGAGAAAGTGGAAAAATTCTGTAGGACTTAACTATTTCTTTTATCTAAATCTAAACTTATTTATAAATGGAACTGTGTGTGTGTGTGTGTGTGTGTGTGTGTGTGTGTGTGTGTGCGTGTGTGTGTGTGTGTGTGTGTGTCCGTTACCTATAGACTCCGAAACGACTGAGCCGATTTTCTTGAAAATTTACACAGTTGTACTATTAGCATCTGCGAGTGTTCTTAGCTAGGTTTTGTGTCGAGGTACCCTCGATAAATATCGAAAATCGATAATCGAAAAAATCGGGTTATAGAAAGAGTGGTCCGATTTTGATCAAATTTGATGCACTCATAGAGAAAAGCATAAGAAATGATATTCAAACGTTTCAAGGTTGCAGTTCTTACAATAGTGCAAAAATCGATAGATAGATAGATAGATAGATAGATAGATAGATAGATAGATAGATAGATGTGAGTTTGTAACCCTGGGTTTCACGCTTTTGCGATCGTCAGACAAACTGATTAACTTTTTTTAAAAAACTGGTTATATTCGTGTATTTTTGTGGAAGTGGGTGAAAAAATCTGTCGTCACGACAGACGCAGACATACATATATATACATTTGTACACCCATCAACGCGCGCAAGGACACACACACACGCGCGCGCGCATGCGCGTTCGGTCACTGAGGCTCACATAAACATACACATGCGAATCGTGCGGGGTTCGGTATATATATGTATATGTGTGCCGTTGCACACATACACACTCATTCGGTTGGCATATTCGAATGGTGTGTAGCGATGTCAACGCGCGAATAGTTGTCGATTTCTCGTACGTACACGTCACGACAGACGCAGACATATATATATATATATATATATATATATATATATATATATACATTTGTACACCCATCAACGTGCGCAAGGACACACACACACACGTAAGCGCGTTTGGTCATTGAGGCTTGCATAAACATACCCATGCGAATCATGCGGGGTTCGGTATATATATGGATATGTGTGCCGTTGCACATATACACACTCATTCGGTTGGCATATTCAAATGGTGTGTAGCGATGTCAACGCGCGAATAGTTGTCGATTTCTCGTCCGTACATATGTACTTTTGATGGGTTCTGTGTGAAACTATGGTAGGTAAGAATTGCTATTATTTTATTTAAGGCTGTATTGTTATTTTTTGTTTTAAAGTTGGTGATTGGCTTGTTTTATTATGTTTTATGGTTGAGTATATTTACAAGGTGGAAATTCTAATTTGTAGTGCTTGTTAGTGTTTATTAATTATTAATTTTACTATGGCAGAGACGTGTGATTTTTTTTATCCGTTTGATATAAATTGTGATAATAGGTATTTATTTTCATGTCTGCATTTGGAAATTAGTTCTGATCCCGTGTTTAGTAACTTCTTTTGTGGGGTATATGATATAATTGCTACTTTCTCATGTAGGCAAAGTAGGCATTTTTTTGTAATGTTGTTGTAAGCAGGTGCTTTTTACAGTATTTCCCAGCTTATTGTTGGTGAAATATTTCAGTCTTTTAGACGCCATAAGTATGTTGATAGTGTAGTGCTGTTCAAGTATTTTCTGTTGGAGAATGAAAGATTGTGGTTGTTATTTCTTTTCTTAAATGGTCCCTCAGTGGCACCGATGTAGTACATTGTGTTGTTGTTTGCACTTACCTTGGCTTTATATACTATATTTGTTAGCTGGCAATTTCTCTGGAGTGGGCATGTAGTTCCGTTTCTGCAGTTGCATTGAGCTTCTTCGATTGCATTATTGTAGTTTGTTAATTTTTTGTTGTGGCTTTTTATTATTTGTGTAATATTTTTTGTGCAGCTGTAACTAATTTTGACGTTGTTTTTGTTGAATATTGCTAATCGGTTTGTCACCGGGAAGTGTTTTTCTAATAAATTCAGGAATGTCTTACCTATGTTTGTTTTGACGGCTTTGTTGTATGGTGGGTTGAACCAGATGATATTTCTTTTTCTGTTTTTGCTTTTTTGTTGCGGAGTTGTATATTGTAGTTGTTGTTTGTTTCCACATTTCTTTAGTGCTTCGTCGTATGGTGTTTTTTGTTATTGAAAATCTGTATATTAGATGAATTTTCAGATAGTCTGCGGCTGATTGATATGGGTATTTGTCTGACGATTGAAGGTGGGTGGTTGGAGGATGTGTGTACGTAAGTTGGATCGTCATTATCTTTTCTGTATGGTTCATATGTGTTTTTGTCCAAGTTGAGGGTGACATCTAAGAAGTTTACTGTTTTTATACCTGCTTTTATTTCTATTTTGAATCCAATGGATTTTAGAGCGTTTACTATTTTTTTTCCTAAATCTATCTAATTTGGGACCATTGGGTTCTCTTATCAGGATAAGTCTGTCATCTCTGTATAGTCCCGTGTCCTTTTTATCCAGGATTCTGGCTAGGTGTGAAAGAATGAGTATGCCTACTAATTCGCATGTCACTGCTCCATCGTAGCTACACATTGTTACATCGAATAAATCGTGGTTTTGTTTTTTTGTCCATGGTTCATTTATTTTAGTTTTTGCTTCGGGTTTGGCTCTAAGTAGGTATAATTGTAGTTCTTAGTCTCAGCCATGATACCATTTACTCAGAGGACTTTTTTTTTTTATAAGCGTTTCACCCCGAACAAGGCATGTCACTGCCACTACTGCGCAGGAGGCTACGTAGAGTGGAGAAAGGATGATTAAATATAGGAAATGTCAGAGGGTGGGTGATAGGCGGGTAAGGATACCGAGAATGAGGGTTGGGTAGATGAGAGTGTTCTGAGAATAATTGGGAGTTAGTATGATAGGAGGTGTCTATTGACCCTACATTTAAACATCTGGAGATTGTAACTGTCGGGAAAGCAGAGTTGTGGAAGGGAGTTCCACAGGCGGGAAGCGCGAGAAAAGAAGCTGTTGGAGTAGAATTTACGGTTACATCTTATTTGTTTAACTGTAAAAGGGTGGGACCTAGTTGCTAATCTAGTATCTCGTGTAAATTCGTGCTAAGGCAGCACCAGTGATCTAAGCTCATCGGAGCAGAAGCCATGAAAGTACTTGTAGAAGAGGCACAGGGAAGCCACATCACGCCGGTGAGAGAGCAGCTGCAGCAGGTCTGCCAAGTCAGTATCAACCACGTTACAGATCCTCCTTTGTATTTTGTCAAGAAGCCCAAGGAGAGCAGCAGGGGAACCCGACCAGATATGGCAGCAATATTCAATACACGGGCGGATGGTAGATTTGTATATGTGCAGAATAGATTCAGGTGGGAAAAACTTCCGGGCCCTGCACAGGGAGCCGAATTTCATAGCAGCAGATTTGGCAATGGATTCAATATAGTCATTCCATTTGAGGACCGCCGAAAGTGTAAGGCCAAGGAGGCGTAATATTTTACTCTCTGGGAGGCTAGCCTGTCCCATGCTAATGGGAGGTAGATGCGATTGTCTATGGTGGTTAGTTGATAACAGCTTCGTTTTAGAGGCATTGAAATTTACCAGCCCTTCCCTACCCTCTTGACTTTTTGTTTTGGGGGTTGTGAAGGTAAGAGCAAAGAGCTGTTTTGTTCCTTCGTGATATTGCAGTGACTTTGTATCTTGGACATACTAATTTCCGGCCCGAGTTTATAGCTCGGGCTTGCGTAAAGTAGCGTTTTCAACGCGAAACACCGGAAAAGAAGGTTGTCCGGTGTTCGGCCACTTTGGTGGCAATGGCCTCGAATGGGCCGGATGAGGTCGTTCCTCCCACCACGGCGTCGGTGGGAGGAAAGGAGGGGGATTGGGCTCTATCGCCTCGGGATAATCCCCCTTCGCAAGTACTAGCAGAAGCAGCATCGCCTAAACCCTCGACCGCTGGGTGGAAAAGAGGGAAATTGACGGTTAAGGATGAGGAATATTACCATCAGATGCAAGACAAATACGCCCAGTATATTAAAGGAACAGAGCTGGTTTCCGTGCCAGAACAATTGGCACAAATTGAGGCCAGAATAATCACACTAAGAACCAAGGAACTTAAGACCCATAAGTTTGTGGGCATCACAAGGGAATCCTTTGAAGAGGCAATTCGGGCTCTTCAGATTAATGCAAAGGCCGTAGCGAGGAGAGGCAATGCCAAGTGGGACGTCCTGCTTGGCTCAGTTGAAGAGGCCAAGCGCCTAATTGGCGTGGTATTGGAGACAAAAACACTCCAATTCCAGACGGAATATATGGGAGCAAGGAGAGTCAAGATTACCTTGCATGGCGTCCCCTTGGACATTGCCGAGGACCACGTCGGCGCCTTTTTTGCAAGTTACGGAAAGGTGGCCGACGTCTCCTCGCTACGGTCCAAGGCAGGCTTCTATACAGGAGATATGGTCCTGCAGGTGACCCTATCTGGGGAAAACATTGCGAAAATCCCCAACATTCTCACCTGCAGGGATCGAAATATTTTTGTGGTCGTGGAGGGCAGAAAGCCTTGCTGTTGGGTCTGTGGGGCGGCGGAACACGTCGCAAAGGCGTGTCCGACCAAAAACCCGCCCCCAAAGGCCCAACCAGTCAAACAGCAGCAGCAGCCTGCAAAGGAAACTACCAAACAAGCTCCACCAGCACCAGTACCGGCAGCCAACAAGGAGGGTGATTGGCAGGTGGTGGCGCGAAAAAAGGCAAAAACGCCTTCGCCGGCGAAGGTGCCGGTGAAGGTGCCGACTCCTGTTAAGGCGCCTGCCAAACAGAAGGACCCTACTCCGCAAAATTCACCGTCCAAACAGGGCAAGGAAAAGGGTTCCTTCCCCAAAAAGGTTGCGGAAGAGCCTATGGAAGTAGGAAGAGCGTCGTCCCTGAAGCGCGGGAGAGAGGAAGAGGAGGAACAACAGGACAAACTCAAGAGTAGAAGGAGGAGCAGGAGCTCTGAGAGGAGGAAGCTGGGCGACCGATGCACTTCTTTACCGGTGTCCCCAGTTAGATGCACTTATGCAGAAAAGGCGAGGAGCCTTCCCTCTTCCCCGCGGAAAGCTTCCCAGTCCCCTACCTTCAATCTGACCCCCCTGGAAAAGAACATTTCGGCAACTCCCACTCCCTCCCCTTCTCCTATTCCCACTCCCAGCCAGACTCCCAGTCAGGCGAAAAAGAAGAAAGGCCTCCCGAGAGGCGCAGCTCTAATGAAAGTCGACGAAAATTTGGTGGCGGAGTGGTCCTCGCAAAGGCGAAAGTTGCTGAAGCCGCTCCTAAAACTGACTTCAGTCAACAATCTTTCCACTGAAGATCCTACAAACTTTTCCCAGGCCCCAGGTGTCATCACCCTGGTAAGAAATACCGGGGGGGAACCTGCGGGTCTGGGACCACATAGAAGAGGTCAGAAGGTTATATCCTAAAATAAGGATGGTGGCGGAAAACACGCCGGAACTAAGAAAAATGTCGCAAAATTGTTCGGGGAGGTTCCCCGTTTTACTCCACCCCAGTTTATATAGGGTGGTAAAACTAACATATCCCACCGACGTCGGCGGGATTGTCCTAGACGGACGGATTACGTCCGACATTGGTACAGGGTCCCTAGGACAGTCCGTCGGGGTCCCCTCTGCCCGAGATTTCTACCCCGTATGCGACTAGTGCCTTTGTTGCATGTTCTTTGTTTTTTCTTTTTCAGAACTAAAAGATGTCTATTAAGATAGCCAGCTTGAATGCGAAGGGCCTGAGGGATCGGGGTAAGGCGGCTCGCCTGCTTCGTGACCTCTTGTCCTTCGGCGTGGATGTGGCCGCGATCCAAGAGACTCACTTTGTTTGCGAAGTCGACTCGTGTGTGCTGTCTAACGACTTTGTCGTCTATTCAGCATATGGGAGCCGGCAAGCCAGAGGTGTTTCTTTGCTGGTCAAGCGTACCCTGGACGCGAAGGTTGACCTTGTCCATGTCGGTGCCGAGGGCCGGCTGATCGTGGCCGATATTGCAGTGAAAAGCAAATTGTTCCGGCTGATTGTGGTTTATGCGCCCAATAAGCAAGGTGAGCGTGTCTCTTTCTTTCGGCTGTTGGAGCCCTTTATGGTGCATTCAACACGGCTAATCTTAGTTGGGGACTGGAATGCCATCCTAACCCCCAAATGGGATAGAGGGAGGGGCGCTAGCGGGAGGAATGATGATCGTAGCCTGGTTGATCTGATCGACGAATTTGGTCTCGTCGATAGATACCGGGTCGATCATCCGGATGGGAGTATGTGGACGTGGGCGCTTAATTGGCCTTCTACCCGGGTATCTGCGTACCTGGATAGGATGTTAGTGAGAGTGGCCGACATAGACTTCTTAGAATGTCCAACGTTCCACTGGCTAGGCTACACGGACCACAAACTCGTTTGTGCCCGTGTGGTGTTAGACTTTAGGCCTAGGTTGGCTGGTTATTGGAAGTTCAATCAGTCCTTACTGGACAGGCGGGACTTTCGTGACCAGCTGACAAAACTAGTTCAGCGGGCGTTAATTGGGCGAGTCATTGGGAATAAGTGGTGGGTTAACCTTAAGGACTCCATTAGGTCTTTTGCCACCAAATATAGCCAGCGGCTCAAACTAGATAAGGCTGCGGAGGCAAAGACACTTAGTGCTAATTTCGCCCGGGCGGAGGCTGGTGGGGATCCCCTCGAGATAGCCTTAGCCAGGGAGGCCCTGAGGCGCACGACTAGCGAGCGCTATATGGGTCAGGTAATTAGAGCTAAGTTAAGCAAGATGTCTTCCGAAGCTGTGAACATGGGCGCAGAACTGCGCAAGGAAGAAATTCGTCGGGCCGGCGATCGGTACATTCGAGAGGTGCGCGACCCGGAGGGACATCTCCTTAGGTCCACTGACGACATGTGCGAGGCGTTCCGGCAGCATTTCGAACACCGGTTTACCAAGGAGCCTGGTCTCCGTGACGAGGAGTTTCGCAGCTATTTGGCTGACTTTCCCCGGCTCTTGCCGGCTGAAGCGGCTAGCTGCGAAGGGGAGATTACGGAGGACGAAGTCTACGCGGCTTTGAAGAAGACCGGCAGTGGCAAGTCGCCAGGTTTGGATGGTTTGCCCTATGAATTGTACTTGAGGATGTCGCACCTTTTTGTCCCGCTCTTGACTGTCGTGTTCAACCACTGGTTTCGGCAGGGGTCCATCCCCGGTCGGATCACCAGGGGCGTGATCACGCTGTTGGGAAAAGGCAAGAAGGTTGGGCGGGGATTAGATGATTACAGGCCCATAACTCTGCTAAACACAGAGTTAAAGATTTTGGCCAAGATCCTGACGAATCGCTTGCAGCTAGTTGCCGAGTCTCTGTTGGAACCGGATCAGACTTGTTCTGTGAAGGGACGAACAATTCAGAGCAACCTGCACTTGATCCGCACGATCGTAGAGGGTGTAGAAGACGACGAAGAGGCCGCGCTGATCAATTTGGATCAGTCCAAGGCATTTGATAGGATTGACCATGGCTACCTGGCTGCTGTCCTGCAGGCCGCCGGATTCAAACCCGACTTCAGCCGCTGGATTAGCCTTCTGTATCGCTCCCCCAAGGCTGTGGTACAGGTGAACGGGAAGCTGTCGGGCGCTTTCGCGCTGTCTAGGTCGGTCCGACAGGGTTGTCCACTGTCGCCTCTCCTTTACGTCCTGGCGTTGGAGCCCCTCCTTCGCCGGCTAAGGGACGAGACGTGCAGTCCGGTCCTGCGTGGAATCAAGGTCCCTGGTGGAGCTCGAGCCAGGGTTTCCGCGTACGCCGATGACGTAACGACCTTTGTGTCCTCCCGCAGGGACATAAGGGCGGTACAGAAGGCGCTTGAACGGTACGAACAGGTAACAGGGGCCAGAATTAACCGCGACAAGTCGTCCGGCTTGCGGTTAGGTGCCTGGAAGGGTGTTTCCCTCCCGGGGCCCTTCGACTGGACGGACGGGCCGGTCAAGCTCCTCGGAGTTTGGTTCGGTCCGGACTTACAGTTGGAGAAAAACTGGTCAGAAATACAGGCAAAGGTCGGCGCGTCGGTCGAGATTTGGCGTCGACGGAGTCTCTCCGTGAAGGGTCTGGCGGAGGTGTGTAATACATACCTCTTTCCCAGAATCCTTTACCGGCTGTCTGTACTTCCCCTTTGTGACGATCATGAGAAGGCGCTCGAGCGTTTGCTATTCTCCTGTCTTTGGAGAGGACGCAAACACATGGTCGACAAAGGAGTCTGTTGCCTCCGTCCGTGTCAAGGGGGTCTGGGGATGCCACACTTGAGGAGCCACGTGCTCGCTTCGAGGTTGGCATTCCTCAGGCGCGCGTTGGAGGAAGATCGGTTGCTTGCGGGGGTAGTGAGGGACATGTTCCCTAGCCTCACTATCACTCCCCCGCTCCTGAGGACTAGCAATAGGCCTTGGGGGCGACCGAAATTCCTGCTCGAATGTCTGACGGCCCTTCGGGCCATTCCATGGTCCAGTGACCTTTCACGGCCTAGGAGAATCTTCTATCGGGGATTAGTGGAGGGCGCCGTGAAGGATGAACTGTGGAGTAAGCTCGGCATGTCGAGAGAGGAGTATCGCTCTCATTGGTCTTGGGCGCCAGGTGCGGATTGGCTCAACAACTCTGAGTTTTCTCTGACCTGGCGATTGGCTCGGAATGGTTTGTCTCTCAACGACAAGCGGTTCGCAATGGGCCTGGCGGATTTGCCAGATTGTGAACGTTGCGTCCTTGGAATTAAGGAGACGTCTGCGCACGCCTTCTTCCATTGTTCGCGCGTTCGCCCGTTGTGGGCGCGTGTCGGCGAGTTGACTGCTCGTATCGCGCCGCGGGAGCTTGTGCTCATTGATCGCGCATACGCTGTGGACAATGTGTCGCCCCCGTACTCTGGAGTGAAGCGGATGGTGTTTCTGTCGCTACTGGCCACGGCTAGAATGGTGATTTGGATGACGCGTCTGGAGGAAGTCTTGCGGGGCGGTCGTCTTTCGGATCAGGATCTAATCCGATATTTTGAGCACCAGCTCAAAATTAAGATTAGAACTGAACGAAAACGGCTGCACCCGACAGAGTTCAGCGAAAGGTGGGTATATGCGGCGAGCCTGGTTCGCGTGACCGGGGCTAGCCTTGATTTTCTCTTTTAGATCTGCTAGTTGCATCGGGGTGGATTCCTTTGGAACCCCTCCCGTGGTTAAGGTAAGAAGTTTTTTGTGCCTAGTTAATGGGAGTGAATGTGTTTGTCCTAGCCTGTTCCCGGCTCCATTGCTTTTGTTATGATCCAGTTCGAGATTCCCATTGTCCAAGTATTATTTTGTCCCGTTTTCACTCTCGGCTGGGTCAGCCTTATACATTCTCCAGTCCAATTTATTTTTGCCCCTGCTTCTCCATTCCCCTTAGAAAGAGAGCTGCTTGATTTTGTCTTTTAAGGCAGAATACAGTGGCCTCTTTAATTATGTGGGTGTGTTTGGGTCTTACTAACATTGTGTATATATATTCATTTGAAATTGTTTTTGTTTTGGGGATTTTTTGTTTCTTCATTCCCCCTTCCCCATCATGTCATTTCATGAATAAAGTTTTAAATTTATTTTTGTACACTATTGTAAATATTGTAAATAAACAAATTTTTATGTACATTTGGGGCGTTTTTAGGTCCCTGGTATGTTACTGCGGTATTTTGGTGCTTGATAGGTATGAGTGTTGATGGACAAATTTTTATGGTGAATGAGAAAATTGTAACGTATGTATGGGTCGTGAATCGGATTAGCTAGGTATAAGATAGTTACGGAAGACCAACCCAAGTTTTTGTTCCCCCTCCCCATTGTTTGGCCTTGTGCCAGAATTTATGTACTTTCGCATAAATAAATCAGTACCAGCCCTTCCCCACCCGGCTTTTTGTTGTGTGGTGAATGGTAATAAGAGCAAGGTTTGACATTTGTTCCGCAGTGATATTTGTTAGTTCCTTGTTTCTTGACAATCTGGTTTTCCAGCCCGAGTTTATAGCTCGGGCCACGGTAAAGTAGCGTTTCTCGCGCGAAACACCGGAAAAACAGTTGTCCGGTGTTCGGCCACTTTGTGGCAATGGCCACAGATGGGCCGGTGGAAGTCGTTCCCCCCACCACGGCGTCGGTGGGAGGAAAGGAGGGGGGATTGGGCTTTACCGCCTCGGGATAATCCCCCTTCAGTACCAGTAGTAACAGTAGCAGCACTAGCAGCAGGATCCGGAACTGTACCGGCACCGGCAGCAGCAGCACCTGGATCCCCCAAACCTTCAACCTCTGGATGGAAAGGAGGAAAGGTCCCGATGAAGGGGGAAACTTACTATGAAGAGCTGCGGAAAAACAAATACGCAAACTACATTTCGGGCACAGAGCTGTTGTCGGTACCAGAAGAGTTGGCGGTGGTCGAGGCCAGGATCATATCCCTCATTACGAAGGACCCCAAAACTCACAAGTTGGTGGGGATTAACAGGGAGAAGTTTGAAGAGGCCATTAAGACCCTAGAAATCAAAGCCAAGGCTATAGCGAGACGAACTGGCGCTACATGGGACGTCCTGCTTGGCTCGGCCGAGGAGGCCAGGCAGCTGTCCGGAGTGGTCCTGGAGACCAAAACACTCCTGTTTCAAACGGAGTACATGGGGACGCGTAAGGTAAAAATTACATTACACGGCGTCCCCATGGACATTTCCCAGGACCATATTGGGGCCTTTTTTGCCCAGTATGGAAAGGTTGCGGAGGTCTCGGCGTTGCGCTCCAAGGCGGGTTTCCTGTCCGGGGACATGGCCCTGCAGGTGACCCTTTCCAAGGAAAAGATCGCTGAAATTCCAAACATCCTCACCTGCAGGAAGCGTGCGATTTTTGTAATTGTTGAGGGCAGGAAACCCTGCTGTTGGGCCTGTGGGGCGGCGGATCACGTCGCTAAGGCGTGCCCAACAAAGAATCCGGCCCCGAAGGCCCAGCCAACCAAGAGGCAGGATGGACCGGCGGAGAAGGGAAAATCAGCACCTCCAACACCAACATCAGCATCATCAGCACCAGCACCAGGAGCAAACAAGGAGGGCGAGTGGCAGGTGGTGGCAAGGAAGAAGACTAAAACGCCTTCACCTGTGAAGGTGCCGTCACCTGCCAAGGCTCCTGCAAATACAAAGGAGCCCGCAGCGGTAAAATCGCCTCCTAAACAGGGGAAGGTGAAAAAACCTCCCCAAATTGAAGAACCGGAGGAAGAAGAACGGATGGAGGTACAGAGATCCTCATCCCTGAAACGCGGCAGGGAAGACAGAGAGGAGGGAGCATCGAGAGAGCCCGAAAAGCAGGCGGAGAAGCAGAAGTAGGGAGAAAAGGATTCCTTCAACACCCAAGTGCTCGTCTCTGCCTGCTTCTCCGGAGAGGCAAAGTTATGCCCAAAAGGCAAGGAGCCTTCCCTCGTCCCCGCGGAAAGCTTCCCAGTCCCCAGCCTTTAAATTGACCCCACTAAGACCTGCATCTTCAACCCCCACTCCCTCCCCTTCTCCTATTGCCCACTCCCACTCGGGCAAAAAAGAAAAAAGCCCTGCCCCAGGGGGAAGCACTCATGAGAGTGAATGAGGACGTTGCCTCAGAATGGTCCTCCCAGAGGCGCAAGTTACTAAAACCCCTGCTGAGGCTGACCTCGGTGGACGGCGTTTCGGTGGAGGATCCCAGGAACTTTTCCCAGGCCCCAGGAGTAATTACCCTTGTGAGAAATACCGGGGGTAACCTGAGGGTCTGGGACCACATTTCCGAAGTCAAGAGACTCTATCCAAAAATCAGGATGGTTCAGGAGAATACTCCTGAACTTAAAAAAATGTCAAAAAATTGTGCGGGGAGGTTCCCTGTTTTACTCCACCCCAGTCTTTATAGGGTGGTAAAACTAACTTACCCCACGGACGTCGGCGGGATTGTCCTAGACGGGCGGATTACGTCCGATGTAGGAACGGGTTCCCTAGGACAGTCCGTCGGGGTCCTTTCTGCTAAAGATTTCCGTCCCGTATGCAATTAGAGAGCCTTTGTTGCCTGTTTTTTCTTTTTTCTTTTTCAGGTTTAAAAGATGTCTATTAAGATAGCCAGCTTGAATGCGAAGGGCCTGAGGGATCGGGGTAAGGCGGCTCGCCTGCTTCGTGACCTCTTGTCCTTCGGCGTGGATGTGGCCGCGATCCAAGAGACTCACTTTGTTTGCGAAGTCGACTCTTGTGTGCTGTCTAACGACTTTGTCGTCTATTCAGCATATGGGAGCCGGCAAGCCAGAGGTGTTTCTTTGCTGGTCAAGCGTACCCTGGACGCGAAGGTTGACCTTGTCCATGTCGGTGCCGAGGGCCGGCTGATCGTGGCCGATATTGCAGTGAAAAGCAAATTGTTCCGGCTGATTGTGGTTTATGCGCCCAATAAGCAAGGTGAGCGTGTCTCTTTCTTTCGGCTGTTGGAGCCCTTTATGGTGCATTCAACACGGCTAATCTTAGTTGGGGACTGGAATGCCATCCTAACCCCCAAATGGGATAGAGGGAGGGGCGCTAGCGGGAGGAATGATGATCGTAGCCTGGTTGATCTGATCGACGAATTTGGTCTCGTCGATAGATACCGGGTCGATCATCCGGATGGGAGTATGTGGACGTGGGCGCTTAATTGGCCTTCTACCCGGGTATCTGCGTACCTGGATAGGATGTTAGTGAGAGTGGCCGACATAGACTTCTTAGAATGTCCAACGTTCCACTGGCTAGGCTACACGGACCACAAACTCGTTTGTGCCCGTGTGGTGTTAGACTTTAGGCCTAGGTTGGCTGGTTATTGGAAGTTCAATCAGTCCTTACTGGACAGGCGGGACTTTCGTGACCAGCTGACAAAACTAGTTCAGCGGGCGTTAATTGGGCGAGTCATTGGGAATAAGTGGTGGGTTAACCTTAAGGACTCCATTAGGTCTTTTGCCACCAAATATAGCCAGCGGCTCAAACTAGATAAGGCTGCGGAGGCAAAGACACTTAGTGCTAATTTCGCCCGGGCGGAGGCTGGTGGGGATCCCCTCGAGATAGCCTTAGCCAGGGAGGCCCTGAGGCGCACGACTAGCGAGCGCTATATGGGTCAGGTAATTAGAGCTAAGTTAAGCAAGATGTCTTCCGAAGCTGTGAACATGGGCGCAGAACTGCGCAAGGAAGAAATTCGTCGGGCCGGCGATCGGTACATTCGAGAGGTGCGCGACCCGGAGGGACATCTCCTTAGGTCCACCGACGACATGTGCGAGGCGTTCCGGCAGCATTTCGAACACCGGTTTACCAAGGAGCCTGGTCTCCGTGACGAGGAGTTTCGCAGCTATTTGGCTGACTTTCCCCGGCTTTTGCCGGCTGAAGCGGCTAGCTGCGAAGGGGAGATTACGGAGGACGAAGTCTACGCGGCTTTGAAGAAGACCGGCAGTGGCAAGTCGCCAGGTTTGGATGGTTTGCCCTATGAATTGTACTTGAGGATGTCGCACCTTTTTGTCCCGCTCTTGACTGTCGTGTTCAACCACTGGTTTCGGCAGGGGTCCATCCCCGGTCGGATCACCAGGGGCGTGATCACGCTGTTGGGAAAAGGCAAGAAGGTTGGGCGGGGATTAGATGATTACAGGCCCATAACTCTGCTAAACACAGAGTTAAAGATTTTGGCCAAGATCCTGACGAATCGCTTGCAGCTAGTTGCCGAGTCTCTGTTGGAACCGGATCAGACTTGTTCTGTGAAGGGACGAACAATTCAGAGCAACCTGCACTTGATCCGCACGATCGTAGAGGGTGTAGAAGACGACGAAGAGGCCGCGCTGATCAATTTGGATCAGTCCAAGGCATTTGATAGGATTGACCATGGCTACCTGGCTGCTGTCCTGCAGGCCGCCGGATTCAAACCCGACTTCAGCCGCTGGATTAGCCTTCTGTATCGCTCCCCCAAGGCTGTGGTACAGGTGAACGGGAAGCTGTCGAGCGCTTTCGCGCTGTCTAGGTCGGTCCGACAGGGTTGTCCACTGTCGCCTCTCCTTTACGTCCTGGCGTTGGAGCCTCTCCTTCGCCGGCTAAGGGACGAGACGTGCAGTCCGGTCCTGCGTGGAATTGCTGTCCCTGGAGGAGCTCGAGCCAGGGTTTCCGCGTACGCCGATGACGTAACGACCTTTGTGTCCTCCCGCAGGGACATAAGGGCGGTACAGAAGGCGCTTGAACGGTACGAACAGGTAACAGGGGCCAGAATTAACCGCGACAAGTCGTCCGGCTTGCGGTTAGGTGCCTGGAAGGGTGTTTCCCTCCCGGGGCCCTTCGACTGGACGGACGGGCCGGTCAAGCTCCTCGGAGTTTGGTTCGGTCCGGACTTACAGTTGGAGAAAAACTGGTCAGAAGTACAGGCAAAGGTCGGCGCGTCGGTCGAGATTTGGCGTCGACGGAGTCTCTCCGTGAAGGGTCTGGCGGAGGTGTGTAATACATACCTCTTTCCCAGAATCCTTTACCGGCTGTCTGTACTTCCCCTTTGTGACGATCATGAGAAGGCGCTCGAGCGTTTGCTATTCTCCTGTCTTTGGAGAGGACGCAAACACATGGTCGACAAAGGAGTCTGTTGCCTCCGTCCGTGTCAAGGGGGTCTGGGGATGCCACACTTGAGGAGCCACGTGCTCGCTTCGAGGTTGGCATTCCTCAGGCGCGCGTTGGAGGAAGATCGGTTGCTTGCGGGGGTAGTGAGGGACATGTTCCCTAGCCTCACTGTCACTCCCCCGCTCCTAAGGACTAGCAATAGGCCTTGGGGGCGGCCGAAATTCCTGCTCGAATGTCTGACGGCCCTTCGGGCCATTCCATGGTCCAGTGACCTTTCACGGCCTAGGAGAATCTTCTATCGGGGATTAGTGGAGGGCGCCGTGAAGGATGAACTGTGGAGTAAGCTCGGCATGTCGAGAGAGGAGTATCGCTCTCATTGGTCTTGGGCGCCAGGTGCGGATTGGCTCAACAACTCTGAGTTTTCTCTGACCTGGCGATTGGCTCGGAATGGTTTGTCTCTCAACGACAAGCGGTTCGCAATGGGCCTGGCGGATTTGCCAGATTGTGAACGTTGCGTCCTTGGAATTAAGGAGACGTCTGCGCACGCCTTCTTCCATTGTTCGCGCGTTGTGGGCGCGTGTCGGCGAGTTGACTGCTCGTATCGCGCCGCGGGAGCTTGTGCTCATTGATCGCGCATACGCTGTGGACAATGTGTCGCCCCCGTACTCTGGAGTGAAGCGGATGGTGTTTCTGTCGCTACTGGCCACGGCTAGAATGGTGATTTGGATGACGCGTCTGGAGGAAGTCTTGCGGGGAGGTCGTCTTTCGGATCAGGATCTAATCCGATATTTTGAGCACCAGCTCAAAATTAAGATTAGAACTGAACGGAAACGGCTGCACCCGACAGAGTTCAGCGAAAGGTGGGTATATGCAGGCGAGCCTGGTTCGCGTGACCGGGGCTAGCCTTGATTTTCTCTTTTAGATCTGCTAGTTGCATCGGGGTGGATTCCTTTGGAACCCCGCCCGTGGTTAAGGTAGAAGTCTCTTTTGTGCCTAGTTAATGTGAGTGAATGTGTTTGTCCTGGCCTGTTCCCGGCTTCCATTGCTTTTGTTATGATCCAGTTCGAGATTCCCATTGTCCAAGTATTATTTTGTCCCGTTTTCACTCTCGGCTGGGTCAGCCTTATACATTCTCCAGTCCAATTTATTTTTGCCCCCTGCTTATCCATTCCCCTTAGAAAGAGAGCTGCTTGATTTTGTTCTTTTTTAAGGCAGAATACAGTGGCCTCTTTAATTATGTGGGTGTGTTTGGGTCTTACTAACATTGTGTATATATATTCATTTGAAATTGTTTTTTGTTTTGGGGTTTTTTGTTTCTTCATTCCCCCTCCCCATCATGTCATTTCATGAATAAAGTTTTAAATTTATTTTTGTAAGATATTGTATATATTGTAAAAATCAGAAATTTTTATTTACATTTGGGGTGTTTTTAGGTCCCTGGTATGATTTTGCGGTATTTTGGTGTTTGATAGGTATGAGTGTTGATGGACAAATTTTTATGGTGAATGAGAAAATTGTAACGTATGTATGGGTCGTGAATCTGATTAGCTAGGTATAAGATAGTTACGGAAGACCAACCCAAGTTTTTGTTCCCCCTCCCCATTGTTTGGCCTTGTGCCAGAATTTATGTACTTTCGCATAAATAAATCAGTACCAGCCCTTCCCCACCCGGCTTTTTGTTGTGTGGTGAATGGTAATAAGAGCAAGGTTTGACATTTGTTCCGCAGTGATATTTGTTAGTTCCTTGTTTCTTGACAATCTGGTTTTCCAGCCCGAGTTTATAGCTCGGGCCACGGTAAAGTAGCGTTTCTCGCGCGAAACACCGGAAAAACAGTTGTCCGGTGTTCGGCCACTTTGTGGCAATGGCCACAGATGGGCCGGTGGAAGTCGTTCCCCCCACCACGGCGTCGGTGGGAGGAAAGGAGGGGGATTGGGCTTTACCGCCTCGGGATAATCCCCCTTCAGTACCAGTAGTAACAGTAGCAGCACTAGCAGCAGGATCCGGAACTGTACCGGCACCGGCAGCAGCAGCACCTGGATCCCCCAAACCTTCAACCTCTGGATGGAAAGGAGGAAAGGTCCCGATGAAGGGGGAAACTTACTATGAAGAGCTGCGGAAAAACAAATACGCAAACTACATTTCGGGCACAGAGCTGTTGTCGGTACCAGAAGAGTTGGCGGTGGTCGAGGCCAGGATCATATCCCTCATTACGAAGGACCCCAAAACTCACAAGTTGGTGGGGATTAACAGGGAGAAGTTTGAAGAGGCCATTAAGACCCTAGAAATCAAAGCCAAGGCTATAGCGAGACGAACTGGCGCTACATGGGACGTCCTGCTTGGCTCGGCCGAGGAGGCCAGGCAGCTGTCCGGAGTGGTCCTGGAGACCAAAACACTCCTGTTTCAAACGGAGTACATGGGGACGCGTAAGGTAAAAATTACATTACACGGCGTCCCCATGGACATTTCCCAGGACCATATTGGGGCCTTTTTTGCCCAGTATGGAAAGGTTGCGGAGGTCTCGGCGTTGCGCTCCAAGGCGGGTTTCCTGTCCGGGGACATGGCCCTGCAGGTGACCCTTTCCAAGGAAAAGATCGCTGAAATTCCAAACATCCT